>VMDO01001425.1:32454-209363 GCA_007922755.1 Pedetes capensis
GCTAAGCAGGGTCGGGCCTGGTTAGTACCTGGATGGGAGACCGCCTGGGAATACCAGAAGCTGTAGGCTTGGGAGAAGGACCTGGCAACCCCCTCCCAAAAATCAATCTGCCATTGAAAACCCTATGAACAGCAGAGAAGCACTGACAATAGTGTTTCCCCTGTTGTACAGAGGGTCGCTATGAGTCGGATACCGACTCAACAGCACCTAACAACAACAACTAACATGTGTCTAGGCATTGCCCTCATGTGTCTGCCAGTTTGTTATGCTGTGGGAGCTTGCACATTGCTGTGATGCTGAACACTAAGCCACTGGTATCTCGGATACCAGCAGGGCCACCCATGGTGAACAGGTTTCAGCTGAACTTCCAGATTAAGAAGGACAAGGGAAAAGGACCTGGTTATCCTCTCTGCAAACAACCATTGAGAACCTGTGGGGCTCGCGCCTCCTGGTTTTGCCTGGAGGTTCGGACGGGTGGCACCGCCGCGCACACAGATACCAAACACAGTTCACTCGGGACACTCAGGTGAGGGGTGCAGACTCCTGTGGCCCTTGGGACCCCGTTGGAGATGGGAGAAAGGAAAAGCCTCAGGCACTTTTGCCTTCAAGGGGCAAACACCTGTGTTGGTCTTCTCGGTGGTCACGAGGAGACAGCTCTTGCTTTGTCAGTGATCAGACGGAGAGCAGGTTCTTTTCCTTGTTGATGATTGTGCAGGAGAGCATTCTTTCCTCACCAAAGGTCCGGGGGAGAGCAGCGGGAGAGGCGTTTCCTCATCGGTGGTCTGGGTAGGAACGGGAGAAGGTGAAAAAAGGGTCGAGCTGTCGCAGTGCAGCTCCTTATATAGTTCACCCACGGAATGCCTGAGCCAGTCAGCTTTCAGTCCAATTGTCCAATCAGGAAGGGTTTTATACAAACGTGCAACCAAGTTACTTTCATTTTCCCTAGATTTCTAATTTACAAACCAGATATTCAAAAACCATTTTCCCAGTTTGGGAGTTTTGTCAATTTCCTCCCAAATTTTCCCTACAAGAACCCTATGAAGAGCAGAGAAACACTTTCAAATACAGTGCCAAAAAATGAGCCCCCCAGGGTGGAAGGCATTCAAGAGATAACTGGGGAAGAATTGCCTCCTCAAAGTAGAGTTGATTTTAATGATGGGAATGGTGTAAAGCCCTTGGAACCTCCTTTTGCTGATGTGTCATGATTCAAAATGAGAAGAAATATAATCACTGCAATATTGGCCTCAAATATAAAAAGACTGTGTTCATGGCACAGTGTTGGGTAGTGTTTTGTTCTGTTGTACGTAGGGTCACTGTAAGTTGGACTCAACTCAATTGCACCTAACAAAAATGCATTGCTTAATGTCCAAGAAAGGCAAAATGAACACCATTTGAGAACCACTGATGTGAGTTATGTCTATTCCTCCCAGTACTTCACAAGGTAAGTATAATAACTTCATGTCACATTGTACAGATGAGGAACCTGGGCCTCTAAGGAATTAAGAGAATTGTCCTTGATCATGTGGCCAGTATGGGACAGAACTGATCTCAAAGTACTGTAAAGGCTGCCTCCCCTCCCCTTCTCTCTGCTGCCTCTGGTGCTCAGTTCTCCCTTACATCTTTTTGTTTGTTTTTGTGGTACTTGGGGGTTGAACCCAGGCCCTTGCACATGCTCTACCACCAAGCTGCACCCCTAGCCCCACTTTTAAATTTTTTATCTTGAGATAGGTTTTTGTTAAGTTACGCAGGCTGCTTCTGGCCTCAAACCTGCAATCTTCCTCCCTCTACTGGGTTTACAGGTTTGTACCAGCTTGTATCATGCCACATCAGCAACTGCATATCATTTTTTATCTACGTTAATCCTTCATTCGGAAAGTCTTGATTTTGTCCCCTGCTTTCTATTTCCCACACAATTGCTTCACCTCAGATCTATATTTCTTTTTTGTTGTTTTATGTTTCTTACCTAGATCATAATAACTGAATTCTTAGTTTCTCTCTCTGATTTCAGTTTCTTTATCTTTCATTTCCCTCTCCCATTGCTAGGATCTAACTTCCTCAAGTAGATATTATATAACTGCCCTATTGAAAATGTTATTTGCTTTCCACATTGCCTTCAGCATGAGTTCCCAAAGAGTAGTCCTGGGATCAGCAGCACTGGAAATTTGTTGGAAATGCAAATCCTTGACCCCACTCCAGACCTACTGAATTACAAACCCTAGAGTTGGCACCCAGATACCTGTTTTAACAGGTCACCAGGTGGTTCTTAGGCTTACTGAAATCTGAGAACCACTGGCCCACTTGATAAAGCTGTAACACTGTAGGGTGGCACAGAAACCCCAATTCTTTCCCTACCATGTGCCTTGCCACTATCTTCTCCCTTCTCCCCCTCCTGACTCAACCTCCACACTTGGCCAGTCTTTAAGTACTAACTATCTATATGTGTTGTCTTTCTATTTGAAGCACCAATAATAAAGCAAGACAGCCCACTTACTTAGGTGGCTGGTTGACCAGGGCTCGAGCACTCCTGCCACACCACACCACACAACCTGGAGTTGGGTGCATACCATGTTATTTTAAGCTACCACCCTCTGCCATAAGGTCTCCTTCTTGGTGAACTCCCATGTCATTTTGTGGCTTATTTTCAAATGTCCCTTTTCCTGAATTAGTCAGAGGGCTAATTCCTACTTCCCTGTGTGTCTACTAGCCACCCATATATGCCTGTTCTTTTGGTTTATTTTTATTTTTTGAGACAAGATCTCAGTGTGTAGCCTAGACTGAGCTGGAACTTGCTATGTAGACCAGGCTGGCCTCAACCTTGGGTTGATCCTTCTGCCTCAGCCTACCCCGTACTGGGATCATAGGCATGCGCCACTTCCCCAGGCTGTACCTGTCCTTTCATTTACCCCATGAGCATTTGTTTATTTGTCTCCTACAATACAGGAAGAACCTCACACATCTTGTATCTCCTATATTGTGACTGGTGATGAGCCCAGTACTCATCTGGGAACCTTTTAAAAATGTGGATGCCAGAACTCACCTTCAGGGCTACAGAAACAGTCTTGCAAATCTGTATTTTTTAAAAATCGTCACACCATAGTTGAGTCATTGTATAATGTCTTGCACAGAAAAGGTATTTATTATCTCTTGAATGGATGGTCAATTACTTAGCAAATCTAACTGGGAAGTCAGCTCTAACCAACCCTTAACTTGCTTCTTCAGCTTTGTGGGATTTTTTTCCCCTTTTCATTTCACTTTTCATTTCCTCTAACTTGAAAGTCCTTGCACTGCAACAAACAGTAGTTATTACTAATAAAAGGCACTATTTTGTTTAGTTGATTTTAGTTATTGCTTTAATCTCTGGCATCTCCAGGTAAAACTGCTCAGTCTCAAATATCCAACAATAACCTCAAAGGAAAGACACATGCTACACCGTTCCTGAAGGATTTTTCAGAGTTGTGGTCATTTTACGGCTCCTTGCTCACAAGTTGTCTGTGGCTGCTCATAATTATCCTTATTATCCTCTAAGGGTCCTGAGGCCTTAAGGTAACTCCCCTGTAACTGGGAGAGCCAGCTCAATTTAACTTCCCTGCAGGTGCCGCCCAAGCTGTTAACCTGCGATAAGGTCGGAGGGCACCTCAAGGGAGAATGAATGGGGAAGTTCTGTGTGATTGGGGCGGGCACAACCTACAGCTGGCTGTGGAGAAATCGAAACTCAGCTGTTAAAACCGCTGCCCCCGGCTCTTTGGAATTGCCTCTCGAGACTCGCTCAGCGTCCCAGCCTGCGACCCTCCCACAGCAGCCACAGCTCGGGACCGTGGGCTCCGACTATGTACACCCGCAGTAAGGTGGTGGGCACTCGGCTCGGCACGTCCTCCTCTTCCCAGGACCCCAGTTGGCGGCACAGGGAGCAGGGCCTGCTGCAAAGTCAGAGACGGGGTTCACAGGTGGCCCCCAGGGGCCCAGTGCAGGACATCCTGGGGCACGCTGGCCAGAGTAGGTAAGTATTTAACAACCTGTGCTGGGGTGGGGGCAGGAATCTTGACTCCCTGTCATAACCCCAGGCACCTTCTTGGCCTTTAGGATTTGAAACCATAGGGGCTCCAACAACAGGGTCCCCTCTACATACTTGGAGGTTGAAACCAAAGAATCTCACATACCCTGCAAGGGCTCTACCACTGGGTAGAACCCTCTTTTGAGTCAGGGTGCTAAACTGTGCAGGCTGCCTATGACCTTGAAGTCCTGATCCTCTTGCCTCTTGCCTCTGGCCTCTCCAGGCCCTGGGATTACAGGTGTGAGCCACTGCACTCATCCAACAATAGGGTTTTTGAGAGAATGAAATATTGTTTGCCTAAGTAATATCCATTAATTACCTTATACCTTGAATCTGCCAGTTTGCAGAACTTTACTGAATATCGGAGTCCCCACTTTTTAAAAAAACACCACTTTGTTGATTCTTGTGACTAGCTACAGGATTGCAAAACACCGTATGTGTGCTGAACCTAAACTTCTTAACTAATTTTCCAGGTAGCTCTGGAATTCATACTCCAACAAATTATGAAAGTAAAATTTCCCTTATTTTAAAAAATTGGCTCTCTAAATAGAATCACATCAGAGACCAGGGTCGTGACTAAGAAGGAATGTGATATGTTGTTGTTGTTAGGTGCCATTGAGTCAGTATACAACTCATCACAACCCTCATAGGGTTTTCAGTGGCTGACTATTTTGGGATTGCCTTGGGAGTGGATTGCCAGGTTCTTCTCCCATTTTTGCGGTGCTGGGAATTGAACTCGGGACCTCAGAGACTGCAGCACAGCACTCTATCAACTGAGCTAAATCCCAGCCCAGAATGTGATATAGAGAATCCATATATGGCCCCTACTAACCAGTTTACACCCTAACCAGAAGCCCAGAGCCTCTTGGGACCAGCAGAATGGGGCTGTGAGAGTGAGGACCAGGACGACTCAAGGTGGAAACGCTTCCTAAGCAGGCACAGATGGGTAGTATTTACTCTTAATTTTTTGTTCAGGGAGGGAGCTGAGATTTAGCTCAGTTGGTAGATCACCTGTTCCACACTCCCTGAAGACCTGAGTTCCATCCCCAGCAGTGTAAAAATGGAAGAAGGATGTGGCAATCCACTCCCAAGGCAATCCTAAAACAATCAGCCATTGAAACTCCTATGAGGGTTGCTATGAGTTGGATCTGACTTGACCGCACCTAACAATAACAATTGCTGCAGAGACTACTGTTGGTACCCTGGAAACAATATGCAGAGTGTCAGTGACCCTCACTTCCCACCCAAGGGAATGAGCTGCTTTCACTCAACACTACAGTCTGTAAAGACATTGCTGTCTTTGAAGTGATGCCTCTGTGAATTGGAATGCCCAAAAATTTCATTTTAGTTTCTCTCTTTTCAGTGACTTCTTTGTCACAGGAAAGAAAAATCCTGTTTGCTAAGAAAAGTTATATGACCTTATGACCAATAAACAGTAGATTTTCTTTCATCCTCCAACTTTTGAAAGAATCAGACTTTATAAGCTGGGCATGGTGGCACATGCCTGTAATCCGGCATTTTAGAGAGTGAGACAGAAGGATCCATGTGAGTTTGAGGCCAGCCTGATCTGCATAGTGAATTCTAGGCCATCATGGGCTACACAGTGAGACCTTGTCTCAGAGAAATGAATAACAAAAAAACCCAAACAAAAAAAGGCAAGGAAACATCAGGTCTTTAATATTATTCAGTATAGAGTTACTCTAAGATGGGGTGGATGAATTAGAAATCAATTAGAGATGGCTGAATTTCTTGCCACAGAAAAATTGGAATCTTGCCACAATAGAAGCTCCTTACATATCTGTAAGCTGCAGGAATTAATAGCAGAAGTCATGGACATATAGTCTTGTGTCCATGAGTGGCTAATGATATATTCATGTAAATGATTTTTATCTATCAGAAACCTGCAGCCGTAGCCCTGAGGCATCCAATCCCATCAGATCTCAGCAGGGTCAGACCTGGTTAGTACTTGGATGGGAGAGCACCAGGGGACACCAGGTGCTATAGGCTTGGGTGACGGACCAGGCAACCCACTCCCAAAAATCAATCTGCCATTGAAAACCCTATGAACAGCAGTGAAGCACTGACAGTAATGTTTCCCCTGTTGTATGTAGGGTCACTATAAGTTGGATACCGACTCAATAGCACTTAACAACAACATCTATCAGAAAACAACTATTTAGATATGACTATTTATTTGTATGCTCATATCATCTTACAAGCATTAATAGTTGCATCTACCTATTTTCTTATTTGATGATAATTACTCCAGCATCTTGTTGGACCAAATTGCTCAGAAAAAGGAAATTTTCTGATTAGTTACCTGGCCTCAATACCCTAAAGACCTCACTGCATACTATTTTGTGATTTCTAAGATTTGCAAACAATTACCTCTTATAGGATTATTCCACCCCCTTTTTAATGTGAATCAGATACAATAAGTAGATTATTATAGGCTGCATTCCATTTTAGATGTTTAACAATGCAGATCTTGTTTAGACCACTCTGGATTCTATTACTTATGCCTGTTTTCTCACTTGTCTCCTTTAAAGGAAGTGAGAAACCAAGGAGAATGATTAATTGACAAATAACAACTCAGTAAAAACAACAACAATAACAAAGAGTTGAGAAGATTTTGTTTACTTTGGGGAGAAAAATTAGGAGAATTTTCTGGTTGTTGTTGTTGTTGTTATTGTTGGGTTGTCAAGTTGGGTCTAACCCATAATGACCCTCACAGGGTTTTCAATGTGGGAAAATGAAAAAGAAAGGGAAGATAAGGCAGTGTGTTCACAGTGACGTTTCATTTGTACATTCTCATTCTGAACTTACTTATACTGGAAAGAGTTGAAATCTAACCTTATTTCTGGGCATCCGTCTGTTAATTCATTTGGGCAATGAATCCAGTGTGGGGGTTAGAAATATGGCCTTCAATGCTAGATGAACTCAGGTTCAAGCTTTGATTCTGCTGTTACAAGCTCTCTGAATAAGATGCTTAGGTATTTTTTATGCTACAGTTTCCTCATTACTAAAAATGAGATAATACCAACCTTAAAGCAAATATTCAGTATATGTTGAAAGCTGATAGCCTTGATTTCATTTATTGACTAAGTACTATGCTGTCACTTTTAAAATGAGTCTCTGTGCCTTGAAAAAACACACCAATTTAAGACTTAAAATACCTACTTAAAGCCTGAGACTGCAGCCACACCACTGTGGTGTCCAATCCTGTCAGATCTCGGAAGCTAAGCAGTTCGGGCCTGGTTAGTACTTGGATGGGAGACCGCCTGAGAACACCTGGTGCTGTAGGCTTGGGAGAAGGATCCACCAACCTACTCCCAAAACACAATCAGCCATTAAAAACCCTATGAATACCAGAGAAGCACTAACAATTCTGTTTTGCCTGTTGTTCATAGGGTCAACAACACCTAACAACAACAACTTAGAGCCAAGCATAGTCGTCCATGCATATAGCCCCAGTGACATGGGAGGTAGGCCAGAAGGATCATGACTTAGAGGCCAGGAGCAGCCTATATAACTTAGCAAGACCTTGACTCAAAATAAAAGATAGATATGGACTACGGCTGCAGTCCGGTGGTAGAACACTTGCAAAGTATGTGTGAGGCCCTGGGTTCAAACCCCAAGTACCAAAATTAATTAATTAATAAAATAAAATACCCACTGACATAAAGTGTGCTAGTAAAAATCTATGGCAATCCCTTAATCAATGATTCCTGACAGACTATCAGACAAAGCTGAATTCTTGATTGTATTTGGATTCTTAAGTAATTTCAAACATTTACTAATTTATATTGGCTTTCTTGGTTATTTTTACCTGGTAATTTTTATCTTGTCTCTAAATATTGTGAACTATTCACACATTAGAGGAAATGTTACATACACTTGTAGTCCAAAATAATCTTTTATCTTCCCTTTTTAGTATTTTGCTTTATTTGTAAGCATCTTTCACTTGTATCACATCTAGATAGATATAAGACAAAGGTATAGAATTTTAACCTGATTTTACTGAACTGTGGGCAATAGGCTCTTGCCTGTGATAGTGAAGGGTTCACTTCACTCAGGTACTCATCTATCATCACACTGGAATGTAGTCTTTTACCTTGATGCTGTTTGAAGGAAATAAAAAGATATTCTGAAACTGAACCCATAATGTAGAATCTTACTGTACTGTTGACTTTAACATAATTTATATACAAGTTCAGTTTACCTTAACAAATTTGTGGCCTACTTTATATGAAGTACTGTAGAGACTTAAAGATGAGCAATAATAATAGCAAATACTTATATAGTGCTTACTGTGAAGCAGTGCATTCCCTACACTAACTCATTCCTCATAACAACTTTATAATACAAGAGGGTTTCTAGTTCTGGATAATTTAAGGCATAGGAAAAAATAACTATTCAACAAAAGAGAACCTTATGAAATTTACTATGTAATTTCTGGGGCAGACATTTATCAGGTAGTTATATAAATAAATCTTTGTGTACTGTAAAGGAAAGTCAGAATCTGAATTAGCCTTAAGAGCAGGAAAATCTTTCCTGAGAAGTGACATTTGAGCTGCAATCTGCAGGATAATGAGAATGGGATATATGGGGGGATTGTTTCCTTGAAACAGGGTCTGCTATGTAATCCAGGCTGGTCTCAAACTTCTGATCTTCCTGCTTCAGCTTCCTAAGTGCTGGAACTATAGGCATGTATCTATATTTTTGGCCTGTATGTTTGTTTTCTGACACCTTATATGTCATTTCAACACCAAATAATTCTGTAACACCAACTGGCTGTTCTATCCAGAGTTAGTGCAGAGCCCATAAAAGAAGAACTCAGTCTCATAAGACTGGCCCCAGTTCAGACTAGTTATCACCTGAAAATGGGGTCCTCTGCCTACCAGCACTTCTGCTTATTATACTACAAATTTAGAGATTCCTATAGCCTTCAATATGGGTTACGACTAAACATCAACAAAACAAAAATCCTTATGACTGGGTCAGCATGCAACTTCACAATAAATGGAGAAAAGATTGAGGTTGTCCAAGATTTTGCTTTGCTTGGCTCTATAATCAACACCCATGGAAGCAGCAGTCAAGAAATCAAAAGACCCATTGCCCTAGGAAAAGCTGTGCCAAAAGATCTCTTTAGAGTATTGAAAAGCAAAGATGTCACATTGGAGACAAAGGTGCGTCTGACTCATGCCATGGTATTTTCAGTGGCATCATGTGGTTGTGAAAGCTGGACATTGAGCAAGAGAGACAGAAAAAGAATTGATGCTTTTGAATTGTGGTGCTGGTGACGTCTATTGAATATACCATGGACTGCCAAAAGAACCAACAAATCTGTCCTAGAAGAAGTACAACCAGAGTGCTCCTTGGAAGCAAAAATGGCCAAATTGCGTCTTACATATTTCGGACATGTAGTCAGGAGAGAACAATCCCTGGAGAAGGACATCATGTTTGGGAGAGTGGCAGGTCAATGCAAAAGAGGAAAACCCTCCACCAGATGGATTGACACAGTGTCTGCAACAATGGGCTTAAACATAAATAAGATCGTTTGCCTGGCACAGAATCGGCAAGTGTTTCGATTTGCTGTACATAGGGTCGCTATGAGTCAGACTCGACTCGATGGCACCTAATAACAACAATAACCTTTCCAGAGAGAAGGATATGGTAATCTACCCCTGAAGCAATCCTGAAACAATTAGCCATTGAAAACATTACTCGATAGCACCTAACAACAAACAACATAACCTTTCCACTCAGGTTTGACAGCTCACTAGAATGAATTGTAGAATTCTCTGAAACCACCACACTTACAATTTATTTTAAAGGATACAACTCAGGAATAGCTAAAAGCAACAGATTCACAGGACAAGGTACTAGGGGCATAGATATGGGCAGTGCACAAAGAGCTTTTGTGCCCTTGTAGGCCACCTTCCCAGTACCCTAATATGTTCACTACCATGACAGCTCCCCAAACATGGTGTTTTAAGAGTTTTATAGAGGTTTCATTATGTAGATATACTGGTTACATCATTGACCATTGGTGATTGAACTCAAACTTCAGCCCCACTCCCCAGCCCAGAGACTGGGATGGAGCTGAAAGCTTTAACTTTGTAATCACATAGTTGATTTTTCTTGCCACCAGCCTCCAGCTCAAGCTATATGAGGGCCTGCATCACGAGTTGTCTCATTAGCATACACAAAACACTTTCCACAAAAGATGCTTACCCCTTGGAATTTCAAGGTTTGGGGGAACTTGATGCCAGGCCAAGGACAATGACCAAATATTTATTTTTAAATAGGAGTTTAAATGTCATCAGTGGCAGTCAGAGAAATTTGTTATTTAGATCTTCTTCAAAGATCATCCTATAGGGAGCACAGTTAATGGGCTGCACCAGTGGCAGCCAACTCTGCTCCTAGTGCTTGTTTCTGCTGCTCTCTTCCCAGACAGTGTCTGAGCATTCCGGGCTACTGGTGCCAGCTTCTTCCTAGCCCATGTGGGACTCCTTTTCCAGAAGACTTCCCACTAACCCACCCATGGTTTTCTGGGAATTGTAGCAGATCTGCTACAATCTGCTCAGATCTTGTTTCCTTCTGTCCCTTCGCTGCTGTCAGAGCTGCTCTTATTCTCCAGGGCTTTCTGCCTGTGCTTACTCCCTCTCCTTTTATCCTTAGCAAGTATCTCCCTTAGTGCATCTCTTGCATGTCTAATTCCATCATGGTGTCTGCTTCTTGGAGGACCCCGAGGGACATCGTCTTTAAGTTGCACCATATCCTAAATCACAACAGTTGTAGACACTTTACCTCATGTCCACTGTTGGCAAACTATGCATACTGGGGAAACCCATTTTTTTCATGAAAGTCAGAGATTTATTATTTTGTGACTAATAAATTGTCAGATTGGTTATGACATTGTCCCGCACCGTATACCACCTTTCACTACTACCTCATTCTTTTTTCTTACATTTTCCCTTCGGTCCCACGGGACATTCCCTAGATCACTTAATCCAACTTTAGTACTTCTCACCAGTTTGAAATAACCCTTAACTGACACTTTTATTTCTTCTCTTCATTCTCAAATTCTCCTAGAGATAAAGAAAAAATAAAAGGTGGTTTGGTAAGAGCACTTATAACAGCCAATCTCTGACTTCTCTTTTCTCCTTAAATGGCACTGTGTTTATATTACATTTTATATGTTGTACAAGGGAGGTCCCTCAAAAATCAAGAATTTCTGAGCCGGGCAGGGTGGCGCACACCTGTAATCCCAGTGGTTCAGGAGGCAGAAGCAAGAGGATCGCAAATTTGAGCCCAGAGGCAGTCTGTGTAATTTAGAGAGACCCTGTCACAAAAAGTAAAAAAATGGGTTGGGCATGCAGCTCAGTGGTCCAGCATCTGCAAAGCATGCAAGAGCAAGGCCCTGGATTCAACCCCCAGTAGCACAAAAAATTATTTATGAAAAATTATATTTTTATGTGTTCAAGCTTCAGTCACCTTCTAAGTACTGTGTTTGAGGCAGTATACCTGTTGAGATTTTTTCTGCATTGCTCAAAACAAGTTTTGAACTCATCAATTTTGATGCCTTTTAGTGTTTTTGCCTTTTTTTGTTTCACTTCCCCCATATGGGCAAAATGTTTCCCTTTCAGAAATTTTTTTGTCCAAGGAAATAAATAAAGTCACATAGGGTGATAGGAAGTGAGTAGGAAGGGTGAGGCACAAGGATCATACCATTTCTGGTTAAAAACTGCTAAACACCAGTGCAGTGTGGGCAGGTGTGTTATCATGGTGGGAGAACCAGTCACCTGTTTGCTACAACTTGGGACATTTCTTCCTAAAGCTTCTCATAACAACCCAGCTTTGTACACTGATGCAAATGGGTTCCTAGAACACTCACCTAGTGAGGGTAAGCATGTACTACAAGGGGCTCACTTTCTAGAATCTTAATGTTCAGTATTCATAAATATCACTATTTAATGTATACTGAAGTATGATTTCTTAAGTCTAACACAGAACTTCTTTTTTGTTGTTGTTGTTGGTTCTGTTTTTCAAGACAAGGTCTTACTGTGTAGCTTCTAGGAATGGCCTGGAACTTGTTATGTAGCCAAGGCTGGCTTTGAACTAAGGACCTCCTGCCTCAGCCTCTCAAGTGCTAGGATTACAAGTGTGTGCCACCATGCCTGGCTCTTAAGTCATTCTTGACTGACTTTAGTTACATCTGAAGTAATCATATAACATAGTTTTAAATTAAGGGCAAGTTTTCACCAAGCTATCAGAGCCTATAAAGACTACTTTCACTTTTTCTTCCTCACTGCAGTGCTCCAGATTTCAATTTCCTCTCTCCATATGATTATGAGAGAATAAGCTTTTGCCCATGGATGCTAAATGGCATGAAAGCATCAGGCTCATTATCCCTTCCTGGGGATGGAAGACTAACATGGAATTTCCTCTTACTATAATGAAATAATAATACATTGGAAGAGAATATCTGTGATTGATTATAATGATTAATTTCCCTGATGGGAGATTAGATGGTTATTCATTAGGTTATTTAACTCATTCTCTATGCAAGGGTCATAAGCATTCAGAAAGTTTGTAAAGTAATAGTTGTATTTAACTCTTAATGATAATGATATAGTTCAATGAACAGGGTATGTGTCTCAATTCTTGCCAGATTCTAATAGCAAACTGATTAGTAGAGCTCTGCCTATATAACTTATTTTTGAAATGGTAAATATGATGAAACAAATGCAGTGGTAGCACGAAGTCAATTATTGTGTCCTAGAATAAACTAAGAACTCCTGAAAACCAAAATAAACATCAAAATAACAATCAGTACTTCATATGTCCCCAATGCTTAATCATATGCTAGACCATGTACTATGCGTGTCATGCACATTATTGATTTATCTTTGCCATTTTACATGAGGAAACATAGACTTGGAAGACTAAATGATTTTTCAAGTTCTCATTGGCTTTCCTTAATCGTAGAACCAGCACTCAAACCTGCATCTACCAAAGTCTGGATCCTGAATATGCTACAGAACTGGAGAATGGAGTGATACTTCAGCTAGCAAATGTCCTATCAATTGTTCTATATTCACATCAAGAAAAAAGAAATTCTATAGGCTAAAGAGTGCTAATACAGAAATAGTAATGTGACATTTATTTACATATTTAGGGGAGAACAGATTTCTTTCCTCACCCTTCCCTAGGTTCATGGCTGTATCTTGTTAATCTTGCCATATTAGTAACAAAAAAAGCACACAAGTTTATTTAATATAAGTTTTAGGTGATATGGGAGACTTTCTAAATGAAGACCCAAAGAAATGGGAAACCTTATTTTTATGGTTAGGTTTGATGAAGGGTGGACAGCTGTGTAGATATAAGTGGTCAAAATGGGGTATAATAGTAACAAACTGGAGAAACTTAGCAATGCCTGTTTGTGCAGATTCTTTGTCTCTGGGCATTCATTCATTTCCTCTGGGAATAGGGGGGATTTCTCTGAATCCTTATGACTACTTTTAGATAAAAGTTAGATAATTCTTTTATGATTTGCTTCAAGGAGTGGGAAAAGTCAGAGAAACATTCCTGCTTCTGCTGTTTTCTCAAATGCCAAAGTGCCATATTTTGGGTTAGTTTGCCCAGAACCCATCAGTTTTAAAATGAGTTGGATGGAAAAGTAGTTTGCATGAGCCAAATTTTGGTAAGATCTTTTTTCTGCTGCTCTTCATAAATGACAGAGAGCTTGGTGGCCTCCTGTTAAGAGCAGATCTCTCACTGTCACTGTTTCTGAGCAATCTCAGTCATTTTTCAACAGTCATTTTTCAGACTTCTGAAAGTCTGAAATGACTTCTGAAGTCATTTTTTAGACTTCTGACCACACCTTACTGTGAGCAAATTGTTTGATATCATGACATACTACATGTATAAGTTTGTATTAGGGTATAGAAAAGAAATTTCACAGAACAATTCATACCCCTACTACATGTGATACACTCTGACATTTTCTGTTCTTGTCCACTGAAAATAAATCCATTGAATTGATTTCATAACAAAAGAAAAAAGAAAACAAAATAAAACAAAAAAAATGATTTTATTACTCATTAGTTGATAACCTCTTATAGCTTGAAAAGCCCAGTTCTATGCATGGCAGAAGAGATTGTTAGAGTAGATGGAAGG
This sequence comes from Pedetes capensis, assembly GCA_007922755.1. Taxonomy (NCBI): domain Eukaryota; kingdom Metazoa; phylum Chordata; class Mammalia; order Rodentia; family Pedetidae; genus Pedetes; species Pedetes capensis. The sequence continues at coordinate 46,691 of VMDO01001425.1, forward strand.
AAAAAAATTTCAGTTTGATTAAATCACACTTACCTACTTATTTATGGAAGAGTGTAGAAACTTTGGTCTATTTAGAATCAATTTCCAACTTTTTTGCACTAGATTCTGCTCCTCAGTATGGTAGGCATTTGCAGTCTGCCAAGTCTTGGGGAGCAATCATTTTTGTTCAAAGACAGTATAATCAAAAATGAGTGGACATTTTTCAAAAAGTCTTTGACAGCTGAAACAGTGAAACAATAAATCAACAGGATAATGAAAGCTTAAAACATATAATACCTATAGTAATCAGTAGGAGTATAACAAAAATGAGAAAAATGAAACTTAGCTCAATTACATGGTAAGGTTACTTCAAAGTCAGAAAAGTGCTGTAAGGATATATATATATATATATGTATATATGTATATATACATATATATATGCACACACACACACACACACACACACACACACACACACACACACACACATATATATATATATATATATATATATATATATATATATATATAGTTAGGGTTAATTGCATCTATTCAGAATGTATTCAAATCTGAAACAAAAGCTTTAGAGAGAAAAATAATCAAAGGGAGAAGCCAGCTTTTGAAGGGTTTGTTCTATATCAGAAAAATCAGCTGATGAAGTTCCCTTTGTTCTGTAACATTTGTAATTCCCACCCCTCAAATATGAGACTTAAAAGGCAATCCATTAAAATCCTGTAGAAAAACTGAAGGTATTTTCCATGGTTAAAATTTAAAGACTAGACCTGGGCATGATGGCACAGGCCTGTAATCCTGGCACTCAGGAAGGTGAGGCAGGAAGATTGAATTCACAGCCAGCCTGGGCTACAATGGGAGACTCTGTCTCAAAAAGAAAAACAAATAGAAATAAAAGTCTTATAGCCATTATGCTCTTTGCTTTCTACTGCCAGGATATGACCAGTAGGAGAAGATATACTCTTTCTAATCTTTATTTTTAAAATGTGATTGCTGTGTATCACATAGGCAGACACTGTTTTTCCTGATTCTCACATTGCTTTTTTATTTAGTTGTACATGGAAATAACCCTTATCCTTATTGTAGGCTCTTGGATAAAATCTTCTATGTAGTATTCTTTCTAAAAACACAACCTTATCTACTTATATGGAAATAATCCTTTCCTTAAAATCAGATTGTGAAGCATTCTATAAGACAACTTACCTGGACTCTTAAAAAATGTCAGTCATGAAAGAAAGAAAAAAATCAAGGAAATTGTCCTAGATTTAGAGTCTGTTGAGACATGTGTAATTCCTGATTGGATCCAGGATAAAATGGGAGTAGGGAGAAATATTAAAATGGAAACAATCTGGAAATGTGAATATAATCAGATGATGCTGACTTAATATTAAATTCCTTGGGTGTGATAATATATATAGGGAAGAGAGGGCCTTTGTTTCTTGGACATTATTGCAAAAGTATTTAAGCACGATGTATTATGACCTTGCAGTTTACTTTCATATGATTCAGAAAAAAAAAAAAACAGAGAAAGAAGAAACAAATGTGTAAAGTATTAGCAATTGGCACATACAAGTAAATAGCTATGATCTTCGCTTTGCTAATACTTTAATTTTGCTTGTTAGTTTCAATTTTTTATTTTTAATTTGCAGTGCTGAGTGTGGAACCCAAAGCCTTCTACCACTGAGCTAAATTCCTAGCCCAAAGCTTAAAAGAAAAAAAGTTGGAGAAACAGTTATTTTAGATAATATCTTAAAGCTCATTGTGCTTCTCTCTCCCCACCTTCCTGTTTTTTCTTTTCTTTTCTTTTCTTTTCTTTTCCTTTTTTGTTTTGGAACTTGGAGAACTTAAAATAAGTTTCATCACAGAACTATATACTTCAGATACATACAGTTTACTATAGGTCTATTATATTTCAATAAATTAAGGGACAAAGTCTAGGGTTATAACTGTGCTTCTATTTACAGGGGAGGAATATTTTATAATATTTAAAGATACATTTATCAATAGTACTTTGTTTCATGCAGTAATTATTATGACTCCTGAGACACAAAGAGAAGAATCGGGTATCATGATATACATGTTAGAGGGAAGAGCCAGAACTAGAGATGTAAAGATAATTTAGAAAAACTTAAATTTTATACAGTTATGAAAAAATACAATAAAGGGATTAAGTCACAGTATGAAAAAATATATACTAGTGATTCAGTGTACGGTTCTATTACAAAAATAAGTCTCATATATGTTATATATAGTTGTCACTATTACATATAAAATAGAAGCCCTCCATAGGTATTCTAAACAAGGTTTGGGTTTTGATATTTCTTTCCTATAAAATGTCTGAAGGCTGATATAGTACAAATAATAGGCAATTGTAATAGAACATTTGTTAGACTTTTCCTGTCTGTCTCCATTTAAAATAGCTTTCCTTAGAAATCCCTCTCAGTGCTTTTACTTATATCTCAGTGTCCCCAATTTTTTTCTCCCTTTATTGGTAAATGTTGGTGGGGTACAGTAATACAGCATTGGCTTTTTCCATTATGCAACTATTACATCACTTTTGGTTACATTTTTATCAAACTTACAAGGTTTATGGAACCTTTTGACTAATATGTAGTAAAACTCATATGCATATTTGAGGTACATTCCCCTATTTTTCCCATGTACTCATGAAGTTGCATCATTTTCATCAATGTCTCAAACTTACTCACATGGTTACACCTTGCTATAATGGTTTAGGACTAGTCTCTTAACTGGGCATATTGTCAACCTAAATAACATAGGAGTGCTATTAGTAAGGAGGAAGTGAGAATGAAAATTGAGAAGGACCAGCTTCTTTACTAGTTTAAGGATTGATGAGAATTAGGTGTAAGACTGAAAATTAATCATCTGATCAACTTGTTTATGGGACTTTGGAAATTCAAATGAGAGATCAAAAGAAAAAAATTAAATGTAGTTCACATTCCTGCCCAGAGTACTGATTTCAGAGTACTATTAGAATCTGCTGGATAATGCTCTGTGCAAAGCCTTTTGTTTTGTACAGACTGCAAGATTATTTCTAACAGTGAATATTTGAAACCAATGAAATGGCTGAGTGTTATATTATGATGCATCCATGTTAAGAACTACTATGAAGCTATTTAGTATTAAGCATGCTACATATATAGTTGAATTAGGGACCAAATTTTACTTAAAATATGATTGTGAACTGTGTTATAATATGTACAGATCATAGACTGGATGGAAATTCACCCAAATAAAACTAATTACAATCATTGACAGCTGGAATTATAAGTGACTTTTGACTGTTTTAAAAATATTTTTGGACATTTTGTTGTACAAGTCTGTTTCTTTCAAAATGTAAAATACAAAGAATTTCATTTAAAAACATTCTCTGCACAGATTTAGGTATATGTTACTAGATCTTGAATTCCCAGTTAAGTTATAGTATGGGAAACAATGCTTAAGATATGGACATAATTATCTTTATGGCTATTAATAATAATAAAAAGAGAAAATGCATAGGCTATTTAATAAATAAATGGTGTTGATGCAGTTGTCAGTTTATCATTATTCTTTAAAATAATGTTAATCCTTACCATTCTCTTGGAAAAGACAGTCCTCCTTGGACCTCTTGCATTCTTAAATGTTTTGCTGGATGTGCCAGGTCCTACTATTCTTTAGTCTCGGCTATTTCTTTGTTTTTTTTAAACTACTTATTTATTTTTATTTATTTATATTTGTTTTTGAGACAGGGTCTTACTATCTTGCCCAGGCTGGTAGCAAACTCCTGGGCTCAAGAGATTCTCCCTCCTCAGTCTTTTGAGTAGCTGGGATTTCCAACTGTGTAGTACTATGCTTGCTTAACCTGGGCTGCGCTTGAGGCTGTTTCTCTGAGAACCTTGAGAGATGAAGTACACTTTCCCCAAGACAAAGACCACCTGCTATAACAACTGTCAATTATCTGGGTGGGCTGTATATGCCTATAACTCCAGCATTTGGGAAGCTGAGACAGGAGGATTGTGAGTATGAGGCCATCCTGGGCTATATAGTAAGACTCTGTCTTATAAAACAAAAACATACCATGTGTGTAGCATTCATCATGCTGCCCCCCTATAAGACCTGGTGCCAGAGAGAACAGGTGTAAATAAGCTGATGGTCCTACTGGTTGCTGTGCAGTGAGCGGTAAAATCCTTTGTCTCTGACCCAGGAATCTCATCTTCTGCCAATGTCCATGAAGCAGTAACAACCTAATTTATTAGCTTGTAAGTTGAGTCAAATTGAATCCCAAACTTGACGTGTCTGCTCTGTAAACATTAATTCCTTCTAATTTCACCAAGGAATTTTGCAAGTATCCCTACCAATCATTTCCAGGGTCTACTTATATTGTTGCTTTTTTTTTTTTGATCTCTTAAAGCTGGTGGTTTTCTACAATATTGTATTTTACATACATTCTTTGTATCTTTAGTGTGAAACCTTCTTGCTGACTTTGTTTTCCTATGGCTTTTATTATGTATATGCATGTGTTTTTAAGTGAAGAAATATAACATCTCAGGTCTACCCTGTATATTTGTGTAGGTTGTTAGCTACACAGACTTGCTCAGCTAAGGTAGTAATTCAGAGATGAAATATGTACCAAACAGTGGGAGCTAGTATCAAGTTACCTTCATCTAAAAGAAAGAGCATATTTTTCTAGTATAAATAAATTTACCATGTCTCACCATGCATGAGGATCCTGGAACATGTGTTCACCCACATGTGCAGACACACCTCATTCTAATTTCCATACAGGTATCCTATAAACAAAGGCCCTGATGATCTCATGTTTGCTTGTCTTTACCATTTTGATATCTTAGTCCTCTAACAGAATCTGTGAGTTATATTGCTGAAAAAACTAAGCAACTTCACATCAGCATCTTGGATGTGCAGATAATATTTTAGGTTCCATGACCAAAGAGGATTTGTGAGCTCATTCACACCCGAGGTGTGGAATGCCAGATCAGGGCTAGTATAACAGGTATGGGGTCAAGGGTGATCTCCCCTGGCTGATCTTGACATTTTTTTGTTTTTCTTGATAATTTAGTCCATTTAAAAAAAGAACTTCTGGCAACCTAAATGCTTCAAATGTTTTGACTCATATTGTTAAAAACAGTTTTGACTCATATTGTTAAAAACAGTAAACTTCAGATTCCTATGCTGAAGCTCTCATAACAAAAGCCAATATGGAATCCTCTATCTTGAAAAATCTCTGATGACTTTTATTACCCCCAAGTACTTTTTTTTTTGCCTAATAGTTGTTGTTCTTAGGTGCTGTGAAGTTGGGTCTGAATCGTAGTCATAATGACTCTCATAGGGGTTTTCAATGGCTGATTTCAGGATTTCTTCAGGAGTGGATTGCCATGTCCTCCTGTTTTTGTGGCACTGGGGATTGAACCCAGGTCCTCAGAGAGTGCAGAGGAGCACTCTACCAACTGAGCTAAACCCCAGCCCTCCCCAGTCATATCCAAGGATAATTTCCTCAAACTGTGAGAAGCATCAAGCCATTTTTTTGGTAGGACAGTGGACTTTACATGCCCACTATCCTGCTTGAAGTTATCAGTACCTTACTTGCCTACCTCTTTGAATTTCTGCTCTTGATTGTATTTCTTTTTCAGTCAAACCAGTGTTATTGCTAATTAGAAATTCAAATTACATCTGGTGCAGTTTGTACACTCTAGGAGATATATTTATATAATACCTTTAGCCAGCCAAGATATTCTTTCATAACCTCAGCACAACAGTTTTTCAGAGTTCTTATTGATGAGAAGTTATAAAAATTGTGCAAGAATGTCCATGTGAGATGCAGTTGTGTAACTCAGAGAGACTGCACTAGGAAAAACATGTCTTGCATATCTTTTTCCTTTTTTTTAATGGTGCAGAAAGACATTCTTTGTCTTAGGCCATTGTTTCCTATGTCCTTCTTAACTTGGTCTCACAGATGTGTGCTGTTGGGAAGTGAAAACACTCTTACCAATTAAAATATTTCATTCATTATCACTGAGATGATTAAGGTACTCATTTTCAAAAATATATTTGCCTTGGTAGCTTGAATGTTCTTTAATTAGGAAATGACCAGAATGCTAAATCCAGGTAGCTTGGGCTTGTCTGGATCAGCACTTCAGACTTTGCCTGTTAAAAAGAAAGCCACAGAGGTTAGAACAGCAAAGGGCTTTGCTGTGGATGGAAACTAATTGGTTGAAAACATTAATAAATAATACTTGCTATTCATGTCAAGAAAAAAACTCAGAAGGGATGAATATTTTTATCTACCAGGGCATTACAGTCTGCCACACATTATTAAAAAATAAAAAGCATATCCTTAGACTTAAGCTCCTCTTCCTATTATAAGAAAGAGGCATAAAAGCTAAATTACTTGGTGATACATTCTCGTAAATATTATAGAAAGTTTTACATTTGGCATTTTCAGCCAATAAAACATTGCTAAGGGGTTTACCAAGGTATTCTCTAACATAAAACGTGTATTATTAGACCACTGTTAGGATTATGTTACAATGCTTTTGATTGCAAATCTGTACTTTGGGGGCTAGGTAATTCTTTCCATGTTTCAAAAAGTTTATTTTATTGTTATTTTATTTATTTTTGCAGTATTTGGGGGTTGAATCCAGGGTCTCATACATACTTTAGCAAGGGCTGTGCCCTGCAAGGCCATCTTTTAAAATTTCTTATTTTGAGATAGGGTCTCATTCTGACCTCAAACTCTCGATCCTCTTGCCTCAGCCTCTTGAGTCTGTGGGATAACAGACATGTGCTATCATGTCTGGATCCTATTTTCATCTCTTTGAAGAGTCTGCACTGTCTGGGTGCTGATAGCTCACACATTGTCCAGAAATTGTGTGCAGTCTTATTTCTAAGACTGTCCCCATAAGACCTGGATCCAGAGAGAACAGATGTAATAATAAGGTGATGGTGTGCCATGAGTCATAAAGTCCTTTCTCTGACCCAGGAGTCTCATGTCCTTTGCCTGTGACAGATTGTAGTATAATATCATCAGATATAGATTAGATATTGTAGATTATCATCTTTTATGAATAGATTTTTCTTTCTATATCATTCCCAAATTTTTTATAAGGAGATCCTATAGACTTGGAAAATTCTCAGCAAACTCCTAACAAAGAAACATTTTTGTCATTTCAGACATTCAGATAGAAATGTCATTTCTATCTTTTAAGATTCAACTTTCTATTCTTCTCCCTGAAGTTTTCTACTCCTCATAGGTCTCCGTGAATTTCCTGTGCCTTAGTGTCTGACTATTTACATTATCCCACTTTAACATCTGTTTGAGTTTCCTTGTCCTATACTCTGGAGGTTTCTTGAATTGTTCTTAATTGAAGTATATGTTCTGTTAAAGTGGTTGGTATCTATGTTTTGGTATCTTCCCTCATTCCCCATAAACCTCGAACATAATAAATCCATAATAGGTGCTCAGTTAAGTGGTTACATTGTTTGGAAGTTTATCAAAGGGATGAAGTTAAAAGGAAGTCATATTTTATGCTTTCTATATTGAGTTGAACCTTAGTAGTTAATTGGCCTATATCAAAAGTCGTGGGTTTGATTCTCAGCCCTGTTGCTTAATTAGCTTGGCAATCTTTGGCACATGATTTAACATCTGTATATCAAAGAAGTATTAATCCTTAAATTCTCTTTTATCCAAAATGTCCTAAGACAGTATTTTAGTGCTCTGTGGTTCAATAACAGAATAATTAATACTGGAAAATAACTGATACCAACATTAAAAGAGAGAGAAAGATTTGGCTTACAATTTTGGTGGCTAGGGAGTCCAAACATCATGGTACCAGCATCTGGTAAGGGCCCCTTGCTATATTACAACATGGCAGAGAAGGAGAAGAGGAAGTAGGCATGTGCAAAGACCAGCCATGTGAATATCTATGCTTTATATCAACACTCTCAACTAATCCAGACTTGTGAGACCTCACCCACTGCTATGAGATGGACATTAATCCCTTCTGAGAATGGTGCCCTCATGGTCTACCACATCTCTTAAAGGGCCTTTTTTTGTTTTTGTTAGGTGCCGTCGAGTCGGTATCCGACTCATAGCGACCCTCTGTACAACAGGGGAAACACTATTGTCAGTGCTTCTCTGCTGTTCATAGGGTTTTCAATGGCAGATTGATTTTTGGGAGGGGGTTGCCAGGTCCTTCTCCCAAGCCTACAGCTTCTGGTTTTTCCCAGGCGGTCTCCCATCCAGTTACTAACCAGGCCTGACCCTGCTTAGCTTCCGAGATCTGACGGGATCGGATGCCACAGGGCTACCGCTGCAGGCCTTAAAGGGCCTACCACTTCTCAACACCAATACATTGGGGACAGAGCCTCAACATGAGTTTTGATAAGGACAAACCATATTGGAACTACAGCAGACAGCATGATTGATCTACAACGGTATAGCAGTAGTTCTCCCAGTGTGGTATCTAGTTCAAAAATAGCATCAGCTTGGAACTTGTTAAAAATGCATGTTATTGAACCTCACCCCAGAGCTACTGAATCAGAAACACTGCCCTTTAACAAGCCTGCCAACAAGCCCTCCAGGTAATTCTGATGCATGGTAAAGTTTAAGAACTGCTTATCTGCAGTATAGGCAAATCCCTGGTATAGTGAAAAGCTGTACACCATAATCTTAGCAGACACTAAAGATGATACAGCAATTTCATGGTTGGCATTTAAATCCAATATCTTGTGTTTTAGCTTTAAGCCTCTGTAAAATGGCTCACCATTGCATCATTTTCAAGTTTCCAGGTACTTCCCATAGGATTGTAGCTCCCATGTTCCCACAAAGCACTGGCAATTGCTTTCTTAGGGTGACAAATCTTTCTTAGGGTGAACAAAGAATATGTAACAGATAAGGGATTCACTTCTAGTGGTAGTCTCCTAATTCTGTATTCACAATGTTTCATGGCTAGGCTATCCATGCAATGTCTGCTGATATATATTAGTTAATTGGGCACCCAGCATCCCCATTTGCATGCAAAGATGGTTCCATACTTCACATTTACAAGTCTAAAATTAAAGCCCAGGTTGAAGCTGGCTAAAGCCTCAGTCCTAGGAAAATGATAAGATAAACAAGAAGTGGCTTCTGTTATTCAGCATTTTTGGCCTATACTATTCTGTCTTTGCTGATTTGCTCTTTGAAATTGTATATTCCAGACTAAAAAGAGATTTCTATGAGTATCTAGATTTTTAAAAAAGAAAATACAGTTATAAGTTGGTTGTGTTTATCCACAGCATTTCCTCTAAGATTGTCCCAGTATGTACACTGCTGTCTGTTGCCATGCTACATTTTTGCTTTATGAAGTATTCATGCTCTTGTGGGACCACATGCATCAGCTCAAAGAAGAGCTACCCGGGCACAGACTCAGCCTGGATATGTGGCATTATTTTACTTCAGTTCAGCTCACATTTCATCCTGCAGACACTTTGTGCCAGGCACTTTGCCACAGACCTGGAATACACGTCAATCAAGTTCACCTTCTGCTCCTAAAGCTCACAATATTTTAAGTATCTCAGTATTCCTGGTATCTCGGTGTTGAATATTTTTGCTTAAATGAAGTCTTCCCTCATCCTACTGTTTGAAGTCTCCTTGCTTCTCTGAGCTCCCAATTATGCTCAGTCTATATCCCCAGAAGAATGAGGAACCTGATGAATACAGGTTTATATAAGTCAAAGCCTAAAAGCACAAGACTGTGGCCAGTTGGCTACTTTAGATGAGTTATCAAGAGGAAATGGCTAAATGAAAACAACAACAACAACAACAAAACAAGAACAAAAAAGAGGTGGTGGCTGCATTGCACAGGGACTGTACTCTCAGTTTGTGGAAACTAAGAATGCACCAGTGTGATCTATTCTCCCAATGTAGGTCAAATGGAAGAGAATATCAATTTTAAAAGGATTTACCCACAAGTGCCACCTAGAGGAGCAATGCAACCTTACAAGGATAATCTATCAAGAACCAGTGGTGAAAATGTTCTGCCAAGACCGTATCCCTCCACCCACTGCTTTATATTTCCATATTTGAGCATGTCCATCTGTTTTAGTTTGACAACTGTATTGTAAGACCCTGGAGAAAAGACCTGGATCTTAAGAAGATTATGCCTACAGCCATAGCCCTGTGGCGTCTGATCCCGTCAGATCTCGGAAGCTAAGCAGGGTTGAGCCTGGTTAGTACTTGGATGGGAGACTGCCTGGAAACACCAGGTGCTGTAGGCTTAGGAGAAGGACCCAGCAACCCACTCCCAAAAATCAATCTGCCATTGAAAACCCTGTGAATAGCAGAGAAACACTGACAATAGTATTTCACCTGTTGTACGTAGGGTCACTATGAGTCAAATACCAACTCCACAGCACCTAACACCACCAACAACAACTGATAGTGATGATCATCAGTACAGTATATTAGAAAGAAGACTGGTGACTTATATGCATTGTTTGTCATGAGAGTGACCTTTTTTCTCCCTTCATTGTAGCACAGGCGCATATACTTTAATAGCACCAAATGAAAACCGGAGACATCAGATGCAAAGAAGTATGTATATTCATTTAATGTCCAGAATGTTTCTCATTTTCTTTACAATTGGTTTTGGTCTGAAGTATTTTTATTTTCTGATTTACATAGACTCACTTGATCTCATCAAGGTCTCTTCTTTTTTTCATTTTAACAGCTTTAATTATACCTTTAAAATCATTCTATTAGCATGTCTAAATTTATTTCTCTACATTAATAATAGTACTCATGACACAATTGTAAATCTTGGATTTCTTTGGGGCTTAAACAACTTCATGCATATTGCCAATAGACAAATCTTGTCCCTGTAACATTGGGCTGACTTCTGATTTTTAATTGTATTCTGAATACTTTTGAAACAGGCAAGTTATATATCAAATAGACCATTAAGTAATTTGTACCTTTCTTGATGTGCCCCATCCCTTCTCAATGGAATTTTCCTTTAGCCAGTGAGCTCCCATAATTTTGTAACTGTCAGACTACCCTCAGCTGTATTCATTTGTACAGTTTGGTTTCCTTCTCTAACCTAGAGGGCAGGGACAACATCTTAGTCATTTTTGTACTTTTTGTATAGCATGTTTAAGTACAAAAAGTGTAAATGCTGCCCTCTAAAGTTATAGCATTATGTTTGCATTAGTTATAGCATTAGTTGCAAGAAGAAACTTATTCAAGTCAAGTTATGGTGACAGTTCTGAAATTCTGTGCTCTCCTTTATTGGATCATTAGTAGGAAATATAATTTTGTGACTAATGATAGGCATAAGGGCATAACAGTAAAGAAGAGGTCTAAAGGGTCCCACCAGACAAGTAGTCTCCTGGGTGGTACAATGGGTCACTACAGAATGACAATCATAGTTCTACAGTGACTCGGGGAACTACAGGCAGTTAACAGAACCCCAAAGATTCTGGCATCTCATGAGCTTTTAATTCAAATACTTTACAGGAATTTGAGTCTTAGTGTGATCTAGATTTTGAGATGTTTCAGAATCTTTCCTTTTCTAATTAAAAAAATTTATAAATGTGCATTTGGAACAATCAGATTTAGCAGCAAGATTAGGAACAGAACTAGCATCTTCCTGTAGCCCCCTGCTGTCATGAAGCGGGAGCAAGCTCTGCCTAGTGGGCTGGAATGTTGGACTGGGGACCTTAAGCGGTAGTGCCCATGCATGGTGCAAGGTCCCTGATCCCCATAGTTGCAGTGAGCTTAGGAAACATTTACAATAAAGCAAATATAAGCCTGAGAATTCTCTAGGGATATATATTTACCTGGATGTGAAAAGTTCTTACTGACATGTGGATATTCTAGTTTTGCACACATTTGCTGTAGGAAACCTTTAAAGTTGACTTGAGGTAGGATTTTAAGAATGTCAGAATTGGAAGGGAAAAAAACTATATTCTTTTGTTTAATAGCTGTTCATTTTTTTTTCAAATTTGCACCCTCTTTGCAGACACTTGGAGAGAAAGTATCATAGGAGTGGGCCCAGGGTGACCCCAGAAGTTAGGGCTGGTTAGGGTCTTTTCTTGGACACTTTGTCCACTCATGCAAGTGGGTAGTTGATTACTCTGTATGGTTATTTCTTCTGCTTTAAAGTGACCAGTTTTCTATCCAAATTCCAATAACTGATAATTTAATACTTCTTACCTGGTTTAGTTGCTGAACAAGAGCTGGCAAACCTGGAGAAGTGGAAGCAGCAGAATAGAGCTAAATCAATTCACCTGGTGCCAAGGCGGCTGGGTAAGCAGCAAACCAGTTGTCTGAAGGGCCACCCTCGGAACCTGTGGCACCTGTGTTTGCCAGTCTTGGTAGATTAGAGGTTGTACAGTAATTGTGCTGTGGGTGATGGAATGCATTTAATATTGAAACATTTAATTGTGCACATCTATTGGTGGTTCTGGATTTCTCCAAGTAGCAAATGCATGATGCTATAGTTATGTGAGAAGAAAGTGATGGCTTAATTGCCAGATTAGAGCCTCTCAGATGATCATCTCTGAAGAAGGCTTACCTGGGGCTCTTCATATGCCCTGTCATAGCACTGGTCAGGATGAGAGGAAACGCTATCACAGCATATTAATCATGGCAGTTAAATGCTAATGTGAAGAAAATGAAGGGAGACTCAATTCTGAAAGGAAGACAAGTGAACTGGATACCCAGAGGTGGGTATGAAGACAAATGTCACCTGAATTTTGATCCTAGGGATAGAGACCTTTGGGCTGCTGGAGCGGGTGCTGCCAGTGCGATGAATTGTCTGGGTCACCTCCTGGAGTTTGAATCTTTCAGAGGGGAAGCCACCTACTGGGAATCATTCGCCTCCTTTCTTCCCTTTCCTTTACCAGCAGCAGCTGAGAATTTAATGGGCTGAAGGTGGTTCCTATAGATCAAGTTATTACAAACATATCCAGAGTTGGGGGCCGCTCTTACTGCATAGTAGTAATCTTAGAGAAGTATTTTTTCTCTAGGATACAGGAAAAATAAGCTAATTTGGAAATCATTTAAAGAGTGAAAGCAATAGTTTTTTGTTGTTATTGTTGTTCTTATTTTTGGTTTGCTTTTGTTTGAGACAAGGTCTCATTCTCTAGGACACCCTGGACTGGAATTCACTATGAAGACCAGGCTGGCCTCATTTCACCTCAAACCTCCTGCCTCAGCCTTCTGAATGCTGGGATTATAGGTGTACACCACTATGCCTGGCTTGAAAACAATAGTATCATCACTATCATCCCATGTATTTCATGAAAAGTGTTAAAGTTCAAGTGTTACCTTGATGCTAAATAAGCCAGACTTGAGGCACACAATCAAAAACAGGTTTTTCGAGCTGATCCCCTCAGACAGGCTATGATGGGATTAGTCTTTTCCATGTTCTCTGGATGAAGTGAAAAATTACAACTTTTTGGTCTTTCTCAAATAAGAAAGCTATCTAGCCAATTCTAGGCATAATACAGTCTCATTTCATTTACTAGTGCTCAGTAGGTATTCATCAAAACTCCATTACTAAGGGAGAGCAAATTCCTCCCTGCTCCAGCCCAGGCCTATTTTGTGAGAAGAGGCTAGCAAAGGACATGGGGTGTGGCTGGTCTTTCCTCCAATGTTCTATTCCCAGATTCTGACTCCTTCAGGGCCAAAACGGAAGGGGAGACAAGAGAGGTAGTGCACTGAGCCTAGGTGTGTGCCGACTGCTCCTTCTCCCTCCTCGCTGTCATCTGATTTCTCCAGTAGAGATGATATGCCTCTGGCTGGCAGCTTTTGGCCTCCCGGTTGGCTCTGGGTAGACACCTTGTAGGGCTCATTGTTCTCTAGGTGCTGCTCATGGATGCGCCCTTGTAGGATGGCTTCACATTGGTGCTCTTTCATAAGATCTACACTGGAAGCACAGGCAACGCTGGTGTATCCTTTCTTCCCAGACCTGTGGAAGGCAGGCCATTTATGATGCTGCTACCTCTCCTGAGTGCCCATCTGAGTAATCCATTGAACACAACCTCATGCCTTTCAGCTCTGACTTTTCTCAGCATCTCTTGTACTCCAAGGGACATAAGTTTAGGTCTCTAGGTTACTTTTTCATTAAGCTTTTCTTGCTTATCTTGGTATGAAGGTTTTTCCTTCCCCAAACACAAACACAGAGGAGATGGAATTCAGAAAGACATCCTTCCTCAGAGTCTCTTTCTCTTTCATTTCTTTTATAAGGTAAAGGTAGTTGCTAGTGAAGATTCTCCAAATTGGTTTTTAGTTTCTCCTTGCAGATCTTTCTTTGGGGGCCATGCACCTCACTCTGGAATCTGGTATCTACTGTCTTGCATCCTTGGCAGAAAATGAACAAGATTCTCATTTTTAACTTTCTGCTATATGAAACATTTAGAAATGGTCCATGTGTGTGTGAGGGGGAGAAGCTGAGGGTAGGAAAAAATTCTATAATGTGTTAAACTTTCAGATGAATTTTGAACATAACCTGAAGATGCTTGGACATTTGGCTTTCTTCATTTCTTCTCTCAACTCCTCCCTGATTTCTTTACTACTTAAAACATTGCATTGGTTGTAGAAAACACTAAAATTATCTGTAACAAAAGATAAAACCTTCAATATTCCTCACTTTTTCTTTCCCATGTCCCACAATAGTAGCTAAAGGGCCTAAATGAAATAGGACTTGTATATCTTTTGGAACTAATAAGAAAACTCCCTACAGTGTCTTTATCAGTTCAATTATAAAAACTATAGTGAATGCAAATTGTTTAATGCATCATCTGTGATAGTGAGAACCTTTCAACGATCCGAAATTTTTAGTGACCAAAGCACCAGAGAACTATTTCAAAGGAATCTTTCTAATATGAACACCAAGCTCAAGAAATTGCTGAGTGATGATTCTTACATGATTGTCAAGCTGTGAAGATTTCTGACCCTAGATTTTTTTTTTTTTTTTTTTTGGTTTAAGAGAAAGCAAGAAAATAATCTTGTATCTTTGTTTTCTCTTAAATACCTAAAGAATGAACAATAAATAATATGGATTGATAATAAGTCACTAGCTAGAATATTCCCATTATACTTTAAAAGATTGGATTGTAGAGAATATGTACATCTGCAGTGATAATAGCCAGAAGGGTTTCTTAAGCCTCACTGCTTGAACAGAGGGCAATAGACGTCAAAGAAGAAAAACAAAGCATCATTTGTCATTATCTTTACTGGGATAAAGAATGGTCATACTCAAGCAGGAGGAATGTTCAAGAATTTCCAAAACAGGCAGTATTTTTATTGCTTATATTGTCCTTTAAAAATCATGGCCTCACTTTTCTGTGGAGTTCTCTTTCTTTCTCTCTCTGTCCCTCTCTCTCTGTCTGTCCCCCCCGCCTCTCTCTCACTCCCTCTCTCTTTGAGATAGGGTCTTGCTATGTAGCCCACACTGGCCTGGAACTCATGTTCCTCCTGCTTAACCTCCCAAGAGCAGGGATTACAGGTGTGCCCTACCACACCTGGCTTCTGTTTCTCTTTTAAGTTCTTACCATTTTTTAAGGTCTTTATGGAGATAACTAGTTATGTTCTTATTGCCAAGAGTAAAAGAAACTTGTGCTATAGACGTATCATGTATTAATTAGTTCTTGATGGCTGACATTTCAGCTTAATATTTGTGTTTTACCTTCATGGCTTTTCCCTCCCTGTTAGGTGGAAATCAATCGGAGTCTGAAGTCAGGCAGAAACAACAACTCCAACTGATACAATCTAAATACCAGCAAAAGGTCAGAATCCATCTCTTTTAGTTTAATTTTCAGCAAGGAATCTGAATACTAGCACTTTCAGGTGACCATGAAATAACAGAGTATCTTTACCAAAAGCTTAAAACCTTAAACCAATTGATAAAGGCAACTCAAAATTGAAGAAGTTAGGAAATAAGAAGAGAGAAATATTAGAATTTGTATCCAAGCCATATAATGTATCAATATGACCTTTGATTTAAGTAATTTTTCCTTGTTTAGATGGACTATGTATTAACTGGGGCTGGGATTTAGCTCAGTTGGTAGAGCACTGCACTGCAGTCTCTGAGGTCCCGAGTTCAATTTCCAGCACCACAAAAATGGAGAAGGCACTGGCAATCCACTCCCAAGGCAATCCCAAAACAATCATTGAAAACCCTATGAGGGTCGCTATGAGTAGGACACCGACACGATGGCACCTAACAACAACAACAATGTATTAACTATGCCTGCAGCTGTAGCACTGTGGCCTCCGATCTCATCAGATCTCAGAAGCTAAGCAGGGTCAGGCCTGGTTAGTACTAGGATGGGAGACCACCAGGGAACACCAGATACTGTAGGCTTGGGAGAAGGACCTGGCAACCCCCTCCTAAAAAAACAATCTGCCATTGAAAACCCTATGAATAGCAGAGAAGCACTGACAATAGTGTTTTGCCTGTTGTGCATAGGGTCGCTATGAGTCAGATACGGACTCCACGGCACCTAACAACATGTATTAACTATAGTTTATGTTTGCTATATTTTGAATGCAACCCCGGATGTTGTGGCTGCTGGGGGGAGATGGTGGAGGCTGAGGGGGTGGCCGCCGCCCCAGGCCCAGCTTCTGGGTCGGCTTTCAGGGGCCGCCGAGCTATGTCAGGCTCTTGGGAGCGTGACCAGCAGGCTGAGGCGGGTGGAGCAGGCCCTGGTGGAGGTCCTGGGGCCTTAGGAGCCTCTGCTGAGCCGGGCGCAGGCAGCCCTGGTGTGGGAGCGGCCAGCCAAGAGCACCCTGTGGTGTGTGGGGCTGAACGTGGCTTTCTGCTCAGTTGGTAGAGCACCGCGCTGCAGTCTCTGAGGTCCTGAGTTCGATTCCCAGCACCACAAAAATGGGAGAAGGGCCTGGCAATCCACTCCCAAGGCAATCCCAAAACAGTCCACCATTGAAAACCCTATGAGTATCTGACTATGAGTCAGATACCGATTCGACAGCACCTAACAACAACAACATATTTTGAATATTTTGATTCCAAGAATATGGTTTGTTTGCACCATGCTAGTTATAGAAGTAGCACAAAAAAGATTTAATATACCCAGTGATTTTTTACAATGAATACTATGAGATTTATTTTATTTTAATTTAAATTTTTGAGACAAAGTGTCACTTTATAGCCCAGGCTGGCCTCAAACTCACTATGTAGCTCAGACTGGCCTCAAACTCATGATCCTCCTGTCTCAGCCTCCTGAGTGTTGAAATAACATGTGTGCTACTATGATTGACACTTTTTTGTGGAATTAATTTTTTCAGTCCTGGGGTTTAAATCCAGAGCTTTGCACATGCTAGACAAATACTCTACCACGGAGCTACAAACCCCAACCATATGAATTTTATAGTGAGGGAAAATTATCTGCCCTTCCCCCCCACACACAAATACACAGACAGAAAAAGAGAGAGGGGGAAATGGACACATCACACATACACACGAAGAAATGCACAGAAATTTCACAGGCGGAAGATATAGCCTGGCCAGTCTCTGTGATCTAAGTAGCCTGAAGTAACAACCTATAATCATGGTGAGGTATAGCACAAACAATACTGTAATTTGCCTTTCATCATAATTTTGTGTTCCAGGAGTTCAGACTGAAAAATGGTAACTGTCTTTTGTCCTCTGTAATCTCAATACAATTTAGCTAAAAAGAGAAGAAACTGTAAGAATCAGGAAGGAAACTGAAGAGGCTGAGCTGCAAAAAATGAAGGCAATTCAGAGAGAGAAGGTAAGAGGGTGGGGAGAATGATTAGCTAAAGATAACTGAGGGCTATATGTCATTGTCCATATATTGTCTCATTTAATCCTCACTGTAATCTGATGAGGTAGATATTATCCAATTCTGCAAATGAGGAACTGACACACAGAGGGACGATAACTTTTCCAAGGGCACACAGACAGTAATTAGAAGAACTAGAATTCACATCCTGGCACACTGGCCTCAGAGCTTGGGTTTTCAGTCACCACATTATCTGACCTCTTGGGCAAGCAATTAAATTAATTGTGTATCTGATCAGAAGGCAAAGCAACTAGTAACAATGGCAGTCAGTGGTACACTGCCATATTTATATATAAATATTGAATTTTCCAGGGTGAGTGAGATAAAAGTAAACATGTCTCTCTTATTGATAAAAGAAAAAGCATGCATTTCAGTATTACTGATATAATCTATGCTAAACCTCAAAGTGACTGTTTGGTTTTGATATAATTTCTGGAGCTTGGGGAAAAATCTCTTTAAAATGCTAATCTTTGAGAGGAGGAAGAATGTGAAGTTGTTTTATCCCCATCATTTTTCCTACTCCTGTTCTCCACAAATTTCAAAGCTCAATTAAGTGTTGGAGGTTTATGGGCAGGGGGTTGACTGATGATACTGATCACCCTGTGTGTGAGTCCAGGAAATACAATTCCTTTTCCTGATGGCCTGCTTGTGTTTCTTTCTTTCTTCGCTTTCCTATCTGCTTTTCTTTTAAAGTTAAATATTGGTCAAATTTTAAAGCTAATAATCAAACAATAGATGTTTTTACTAGCTAGAGTTAATGAAGCCAAAAGCCAATGCCTTATGGAACATGTGAGACAATATGAGTCTTCCCCTTCCCTGAAGCATTCTCTTTTAGGCTGGGAGAAGACTAGTCTTCCTTGGAGGATATCTGTGTGATCTTGGGCAGGCACCTAACCTTCTCTGAACTATTTCTGTAATTAAATCTGTAAGCCCCACCTCTTCCAAGTGCAAGAGCATTTTATTGCTGCAGAGATGTGGGCTCTGGGGATGGAGGTAAGAATGGACTTACACATGAGGAACTATAATAAAATGTTGGAAGTACCATATATTTTCAAATATAATCTACACCTTTTCAATAGTTTTATAGGGCTACAAAATCAGATGTGGATTAGAATTGCATGCAGATTGGATTCAGTGTGGAGAGAACTCCTTTCTCATGAATCCAATCTGCATGCAATTCTAATATACTATGAAAACTATAATGTGTATTGACATAAATTTGCTGGAAAATAAAAGATTGAGAGAGAGACTTCATCTGTAGACCCTTCCCACTCAAAATGTGGCCCTTGGGTGAACAGCATTAGCCTCACCTGGAGTTTGCTAAAATGCAAAATCCTGAGCCCACCTCAGATGAATCAGAATCTGCATTCTAACAACTTCCTGGGAAAGTTCAGGGAGCATTAATTTAAATGACCTTGCAAAAAGGAGCCCCCTGCCCTTGTCCTTCCATGGACTTGATTTCTCTGGCTGATTGGTCTGTGTTACGACTCTGATCCAGCTCATCCTGTTGTATATAAATCCAAGGCTTTTCATACTAAGTATATGCCTATTTAGTAGCTCATGTCAGATAGAAAAGTGGACATTAGCCATCTAGAAATGACATATTTCACATTGCCAGGGTGATAATGGCCAAAGGAAGTGATAATGGCAATGCTTATGGAGCCTTTATTCTTTAAAATGCACAGGAAATGCACGCATGGATACCAGCCTGCAAAAATACTGCCTACCTCCCCAGGCATATGGCTGCTGCCCAGGAAATCTGAGCCAAGCAGCTGTTGCCATCCAAGAGCCTCTAGCTTGGTCTCTGTTCTTGACCCCCTCTTACGCCACATACTTTCAGTTTTCCCTCTTTTAGGAGAGGTTACAATGGAACACTAAGTCTCATTCTGATGGGTCATCAGCTGTGCATATGACATTGTATAAAGGCAGACTGTTTCAGTTGGTAGAGTGCTGCTCTGTGCTGTCTAAGGCCTCAATCCTGGGTTTAATCCTCAGCACTGCAAAAATGGGAGAAGGACCCAGCAGCCCACTCCCAAAATAATTCTGAAGCAATCACCTATTTAAAACCCTATGAATAGCAGTGAAGCATGGACATAGTGCTGGGCCTGGCACAGTGTCAGGGAATGTTTCATTCTGTTGTCACTATGAGTTGGACCCCATTTGATGGCACCTAACAACAACAAACTTAATCTTTATTTATTTTAGTGTATTATTTTAGTTTTTGTGGTACTAGGGAGTTGAACTCAGGGCCTCATTTATGCTTTTGCAAGTGCTTTACCACTGAGCTGCACTCCCAGCCCATATTTGACTTTTTTTTTTTTGAGACAGAATCTCATTAATTTATGCAGGCTGCCTCTGGCCTTGAACTTGCAATCCTCTTGCCTCTGCCTCCTGAGCCCCGGGAATTACCAGTGTGTGCCACTATGCCTGGCTTAAACTTAATCTTTATAAGTATTTATATGTATACTTTATAAGTATTAATCTTAATAAGAATAAATACTTATAAATTTAATAAACAGGAAGGTTATCAAAAGCAGCCAGGTCTTTAGCATCCAGTCGTGTTAATGGAACCCAGGGAGAGTTAGTCCTATATAGGTGAAAGGGGACACATGGAGAGGTCACTGGAATACATTAGTCAATCTTGCATTCCCTAGACTAGGGAGCTGATGTGCTAAGCTTACCTGTACTGGCTTGTGAGAACGGATTATTAAATTTTCAGGACTTTTGTCAGTTATTTGTCTTCATGTCAGTGGCTTGATACTGACTATGGTAGGAATATTTCCACTACAGAAATCAGCAAATGCTACCAATCAACCTCCCCTTTATCTTTGTGCTAGAACTTGTTGTTGAGTATTTACCAGCACCCACTGCTTAGAGATAAATGAATGTAATCTCTTATCCTCCAATTTTCTGTATTAGTTAATTTTCCATCACTGTGGCAAACACTTGGCAAAAACAACTTTGTGGGAGAAATTATTTATTTTAGCTCATGGTTTCAGAGGTTTCAGTCCATGGTCCCTTGTCCTCACCATGCTGGGGCCTGTAGTGAGGCTGATTGTTGTGGAAGGGCATGGTGGAGGAAAGCTTCTTACCTTGCAACAGCCAAGAAGCTAAGAAGAGTATCAGGAAGGGGCTATGACCAAGATATATCCTTCAAAGACACACCTCAAGTGACACACTTCCTCCAAATAGGCCCCACCTTCCACTGTTCCACCATCTCCCAGTAGTCTGTGCAAAATTTGAATCCATCAATGGCTTCTAATGAAATCAGAACCTTCATGATCCAATTACTTCCCAAAGCCCCAAATCTGAACACTACTTGTGTTGGGGGCCAAGGTCTTAATACATGAACCCTTTCGTGGGGGACACTTCATATCCAAACCATGACAAGGTTTCATAAATCTTCACAAGGATTTCATCTAAATTTAGTGCTATGGAAATAAATCTTTACCATGCTTTCCCCTCATAATTACATTGATGAATCAGGTAATAATTTGATTTTTCCAGACTTTCATAATACCCAGAAGCCTAGGCAATGAAAATCTTCCACCTTCATGTCAAAGACCTTCTCTACTTCCTGGATTGATCATATTCTGCTTTCTGTCTACTTAAGTTTGAAATAATATTATACAATGTTATGTAATTTCTAGATACTTCCATTTGATTCTCACTACCTCTTGGAGTTTCATAACCTCAGAAAGTCTAATAAACCAGCTAGAGATCTGAGTAGCATCTAAAGCCTTTTCTTGTTCTTTCCCCTAAGCTATGGCTGCCAAAGTCATTTGGAGCACTAGAAGTCACTGTGTTTTATATAGAAACTGAGAAACATTATTAGTTTTAATCTATACAGTGAAGTAGGAACTAACCAGTATAATATAAATTATGCATTAGAAGCAAAGATGCATACATATACATATTTTTAGGAAATCATACTTGTTGCTTTCTTATTTATAGAAAGCAAGTAGTAGCAAGCACTAATGGTTTCAGAACAATTTTAGGAATAAAATGCAACATTGAGGAAATTATTTCAAATGTTGTTTGTATAAACTGAGAAACATTTCAATTTCTATGACCTCTCAAGGAACACCAGTATTTCCAGGAAATATGGTTGCTACATTCTGCATTTCTTTGTACATAAATTGGTGGAGGCATCCTTTGATTGTTGAAATGCAATGAGATTTTATTAATTAATCCCATAATGTTGAAATGTGAATGCTATCTCTGAAATGCAGATGTGGCATAAAGAATATGGCTATTAGCCTCTCTGTGCTTCACTTTCCTCATCTGTAAAATGAGTATAATAATAATCATGAAGATGGTAGTACTAAAAGACACAATACATACAGCACCCTTAGTACAATGCTGGCTCTTAGTGAGCACTTGATAAATGTGCATATATATATATATATATATATATATATATATATATATACACACACATATATATACACACATACACACATATATACATACATATATACATATATACACATAGAAAGAGAGCATTAAGCATATATAGTTAAGTATATATATAATATATATGTACACACATATATGTATATATACATATATGTAGGTAATATATATATATATATATATATATATATGCACACACACACATATATGGAAGTGCTCTGAGCTGAGAGCCATGGTGCATGCTTATAGTCCCAGAGACTCAGGAGGCTGAGGCAGGAGGATCATGAGTTCCAGCCAGAGGCAGCCTGCACAATTTAACAAGACCCTGTCTCAAAATAAGAAATTTTAAAAAATGGAGCCTGGGGGTACAGCTCAATGGTGGAGCACCCTGTGTTCAATCCCCCAGTACTGCAAAACAAAAATAAAAACTGAAACCAAAACGAAAAATAAAAGGTGTTTTAACATCATCTCATTTGTCTATAGTATGTCAGTCTCTTCCAAGGAAGGTGTTGTTGTTAAGGGCCTTTGAGTCGGTGTCCAGCTCATAGTCCTATGTGCAACAAGCAAAACAGTATTGTTAGTACTTCTCAGCTGTACATAGGGTTTTCAATGGCTGATTGATTTTTGGGTTGCCAGGTTCATCTCCCAAGCCTATAGCACCTGGTGTTCCCAGGTGGTCTCCCATCCAAGTAGTAACCAGGCCCAACCCTGCTTAGTTTCTGACTTCTAACAAGATCAGATGTCACAGTGCTATGGCTGCAGGCAAGGAAGGCATAGACAGGATTATTCTTATTTGACACATAAATTGGATGGGTTCGATTATTTCATTTCCATTAAACCCTCATGAATAAGATTGCTGGAGAAAAAACACACATGACTTTTTTTGACCACATCAGATTTCTGGTCTTCCATCTCATCTGGGTCTTATTTGTTCATTTTTGTTTGTGTTTTACGTAGTAAATGTGGTTCTTACAAAAAGGCAGCTGCAAAATACAGAGACCTCTACAATAATTACTTGTGTTTCCATAAAGTGAAAGAAAGGGTGAGATCCAAGGATTCAAAGCAGTACGTTGACAAATCAGGAGCATCTCCCAACTTATTTTTAGGAAACAGAACAACAAAATACAAAGGTAAAATTTCCCATCAAGGAGTCCTGTTTAACAACCTAACTTTAGCTTTTCCTGTGGATTATCATGCCTTCCCTTTAGTGGAAAACTGTGACTTACTAATGCAAACCAATTACTCCACTACAATAAACATTTCAGTATATGGTTTTGGGTCACATCTGTCCACCCACAAAGCTCAGTGGTGGAATGAGGCAAATAGCCACAAAAAACAAACACACAACCTGACCACACAACCCCTCAAATGAAGATGAGGCTTCCTCCAAAAGTTCCTGGGTTGGTAACTCTAGATCACAAGGTATTAAATACAACTGTAAATCCAAAACCCAACTTGTATTGATATATAAGATAAGCAGGTCATTTAACTTCTATGGTTACTCCCATTTCTGTATTATATAGACAGATGGAGTTAACACTTCAGATGGTTCTTTAACAATGGCCAATGCCCAGCATTTTTTCATTGTATTTTAGGCCAGCCTAATTACCAGGATCTTTGCTCACTTTTCATTATTCTTATCCTTTTCTCTCATTTTTAGCACATGACTTCATATACCACTTCATAGTAATAAAAGATCATCAGGCTTTAAGTATTATTATTTTCCTATTTCCTTACTCTTTGCTCTTTTTATCCCTATCTTCAGAGGAATAAGGAGGTGCCTTTCCTTGTTGCTATGATAAATTCTTTCACCTGTGTTCACCATCTCATCTTCCTATCTCGTCAGAAACCTTGCTGCTCCATCAGTTAAACCTCCTTTTCTTCTGTTACATTTTTCTGCTTTTTGTATTGTTTTTGCTTTCTCTCTAAGTGTAAATCACCTGTAAACCTCTCATCTCAACAAATCTGATCTCTGTACTCTGGTTTGATTCACTTTCAACTCCTCTATCCATAATATCATAGCTCAACTTCTTGAAAGACTTCTCCACTACATTTGGTTTCAAAATGTCAGTCTGTGAGCTGACTCTTCAAAGAATCTGCTTTAAACAATGTTCCCCAGATTGATGCTGTGTTCAGCTGACTTAGAAACTCCTCTAAATCCTCCCCTTTTCCTTGGTGGGATGAGTTTGGACTCTGGTTTTAGTCCTTCTCTGGTACAGATCTAGCTAAGATCACCAATGGTATTCTTAATTGAAAAAAAAAATCTGATGGAAATGCTTTAATTCCTATTTATTAATGATTAAATATTCTGTCTCTTAAATTCCACCCCTCTGGATCTCCTCCACTTGTTTTCCTTTTTTAGATGTCCTACCAGATCCATCAAACTGGTCTTCTTAGATGTCTCTGTGCCTATGCACCATTCTTAGGTAAATGTCCCACATATATGGATTTAGCTACTGTTCATGCTGATGGTTTCTGAAGTCTATATCTTCAGACAAGACCATAGTTCTGAATCCTAGGACCATACATTGTACTACATACTTGTTATTTCTCCCTAGAAGTTCCTTACATATACCTCAAATCCAGTGGGTTCAAAATTGAACTCATACATTTATATTGATGCTATAACTGATAGTCATCTTGCACACTTCCCTTCTGTATTCTACTTACATCCATACAGTCAGACCTCTTATTTTTGTCTCCTGTATTTTCCTTGAGTCTGTTTTTAATTTATTCCAGCTGCCTTAATTTGGGACTGTTATAATTTATGACCTGGATTACTGTGAGAACCATCCATGGTTCTCCTTTATTTATGACCCTTTATGCAGTTTATCCTGCTGTTTGCTATCAAATTATGCTGCCTGCTATCCTGCTTAAAATAATATAATGGCCTATCATTGCCTTTGGTGAACTCCAAATAAACAACTTTATCTGGCATATAAATTCCTTCCTCATTGCCCATTCTTACTTTTCCAGTTTTATCTTCCACTCCATTTCCACAAATCCATTTTAATTTATCCATGAGCTTCTTGAGAGTCCCTGAATTGACATATTCTCTGTCCTTCTGTGTACCAAAAATATGCTTGTGAATATATAGGTTCTGGGAATAGCCTTTTCTCATCCAGGGCCCATTCTGGCCCATCATTGCCTTTGTGCATACTGGACACCAATTCTTCAATCCAGGAAGTCTGTTCTGTGGCAGCTCAGACTAGTGATAGATGATATCTTTGTGAGAAATAGAAAAGACACCTCCTCTGTGCTGATACAGCCCCATGATGGGGTGCAAATCTTGATGAGCTGAATGCTAGCTTTATTTCAGTCTTTTCTTTTTTCTTCAGTACTGGGGTTTGAACCCAGGGCCTCATGCTTACATGCTTTGCTGCACCCCCAGCCCACTGTTTTTACTTTTTTGAGACAGGGTCTTGCTACATTACACAGACTGCCTCTGGCCTTGAACTTGCAATTCTCCTGCCTCAGCCCCCCAACTTGCTGGGATTACAGGTGTGCACCACCACGCCTGGCTATTTCAGTCTTCTTGACTCCCTTTCTGGAACCCCCTGGGTAGTAGACAACTGTATAGTGGAGTACAGTAGCTCTGTTTCCATCCCTGCCTTCTGGAAAACTCTTACATGTTTAAGATTGGTCTCCATCTAGAATTTCTCTCTCTCATTATACCCATGCTTTTTATCCTTTATTTGGTCATCAGCAGTTTGGAAATTTGAAGCAAGCTCTGAGCCCACTCTCCATAAAAATGACATACTCCTTGCAGCTCACCCATGCAGTTCACCCATGAACCTGAGATTAGAAATCACATTCTGAGTTTTATTCAATTTCTTGGCTCTGTGCCCAGAATGGACCCTGCCACTTAGTAGGCACTAGATGAATGTTTGTGGAACTGCTGAGAGCATTTCTCAACAATGTGCTTCTGCATTTTTCCTGTGTGTTCATAGTACTTAACTTGCAAATTGCTATCCCCTAATATATTTAATATACTGACCTTATTGCTTTCTTGTCTATATCCAGAGTTAGACCCTGCAATTGCCCAGGGTAGACATTGATCTATTCTTAATTGCATTACCAGTATCTAACAGAACCAAACATATATTGGGCATTGGATAAATGTTGGTTGAGCTTCAGTGATATTAAATGATTTAAAGTCATTCAGCCAATGAAGGTGGACTAGAACTGACTCTGTTTGCTTCATCCAAATCTCATGTTCTTAGATATATTGCATTCTGCATTTGTGTGTGCCTGTGTGTGTGTGTGTGTGTGTGTGTGTGTGTGTGTGTGTGTGTGTGTATGGATGAGTCCTTGACAGACTATTAAATGGAGAGAAATAGACAATCTGATTACATCTAAGTATTTGAACCAGTATGTTAAAGTCATGTCTACATTGGTAGGTATTGAATACAGTTTTTCACTCTGGTCTTTTCCAAAATATCTCTGTTAGCCTCTCATGAAGGATAAACAGACCTTTACTGGGTAAATTTAGCTACTGGGTAATTGTCTTTTGAATTGGGCATTATTTGTGAAGATATTTTACTCTTTTGGTCCCCTGTCCTGGGGGATGGAGAGAGCTCAACAAAACTGAGCACTTTTAGGTCATGATTCAAGATTGTATCTAGATTGTAATTGTGCTTATTTGGTTTTCTAATTCTCCAACAGTTTTCTTCCTACAGTTATGTTTCATTAATATCCAATTGTTTCTTTTGTAATTGGTTTCCTTTGACTCTGGAAATTCCTATAGTATTATTATTTTTATTTATTTATTTTTGAATGGAAAGCGCCTCCACTTTGTCTGTCAAAACAGGAAAGTTCTATGTGAATGAAGACTTTCATGGGAATGAACACTATGAATAGTTTTTTTCCTCCTTAAAAGATGGAGCCAAATTTCTATCAAAGTTTAAAAGTGATGATTTCCATTATTTTCTTTTCACCTGTCATCCTCTGGGCAAATCCAATTTTTTATTAAACTCAGCTGCATGCTTTTTCTTCAATTCATTAAAACTCACATTTCTCCTTTGTTGTGGAACTTGTTTCAACTCCCTATTAAATTTGCTGTGTAAGAGTTTTGCTTATTTTTCTTAGGCAAGCTTAAAAAATGACAGTTGTATCATGGTAAGCAAAAAGTAAGTGTTTTAGGTTATTTAGATTTGATTAAAATATGCCATGGTGACAGTAATATCAAATATAAGTAATTTTTATATTCTCTAAACAGCTAATTTTTAAGAACCCCCTTATATTCAAGTTTGTTTTTGTTGTTGTTAGTTGCTGTCGAGTCGGTATCCGACTCATAGCGACCCTCATAGGGTTTTCAATGGCTGACTGTTTCGGGATTGCCTAGGGAGTGGATTGCCAGGTCCTTCTCCCATTTTTGCAGGGCTGGGAATTGAACTGGGGACCTCAGAGACTGTGGCACAGTGCTCTACCAGCTGAGCAAAATCCCAGCCCCATTGTTGATGTTAGTATATTCAAGTAGATGACTCTTTTAGAGCATATACTATTCAGTCTCTCAATAATCTTAACTATCTGATTTTAAGTCACAAGGGAGTTGGGTTAGCTTATTAAAAGTCTTTTCCTGAAGGTTTTCATAGAATGTAGGTGTATATATAAATTTTGTATGAATATTTAACCATTTGCTATAATTTTAATTTAACATACTTGGTATGGAAATTTCATGCTTCCATTAAAGCATTTTGAAAACAGTGCTTAAAAATTGAATGTTGCTATCCCTTGAACCAAAATTAAAATGTGAAATGTTGATTCTATGATTATACCAGTCCAGCTGGGAGAGGAGAGTAATGGGAGGAACTTGGGGCTGCTAGCTTTCAGTGCAGTGCTCATGGGTTCTGAGAAAGGAGACTGTCTTGCAACCTCTGGGACAACTGCAACCCATAGATTTTCGACCTTGGATAACTTCAACATCATGATTCTACCTAAACCTTCTTTAATAGATTGCATTTTTGATATTTGACATTTTAGAGCAAAAAACTAGAAGAGAAAAAGCAACTTCAAGAAAATCTCAGAGGAGAAGCATTTAGAGAGCATCATCAATAGTAAGTTTATATGTTCAGAACTTTATTCCTTTGTAGGCATATCTTCCATACAGCTTTTGAATTCTAGATGATGGTAACTTTTCAAATACTTGGTATTGGATTATTGGCTATTCCATTAATTATGTATTTGAACTTTGTCATCATGTGAGAATCTACGATTGGAGACATCTATACTCATCAATACTCATCAGGCTGGGGTTTAGTTCAATTGGTAGAGTGTTGCTCTGTGTACTCTGAGGCCCTGGTTTTGATCCCTAGCACCACAAAAATGGGAGAAGGATGTGGCAACCCACTCCTGAAGCAATCCCAAAAATAATCAGTCATTGAAAACCCTATGAGGGTCAGTATGAGTTGGACCTGGCTTGACAGCACCTAACAACAACAGCAACAACAACAACATACCAATCAAAGTGTCTTTAGGAGGCATTGATTAGCAATACTAGCAAATTTGAGGAATTTGCCACTACAAATAACATGGAGGGCTTGATTCCTTGGGGATCCAGAGCGCTTCTGATTATGTTGACTTTGAAGACACTTCAATAAGGAAGAAGGTGTTTGAAATCAAATACTCTAGCAGAACCTAAACCAGCTAGGGATTTATCTACTAGGCCTAGGAATGTTATACGATTGTATTTTTTCTAGTTAAGAATTGAGATTTCATTTATCAATGATTGTGAAAACTCCCAAATAGTATGGTTTGTGAACAATAGCAGTTAGTATGTACCATATTAGGGAAACTATATGTTTTATAATGCAGATAATCTACTCTGTTCTACAGCCTTTAAAGATAAGTTCATGCCCTAACTCTTGGTAGCTAGGTTACCTGAATACTGATTAAAAGAAGACAAAGCCAAAGAACCATATTTCTGGATTTATGTTAATTCTATGTTAATGTGGTAGAAGTAGAACCTAGCAGATCTTAACTGCATCCCTCAGCTGTGACCTTGGACAAACTGCTAAACCTTTTGAACTTTGGTGTTTTGTTCACTTGATCTTCATTTTCAAAATAAGAATGATAATATCTTTCTCATAGGCTAATTATAGGTATTAAAATGTCTCATCCAGATGTCATAAAAGTGTCTAACTATTATAGGGACTTGAAATGAAGTTTCTTGCAAAGGTCCATTTTGGAGGAGATCATGCAACTTTATTTTGTAGAGACTGCATGTTGGTTTCTGGTCCTGCTAGAACTGGTGACTGAACTCTCACTTTCATATGGAATGTTCACAGACTACTTCCTATTCTCTATCCCCACTGTTGTCCCTCATTTACAAAATTTAAGGTCACTCAGACGTTGAGCTGCCCACATATGTGGCACCTGAGAGCATGTTCATCTAGCTTTCTCACAGCACTGAAATTATCCTGACTCTGTCATAAATAGGTCCTGCTTGCTTTAAGACAAGAATGGGAAGACGTTTCTCAACTTTCTACATTGCTCAGAAAATGTGTATAGGGTAGAATAGGAGTGGTAAAGAGTGATGTTATCCTCAGCATTAGTCTTGTTTTTGTCACAGAATCCAGAGCCAGCTTCTTTCTTTTCTTCCCACAAAGTGAGGAAGCTGGTGGGAGGTAATCACCAGCAGAAATTGACTATCTTAAAGAGACATGGCAGAAGGGCTGCAACAGATTAGGGATGTATCTATTATTTTATTTCCTCATGGGTAGAGAAAGGATGAGAATTTATTTCTAGGTCTAACCTGAGGAGTTGATGGATATGAGTCTCAGGCATTCATTATCTGGAGTCACAAGTTAAAACAAATGTCATTATCATATGGCATACTTGTTTTGCACTGGAAAAGATAAGACTTCCTTCTAGTGAAGGGTCTTACATACAGCACTGGGAAGTTGAAGGAGTCCATTCCCTGGAGAGTTTAAACCTTGGCAAGGTGAAGGAGGAGATTCGTGGAGTTTTCAAAGGTTGGAGGTTGTGCTGCCAAGCCTCCTTTCTTTCATAGTCTTCCAGCTCCTTGAGTTTGTGTCTTACTAAATACAAAAGATCAATCACCTTTTTTCTGTAAAGAAGAAAAGAAGGCTTTGCCCTCAGTCACCTTACACATTATTGGTAGAGTTGAATTCAATTACATGCACATTTCACTCTTGCTCTTTCTTCTGCTTATCATCAAAGTCCCAGTTAACTAGGAAAAAGAGAAGTTGGCTAAAAATGAGAAGTATCTCAAATTGATTTTAAGGTCTATTGAGAAGCACAAGAAGAGGTATAGATGTATGAGGCTTTTCCTCTTTTAAGAACATTGTGTTTTGAATTGCTTTGGAAATTAAAAGACCAATAGCTCATGAAATGAATGACCATTATATAGCAAGAAATATGAAAGGGATTTCTTAGAAAAGATGGATTCTCTGTACAACAAGTCTTTATCATACTTTCTTACAACCAGTTTATGGTGGAAAAATGTCTAGGAAAGCTGTTAGAATTTTGACACCACAAAGATTTCAGCAGACCAACCAGACTGCCTGCCTCCCACTCCCCAAATTGTATTCTCCTGAGGCTGTCAAATGAAGGAACACAAAATAGAAACCCAAATATGAAATTCTTTCAAAGGAGTCAATACCTTGCTAGCATCCGTGTGCTGTGATGTGTGGTTCCAACCACGGACCAGAAATGATGTGTTTTTCCCGTGGAAAAGGGCAACCATCGACTTGAGCAGACTATAAATCCAAGATGCTGGAGTGAAGGTGCATGATGGCCACCTGGGGCACCACTATGGGCATCTTAATGTTCTCTTTCTTCACACCTTGTTCCTGACTCCATTCATTTGCTTCTGATTATTTTTAGTGTTGTCAATTATTTAGCTAACAGGCAGAAAACTAGGCTTTTATTGACATCCAAAGGGACTCTCCTGAGTGTAATAATGAAGGCAGTTTATTGAATGCCTATGAGGTTGCTTTCTAATTGTATGCATTAATCTGCCCATGCAAGCTGGCTGAAAATACACAAGCAGATTACACATGCAGATGGAGCACACAGGATCGTTGTTATGAAAAGACCTCTGGAATGTACTTCTGCAGTACTGTCTTTTCCTTAAAAATCGAATGACTGTGACTATTTCAATTGGTGGCTGAGAGCAGACCAGATTAATGATGCATTAAGTCTGCCACTCTGGCTAGGGACAGACTCTAATTTCATAAATCAGAATTAGTTCTAGGATTCTTGAGACTGAAAATGGAGGGGGAAAATGAGCATTTAATCTTGGTGTAGTTTTCACCATTATTTTTAGTCTCTGTAACTATTTTCTACTTATAAAAAATTCAAATGTGATAATTTTCTGGGTGACCTTTTCTATTAGTTACTATTACTGGTGGATGCCAAGACCTGAAGTAACAGTTAATAACCCTTCCTCCTTTTAATATGAATAGAAGATGTTGTGATTTAGGTTATTCAACCCATTGGGTAAAATCTCAGCATTTAAAATTTTAAATGGTAATTTATTTGGGTGTGTTTGGGGGGTATAGCCATTTTTCTAAATGTGTGTTTTGGGATGAATGTGGAGTTTGATTTTGAGCCTATTTAGCCAGTGATGGGGTGAGCGTAGGATGCAGTAAGGCAGTAAACATGCAATTTGGGTGCAGGTGTTAGGAATAAAAGTATTCTCCTAAGGATTTTCTGGAAGCATAAAAGTTGGCCATGTTTTAAACATTTAAAATTGTAATTCTTATAGCCATTTAACATAAGAGATTATTCATGTAGTTTAAAAAGTACAAAGTGTTTAGTTCTTTCAAGTCATAGTAATAAGAAGCTCTGATGTAGTTAAGAGGGAGAAGGACCTGGCATCCACTCCCAAAACACAATTAGCTATTAAAGACCATATGAATAGCAGAGAGACACTGACAAGTGTTTCATCTGTTGTACATAGGGTTGCAATGGGTCCAACACCAACTCAATGGCACCTAGCAACAACAATAAACAATGTCGTTGAGAACTGTGGGGTGTCAGGCTCAGTGTTCAGCATATTACATAGACTTTTTCATTTCATTTTCTGATCAACCCTATTAGGGATGCACTGTTCTCATTCTGTAGGTGGAGGCTTGGATAATGAAAATTTTCCTAAATCACACAGTAAGTGATGTAGCCAAATTTGGGTCTTCAGATGTGGGTGACTAAGGTGATTTGGGGGCATGATATACTTTGAAGGTGAGGAATATCAGGGTATGGTGCAGGGGGGTGATGAGGACCACGTGAACTTGTGGTGAGAACTGTTGGAGAGGGTAGGTTGGCTCAGAGAGAAAGACTTGGCCAAAGTTGATTTCTATTTGTTCCTTGCAAGATCTAAATTGTGCATAGAGTAGGCAAAAGAAAGACTGGGGAATTAGTCTGTTCTCTCTCTAGTCACCACATACAGGTGACCTCCTGTTCCCATGCCCAACCTTGAGTTAGTAGTGTAATCAATTTTAATGTAGGATCAATGAGCTTTGGTGACCTCTATGAGCTGTACTCTTCTCCTAGGTATGTTTTCCATTGTTTCTAGGAGAAAAGGGGTTCAATTCTTAAAACTTCAGTTGGAAAATCTCTTGGAACCAAGCCCATTCCCAAATAGGACCTTGCTATGCCTAAACTGCCACACCCTGCCCCTAGCTCAGCCCATCTATTGTGATATTGGGAAGTTTTGTTCATTTCTGCCATGGGAACCAGGCATCTCCATTACTTCCTTTTGAATAACAGTGCATGCCATTCCTCTGAGGCACATCTTCATCCATTTTAGTTTCCTAGAGCTGAAAATTCAGCAGGTCTGCTGAATATGCACACTTTGGCCTCAAGTTTCCTTTCTAATATGCTCACAAAACTTCTAATGCTCTTCATGGGAACTTCTGAAAGACACTTAAGGGCTACATTGCTCCCTTATCCATATGGTAGGCTTAAATCCAACCTTGAATTTTATAATTTAGGTAAGGTGAATAGAAAGTCATCCAATTCATACTGTTCTAACTTATGCTAATGAAGTGAACTTATAGATATAAAAATCCTGTATCTATTTTGTCCAGAATGAGAATGAACAGCTTATGAGAAATCTGGTCCAAGAGAATCTCTGCCTGCTGAATGTTAAATCATCTTGACATTTATGGCCATATCAAAATTTCTACCCACTATTAATTATTCCTGTACATATCTTAGTGTATGTTATCTCTACCCCACTATCACCAGTCTTGTGTAGGTATTTATCACATGTCACTTGACTTATGGCTTATATCCTCTGTGTTCCCTGGTTGCCCTCGAGACCATTGTAATGGCTTTGCTACCCTCTTTGCCACCAGTCTGTTGATGTTTTGTTGGATTTTGTTTTAAAAAACATAGTTTTGGTTAGATTACTTTCCTATTCTAAAATATTCGATTATTTCCTATTCCTGTCACCTCTAAAATAAATTCTAAACTCTGTGGCCAAACTTTGGGGAACAATCAGGCACCTTACTAGATGGGACTTATAAGATTAGGGCCTGTTTAAGGAAGCAGGGCTATCAGGAAGTAGGGATTACATGATTAGGTATCTTCATCAATCTTAAAATCAATATTGTCCAAAAGGAAAGAAGACCAGAGTGATGATTGTGCTGTCATTGATAAACCAGGAACAATCCTTCCTAATAGCCACAATTTTGGAGTGTTTGGTCACTGTTGTACTCTGCAAAAGGTTCAAGTGCTCTTCTGTATTCAGATACTTTATGGAGTAGTCTTATTTTTTCATAATCTATCATAATCACTTAGTGACCTATTCTGTTTTTGCTATTATGTGAAATTACTTACTTTCAGTAGGAGATCACCAAGGCATAGCCATGAGTACCAGGTCAGCTTTCATCTTTCTCAGCATGTAATGAATAATTGGTAAAAGACAGAAGTTGACCAGTTCCTTATTTGTAAAATATTTTGACTTAATTATGTTACCACTGGAACCTAATACTATCAACATTTCCTCTTTGGGATGTTGGGGATCAGAGACTGGACTGTATGAGTTAAAACTCTAATCTTTCTCCTCTGTAGTTGAAGAATATTAGTAGTAGTAGTAGTAGTGGCAGGCGAACCCAGAGCCTTGCACATACTTTGCAAATGCTTTACCACTGGGCTACACCAAGCCCATTTTTATTTTTGTATTTTGAGACAGGGTCTTGCTAAGTTGTGTGGGCTGCCTCTGGCCTCAAACTCAGGATTTGCCTGCATCAGACTCTAGAGTCATTGGGATTATTGGTATGCACTACTATGCCCACTTTGTAGAACATTATTTAACCTCTCAGGCCCTTTGTTTCATCATGGGTAATTTAGAGTGGGTAATGGTAGCTGCTAACTCATAGGAAGGTTGCTGGATACAGTCCACATAAGAGACCTAGCATAGAGCTTGGAAAGAGATGGTAAACCTAATGAACTCCTACAAGAACAGCAGAGGAAGAAGTAAGATAATAACTGACTCCAGCCTTTGCCCCCAATGGTAGAGTCTAGGATCCTCTTTTTGGCCCATGGAATTCACTAAGAAGCCCTTTGGACCCAGAAAGTTCCTCCAGTAAATGTACCATACCTGGAGAAGCATTAGCCCCATCCTGCAAGGAGGTACCTGCACAGCCAAATTTATCACTTCTGTTTGGGTTCTAAGAGACTTACTGGAAAGAATTTACCAGAAATGAACTCCTATCAAACACATAATAAACCAAAGATCAAGGAAGACGTGACATAACAGAAAAATTTTGAACAAAGATGATAGTGATATTTATAGTCAAGATGTGATCTTTCTTTTCTGTTCTTTTCTTTCCTTCTTTCTTTCTTTGTTTCCTCTTTCTTTCTTTCTTTCATAAAAAGCAGCAAGATCAGGTTAAAATCATGGCGGACTTTAGTACTAAAAGAGCACAGGCAAGAAAAAGTATATAAACCACAATAAATATTTTTTTCTTTGCCACATGAATGAAGGCTTGTGAATTACAGATATAGATAGAAAAATAAATATGTTATGTGTTTGATTATATGTTAATCACATATACAAATAAGATCTACAAAAACATGAGAAAATAAAACAAATGAAAAATTGAGCCTTATAAGGCAGAAAAAGTGATGTTTTATAATATAATATAAGAAAGCAAAATATTAAATCCAACAAGTTAACACTTACAAAAAAGGAATATAAGCCATTTTTTTGGTAATTTTTAATGTACAACTTAATGGGTCTCATTATGACATTTCCATACATGCATTTCAGTGCACATTGCTCATGTTAACTTCCCCTTCACCATCTCATGACCCTCCTTCCTCCCTCCCTCCCTCCTCAACAGTGGTCTCCTTTCTACTTGCATGTATTTTTTTGAGTATATCTATCTATATATGTACATCTCTATTTAGGCATATTTATTAAAAGAAAAATCCTTCAATTGCATAAAAATAAACATCTAACTAGTATTACAAGGGACACCTATAAAAGAAGAGTTAAAAACAAAGGCATGGAAAATATATCCATAAATGTTAACCAAAGAAGGCAGATGTAGCAATATTAATATGAGACAAATTGAATACAAGGTAAAAAGCATTCAATAATTTATGAAGGTAAAGTACATGATCCAAAAGAAAATGAGTCATAAATCTTTAGTAACATGGATTTGAAATATATAGGACAAAAATTAGACAAAAACTGTTAGTCTCTAGTATAGACTGTGGATTTGCCAATTTTTTCTTTTATTTGACTAATTTTCCATAGAAATGAACAGATTAAATGAACCAAAACACTGACATAAGGAATAGAGGAGTGAAGCATCATACCTAGTATATGTAAAATACATTCTTTGTAAGTACTGACTTAACTACCACAACATTGGCCATGATTGATGATTCAAAGACTCTCAGTATATTCCAATGTATCCCTTCAAATCCTGGGAAGCCATGGTCCCTGAAAAAATGTTGTTGTTGTGTTAGGTGTCATCAAGTTGGGTCCAACTCATAGCAACCTTCTTAGGGTTTTCAGTGGCTGATTGTTTCAGGATTGTTTTCAGGAGTGGACTGCCACGTACTTCTCCCATTTTTGCAGTGTTAGGGATCACACACAAGTCCTCAGAGAGTGCAGAGCAAGTGCTTTACCAACTGAGCTAAACCTCAGCCCCAAAATAATGTTGTAAATTAGAAATTGAGCAGTAAAAGATTTTAAAGCCTATTCATTTTTTAAAAAATTTAGACATCTATTTATTTCTTCATTCATTTTACTACTACTACTACTACTACTACTACTACTACTACTACTACTACTACTATTATTATTATTATCATCATCATTATTTTGGCACTGCACAGGTCTTACTGTGTTACCCAGTCTGGCCTCAAACTCAAGATCCTCCAGCTGGGATTATAGGCATGCACCACCATGCCTGGCTTAAATACTCTTAAATGACTAATAGGAAAAAAATGGAAATGCAAACTGAAATTACTTTGTGATAAAAGAATAAAAACTTTAAAACGATGGAAGGTATAACAAAAGTGTCATTGTCATTATAATAAATAGATAAATAGATACATTGAGTGCTACTGAAAGCCTACACAAAGATCCATGATTATATGGGAATTTAGTATTTAGGACTTTCTTGGTGTTAGGTGCTGTCCAGTCAAGTCTGACTGATAGCGACCCTCAATGGCTGATTGGTTTGGGATTGTTTTTGAGAGTGGATTGCCACATTCTTTTCCCATTTTTGCCATGCTGGGGATTGAAAATGGGTCCTCAGAGAGTGTCCAGCAGGCATTGTACCAACTGTGCTAAACCCCAGGCCTTATAGGACTTTTGTTATTGTTGTTAGGTGCCATTGAGTTGCTGTCCCACTCATAGTGACTCTATGTAGAACAGATGAAACACTATTGTCAGTGCTTCTCTGCTATTCATAGGGTTTTCAATGGTTGATTGTGTTTTGGAAGTGGGTTGCCAGGTCCTTCTCCCAAGCCTACAGCACCTGGTGTTCCCAGGAGTCTCCCATCCATGTACTAACCAGGCCCAACCCTGCTTAACTTCTGAGATCTGATGGGATTGGACACTGCAGTGCTATAGCTGCAGGCACTCAAATCTTAGAAGCAGTAAATAAAAGCAAAGATTTAAGTATATAAAAATTTTAAATTAATTAATTATTTTATTTATTTTATGGTACTAGAGGGCTGACCCAGGTCTTGCACATACTTTGCAAGTACTCTATCACCCAGCTGCACTTCAAGTCCCTTTTTTATATTTTTAGTTAATTAATTAATTTTCATTTAAATAAACTTTTATTTGCCAGCAGCTGTTTTCCAGATGTGTATGTGGTTCTTGTACAGATTTTTAAAAACCTTTTCATTAGTAATTTTTAATGTAGAACTTACTGGGTCTTATTATGATATTTCCATAAATATATTTCATTGTACATTGCTCATGTAACTTCCCCCTTACACTCCCATGACCCTCCTCCCTGTTCCCCACCCTCCCCACCAACGGTCTCCTTTCTATTTGC
This sequence comes from Pedetes capensis, assembly GCA_007922755.1. NCBI lineage: Eukaryota > Metazoa > Chordata > Mammalia > Rodentia > Pedetidae > Pedetes > Pedetes capensis. Next base: position 84,418 of record VMDO01001425.1, read on the forward strand.
ATGTCTTTTTGTGAGAATATGTATCTATATATGTGCATCCCAATTTTGATATAAATCCAAACTTTTTTCTGTAGTGATCTATTTCTTTACATTTTCAGCAGTATTATATGAGTGATCTAGTCTGTTGGCATTATTGCCAGCACATGATATTATTACTACTATTTTTTATTTTAGCTATTATAATAGGTTTTATTTCTTTCTATCTTCCCCTATTTTCCCAACCTACTCATGAAGATGTGCTGTTTACATTGAGATTGACCTCTCCCCCTTTATCCCTCCTCATTGACCCTCCTCCCTATCCCATCTTCTCCAATCTTTGCTTCTCTCTGTTAGATCCCTGCCTCTTTCTTTCCACTCCTTAAATTGTCCCTTCTATGCTAAGGTTAAATGTGCTTTTTTATGTTTCAATTTATGAATAGGATTTTTTTCCTTCCTCTGAGTTTGATGCAGCACCCACATATGAGTGAGAACATATGGTATTTCTCTTCATAGGCTTGTGTTTATTCACCTGAGATGATGTTCTCCAATTCTGTCCATTTTCCTGCAAATGACATTACTTCATTTGTTGCAAATGACATTTTTTCATTAAAAATTTAAAATTTTTAGGTTTCTGAGTAGTATTCCATTGTATATATGTACCATCATTTTTTATCCATTCTTCTGTTGATGGTCACCTTGGTTGATTCCATATCCTTGCTATTGTAAAAAGTGCTGCATGGAATATGGAGATTCAGGTGTCTCTGTGGTATGATAACTCATCTCCCTTTGGGTATATTCCCAGTAGTGGTATAACAGGGTCATATGGCAGTTCTATTTTTAGATTTCTGAGGTATCTCCAGATTGATTTCCAAAGTGGTTGAACCAATTTACAGTTCCACCAACAGTGTAAGAGTGTTCTCTTTTCTCCACAACCTCACTAGCATTTGTTATTATTTGTTTTTTGATCTAGGCCATTCTTGCTGGAGTAAGGTGGAATCTCAGAGTTGTTTTGATTTGCATTTCCCGAATGGCTAGCGATATTGAGTATTTTTTCATGTTTTTTCATGGCCTTGTGAACTTCTTCATTTAAGAACTATCTATTCAATTCCTTTGCCCACTTGTGTATTGGATTGTTTGTTGTCTTGGGAGTTGCTTTCGTGAGTGCTTTGTAAATTCTGGAAATTAGTCCTCTGTCGGATGTGTAGGATGCAAATATTTTGGGGTCTTCCTTATCTCCATTGATTATTTCCTTTGCTGTACAGAGCTTTTTAATTTCATGTCGTCCCATTTATCTATTCTTGTTCCAATTTCCTGAGCAATTAGAGTCTTATTAAGGAAATGCTTTCCTACACCTATATGTAGGAGTATATTGCCTATCTTTTTTTCTAGCAATTTTAAGGTTCCTGGTTTTATGTTAAGGTCTTTCATTCATTTCAAGTTAATTCTCATGCATATTGAGAGGTGCAGGTCTGTTTTCATTTTTCTGCGGGTGGAAATCCAAGTTTCCTAGCACCATTTGTTGAAGAGGCTATCCTTTCTCCAATTTGCCTGTTTTCCTCCTTTGCAAAGATCAGGTGACTATAGATGTGTTGGTGCTCTCTGGGTCCTCAATTCTGTTCCATTTGTCTTCAGGCCTGTTTTTCTGCCAGTACCAAGCTTTTGTTGCTACTACAGCCCTATAGTATAATTTAAAGTCATGATCCCACCTGCACAACTTAAAAGTGTTGTTGGCTATATGTGGTCTTTTGTGTTTCCATATGAATTTTTGGATTAATATTTCTATTTCTGCAAAGTCTGTCATTGGAATTTTAATGGGGATGGAATTAAATCTATACATTGTTATTGGTATTATAGCCATTTTTACAATATTGATCCTCCCAATCCCTGAGCAGGGGAGGTCCTTCCAACTTCTAGCATCCTCTATGATTTCTTTCTTTAATGTTTTAAAGTTTTCCTTGTAGAGATCTGCAGGATCTTTGGTTAGATTGATTCTTAAGTATTTAAGATTTTGGTGGGCTATTGTGAAAGGGATTGTAGCCTTAATTTCCTTCTCTTCCTGCTCACAGCTGGTATAAAGAAGGCTACTGATTTCTGAGTGTTAATTTTGTATCCTGCCACTTTGCTAAGTGAGTTAATTCAGTCTAACAAGTTTATAGAGGAGGTTTTGGGGTCCTTTATCTGTGGATGACATGATACTTTACATAAAGATAATTTGACCTCTTCTTTTTCTACCTGTATCCCTTTGATTTCTTTCTCTAGTCTAATTGTCCTGGCTAGGACTTCAATTACAATGTTAAATAAGATAGGATAGAGTGGACATCCTTGTCTTGTTCTCAACCTTAGAGGAAATGGTTTCAAATTTTCTCCGTTTAATATGATGTTGGCTGTAGGTCTGTCATAAATGGACTTTATGATGTTAAGATATTCTTCTGTTATGCCTATCTTGTCCAGGGTTTTTATCATGAAAGGGTGTTACACTTTGTCAAGGGCCTTCTCAGCATCATCAATTGAGATGATCATGTGATTTTTGTTTGCAATCTTCTTGATATGTTAAATTACATTAATCAATTTTTGTGTGTTGAACCAGTTTTACATCTGTGGAATAAATCCCACTTCATCATGATGAACAATCTTCTTAATCTGTTGCAGAATTCAGTTTGCCAGGATTTTGTTGAGAACTTTTGCATCTATGTTCATTAGGGACATTGGTCTATAGTTTTCTTTCTTAGATATATCCTTGCCTGGTTTAGGTATCAATGTGATGGTAGTTTCATATAATGAATTTGGGAGTACTCCCTCCTTTTCTACTTTTTGAAATAATTTGAGGAAAACTGGTATTAATTCTTCTTTGAAAGGTTAGTAGAATTCTGCTATGAATCCATCAAGTGTTGTGATCTTCTTTATTGGGAGGTTTTTTTATTACTTGTTCTATTTCAGCACATGTAATGGGTCTGTTTAGGTTGCTTATGTCCTCCAGGTTTAATTTTGGTATATGGTATGTGTTAATAAATTTATCCATTTCTTCTGTATTTTTACATTTTTGGGAATACAATTTCTCAAAGTATCCACTGATGATTTTCTGGATTTCACTGAAATTGGTGGTTATGATTCCTTTTTCATTTCTAATTTTCAAGATTTTGGCCTTTCTTTTTTCCTTTTGGTGAGATTGGCTAGGGGAGCATTTATTTTATTAATCTTTTCAAAGAACCAGCTCTTCGTCCTATCAATTCTTTGAATTATCTTTTTAGATTCTAATTGAGATGTCTCTGCCTCGATCTTGATAATTCCTATCTGAGGGCTCCTCTTGGGATTGATTTGTTGTTGGCTTTCTAGTGCCTTGAGATGTGTTGTTAAGTCATTTATTTGGCCCATCCCTAACTTACTGATGAAGGCTCTCAATGCTATGAACTTCCCTCATAGAACTGCCTTTGCTGTATCCCATATGTTTTGGTAGGATGTGTTTTCATCCTCATTTGATTACAGGAATTTGTAAATTTCTGCTTTAATTTCTTCAATAACCCATCAATAATTCAGTAGTGTATTATTTTGTCTCCATGAATTTGTAAAAATTCTGGTGTTTTTCTTGTTTTTGAATTCCAATTTTATTGCATTGTGGTCTGATAAGGTACAGGGGATAATTTCTACTTTTTTGTATGTATTGAGGCTATTTTTGTATACTAGAATGTGGTCTATCTTAGAGAAAGTTCCATGTGGTGCTGAGAAGAATGTGTATTCCTTATCAGATGGATGGAATATTCTGTAGATATCTGTGAGTTCCAGTTGGTCTAAGGTACAAATTAAACTCATCATTTCTCTTTTGATTTTCTTTTCAATGACCTATATTTGGATGAAAGTGGGGTATTGAAGTCTCCCATAATAATTGTGTCTAGTCCAGTGTATTCCTTTATTTATCATAAAGTTTGTTTTATGAAGCTAGGTGCCCCCGTATTTGGAGAATATATATTAAGTGATGTTATTTGTTCCTGGTTGATTTTTCCTTTTAGTAATATGTAGTGTTCTTCTTTGTCTCTTCTAATTACTTTTGGATTGAAGTCTAATCTATCTGAAGTTAGTATTGTGACTCTGGTTTCCCCCCTGCTTGTTATATTGTTTTCCAGACTTAATTCTCAATCTTTTGTAGTGTTTGTAGGTTAGGTGAATCTCTTGAATGGAACACATCAAAGGCTTATGTTTTTCACCTAATTGGCCAATCTATGTCTCTTAATTTGTGAGTTAAGATCAGTTACATTAAGAGTAATTATTGAGGTGTTTATTGTTATGCATTTGATCAGTACTTGTTACTGGCTTTTGATTCATATTTCTCTTATTTCTTTCTTGATTTCCTCTTATGTTAATTGTTCATTTCTTTAATCTTCTATGTGGTGTTGTCTTATCTCCCCTGTATGTGGTAGTTGATTGAGGATCTTCTGTAATGTTGGCTTGGTGGTTGTGAATCATGTGAATGTAGTGATATCATGGAATGTCTTACATTCCTGATCTATTTTGAAAGATAACTTTGCTGGATAATATACTCTTGGTTGGAATTTGTTTTTTTTCAGAACTTGAATGATATGTGTCCAGGCTTTTCTAGACTTCAGTGTTGATGAGAAGTTTGTAGTTAGTTTAATGGATTTACCTTTGTACATCAGTTGGCACTTTTCCCTCCCTGCTTTCAAAACTACTTCTCTGCTGTCTAAGGTAAGCATTTGAACAATAATATGTTGTGGGGAATATCTGTTTTGGTTTACTCTGGCCAGAGATCTGAATGATCCAGTTGTATAGGTATCCATCTCTTGCATTAGGTTTGGGAGGTTTTCATTCAATATTTCTTGGAATAAATTTCTTAATCCTCTTATATTGCGTCCTGCTTCCTCATGAGCTTCCTGAATCCTTAGGTTTCATGTTCTCATTTTGTCTGAAACCTCTTGGAGATCATGTTGATACTGTTTCATTATTCTCTCCATCTTAGCCTGTGTGTAACTAATATCTTGTACTCCTTCTCCTGTATATGAGGTCCTCTGTTCAGCTTCATACAGTCTAGATGCTGAGGATTCTATTGAAGTGTTAATTTCATTTAGCTTGCCTTGTATCTCAAGGATTGCTGCTTGATTTGTTCAATTATTTTCTAGCTCCTTGATGAATACAGACTGTAAATGAGATACCTTCTTCTCCAAGATCTCAAGAGTACTGGTGGTGTTAGCTTTGATATCTCTTAGTATATTTACAATCAAAATTCTGAATTCTGATTCTGACATCTCTGGAAATTAGGATTGCTTGATATTGTCTGTTGAGAGGTTTTGGTGTATGGGATCTTCACATCCAATGTGTCCTTTCATGTTTTGTGTATTTTTTGCTGAGGCTTACCCATTGCTCGGTCTGGGAGCTAGGTTCCATCACTGAGTGTAAAAAGATTCTCCCTCTGGTGTTCCTTTGAGTTTGGGTGACGATGAGTTCTAGCACTTTTCTATCACTCCTGTGCCCTGTAGTTTGCAGCCTCAGTGCCCAGTGTCTAGGTTCTGCTGCAGACTCTGTATTCAGCACTGTCCCCTTCAGTTTCTCTCCATCCCCTACATTCCCAGGCCCTGATTGGTCTACAGCCTACACCATGTCTTAGATTATTGAGTCTGTGGGACTATTGCTTGAATAACCAGCCCTACCCAACACCGGATGAGCCTTGTTCTGGACTGGTTCTCCTAGGTTCAGGGAACCATCAGCTTGTGTCACTCTTCTCCATGTCCTGGACTCTCCACTCCTCAGTTTCCCACTCCCAGTTTCCAGTTCCAGTGAGGCTGGGGACCAGGATGGGAACTATCTCTCTTTCTCTACTGGGGAAGTTGCAGGGGAGGAGCTAGGGAAAGAAGAAAGAAACAGGAAAGAAAAACAGAACAAAACAAACCAAAAAAGGGGAGAAAGAACAAATCAGAACAGAAAACAACAACAAACATACATACCCACACACAAAAAAAATGAGGCAAAACTAACAATGGAAAAAGTAGAAAAACTAAAAGAACAGAAAACAACAAAAAAAATACACACACAAACAATGAAACAAAACTAACAATGAAGAAAAAACAGAAGGAAAACCACACACACACACACAAAGGAAAACCAAAAAAGACAAGCAAATGAGGAAGTAGGATATACTAGAGAGCTCAGGTTTAACCTCCTTCCCTACTACCAGCATCAATACTCTGAGAGGGCCTTACCTCACTTCCCTTAGGCCAGAGTCCTTGCTGGTGTTCCACAGTCTCTCCTTCCTGCCTGCTGTTGTCAGGGTAAGCCATACAGGCTCATTATTCCACTGCATTCCTACTGGTGCCTCTGTATATAGATCTGTTTTCATTTTTCTCTTGTGTAAAATTTCCTAAGGCAGCTTTATTTTGAGATTTCTCAGTTCCACTGCAAGGAAAGAGATTTTCCCTACCCACTCTCCTGCTGAAAGCCGGCAGGTCTGGGGGAAGAGGTTTCTGCACAGCATCCCTCCAGCGGGGGATGATGGCCGAAATTCTGCATGGGTCTCTCAGACTGGACTGGGTTTCAAGGTGCTCTCAGGGACCTGCCCTGTGGAGTGCTCTGCCTGTGCTATGTTAGCAGAGAGGCACTGTGTCTCCTGCTGTCCTTCCAAGACTTCTGTCTCCCCTGCAGAGCTCTTGAGCTGAGGTCTCAGTTCACAAAGTGCAGCCCAAATGTTGGGGGCAGATGTCTGCATGAGCCAGATCCCAATACCAGGCCTCTGCCCTCTTGAGTGTCCTGAGCCCCGCCACGCTTGCTTCTGGATACCACACTGCAGTGAGGGTGAAGATATGGTGCCATCCCTGGTGGGTCTGTGGCCTGTACTCCCATGTGGGACTTTTGCCACAACTCTTTCCTATCACAAACTACTCAGCCAGCATCTCTGCAGTGGGTAGGGAAGGCATTCTGCCTTCTCTCATGTTCTGAGCCCCTCTGTGCTCACTTGTGGATCCCCTACTGCAGTGGGTAGGATGATATTTTTCCACCCCTGGGGGTCTGAGGCCTATGCTCTCATGTGGGACTTAAACTACACTGCTCTCCTATCACAAACTGTGCAGCTAGGACCTCTGTGGCAGGGGATAGTGGCTGTGTTGCCTGTGTCAGCTGCAGCTGGTGTCCGGGACTGACTCACCAGTGGGAAGTGCTGCCAGTGTCTTATTGGCAGGATGTTGGCTGGTTGCCAGAGTTGCACTCTGCAGCAGATCTGAGCTCCAGACTCCCAAGTGAAATTTTCCCTGGGGTGTTTGTTCTCTGTGCTCTGCAATTCAGGTGATAGGGGATAGTCCACAGTAGTTTCTCTAGTTCTTCTCCACTTTGGATTTCAATCACATTGACCCCTGGACTCTCTCCACTGTCTTCACAGTCCACATGCAGGAGGAATTGCAGGTGAGTTTCTTGGCAGCACAGCCCTGTGTGGCTGATAATTTTCTTTACCTGCTGGAACAAATCTCTACATTTCTGGTGGTGTACTCTCACTGACCTGCCACACTGATTCCTTCTCCCCTTTTAAACTTTTTCTGCAGTTGGTGATATTTACCTAACCTGTGGATTTTTTTATAAACCTGTACCTCTTATCTAATTTATTACTCTATCTGACTGATCAATATGAGTTCTAAGCCATTGTTTAAGCTCTCCTTTTACTCTCAGTCTAAAGTCGAGTGTTATCTATCTGCCATCTTAGTCGCTCTCCCCCTTTTTTATATTTTTCATCTTGAAACATGCTATGTGTGGTATTGAACTTGTTATCCATTTGCCTCTGCCTCCCAAGATGCTGGAGTTACAGGCATGCACCACTGCACCTAGCTAATAAAAAATTTTAATTTATAATAGAAGACACAATGAACACATTTACAAGTGATAAACTAAGAGAAAATATTTGCGTAAGATATAATGGATAATAGCTTAATTCATGAAGAACTCTTATGAAATAAGAAAAAGACAACTCTAGAAATTTGATAAAGTACTTAAATAACCAGTTAAAAGGAGGAAATATGAATCAATAAAAATATTCAGAGACAAATGCAAATTTTACTTATTACACTGGAAAAATATTAATGTACTCATAATATCTAACATTAGGAAAGATGCTTTCATTTAATAATTTAATAGTGAGCACCTAGTCAGCCTCTGCACTAGGGTCTGGAGATGTACTCTGAATAGAGCAAATATGGTCTTGATCAGATGTGGAAATTCAGATGATAAGCAAGCTGACCAAGGACTATAGTGGATCACAGGTTGTAATGCTGTATATTCTCAAATCCAATCCTAACATGAATCTAATCTGCATCTGATTTTGTAGCCTTATAAAACTGTTGAAAGGGTGCAGATTAGAGTTGAGAATACATGGTAATTCCTACATGGAACATAGTAGAAATAGGGTGCAGTGATTGAGAGCAGTTTGACCGGAAAGGGAAAAATCTCCTTACTATGACAGGGAAGACCTGACTGACCAAGAAAATTGCATTTGAACTGAAGACAGAGGGACAAGAAGGACTCAGCCATCCTGAGAGCCAAAAAAATAAAGTTCTTAGCTCAGGGATCAACATATGGTGTTTCAATAGCCTGAAAAGAACCTGGTGTTGAAGCTGGCTCGAAGTGAGAGTACCTCTATTATAATTGAGGTAGTACTTTTTTTAAAAGATTGTTTGGTGTGTGTGTGGTGCTGGGGATTCAACCTAGGGACTCACACATGCTAGAAGAGATCATGAGCTTGATGAGATGTATAATAGCCAGACAGATCAAATGGGCCAAGCAGAGAGTTCAGATTTTATTCTGGCCCCAGGGAAGAACCATCAGAAATGCCTAATTTTTAATTTTTCTTCTTATTATTTTTAAAGAAGTGACTACTGTGATTACTTGTGATGAGACTAGATTTGAGGAGGTAAGAGTAGAAATTAAGAAGCTCCTTAAGACACTATGTAGTGGTCCAGATCAGGGTTGGTGGTATCTCCAATTGGGGTAGTGTTGAAATAGAGAAACATACATACATATATTGAAGGGAAAATGAATAGGACATGTTGATTTAGAAGAGGAGGAAGAAAGAAGAATCAAGAATTACTCCCAGTTTCGGATGTGATGGTGGTGCCTCATGCTGAGATGGGAACTATTAGGAGAGGACCAAAGTTTGGGAAGAACAGTACCACAAGTTAATTAACTTAATCAATCAATCAATTAATTTTTGAGATAGTATCTTGCAATGTAGTCCAGGCTGGCCTTAAACTTGTAATTCTCTTGCCTCTGCCTCCTGAGTGCTGGGATTGTAGGTTTGCAGCACCACATTTGTTGCTAAAAGTTTTATTTTATTTTATTTTAACTTATTTTATTTTTTGAGGTAGTAGGGGATTGAACCCAGGGCCTCCCACATACTTTACAAGTACTGTAGCACTGAGCTGCACCCTGTGCCCCTTCAAAAAATTGTTTTATTTTGAGATAGGGTCTTGCTAAGTTGCTCAGGCTGTCTCTGGCCACATATTTGTGATCCTCCATCTCCACCTAGGCACATGCCACCAAGTTTAACTTTAAAGGTTTAACTTTAAATGTGCTAAGTTTGAGATGCCTAAGAGATATAAAGTGAGTAGTTGTATACTTGAATTTGTCAGCAAGTGAGGTAGAGAGAAATTTAGAAATTACTAGCATGTAATATAAAGCCACAGAAATGGATAAAAGCATTGAAGAAATTATAGGATTTGAGAAGAGGCCCAGGACCAAGAACTGAGGAGCTCTTTCATTCAGAGTTTTGGTAGATGTGGAAGAACTTCTGAGATACAGAGTAAATCAAGAGTGTGGGGTCATACAAATCAAGAGAGACAGGTTTCTTGAAAAAGAGATGTGCCAGTTCTCCACTGCTACTGAGAGGTCAAATGAGAGGACCAGTGGATGTAGCTGTGATGTGCCATTTATGATCCTGACAGGAATGACTTGGGTATGATGGTGGGGATGGGGTCTGATTGTATTGGACGTGGGAGTAAATGGAGATACGGAAACAGAAATAGTATTTACTAAACTCTTGAATGCCTGCAGCCATAGACCAGTGGCATCCGATCCCATCAGATCTCGGAAGCTAAGCAGGGTCAGGCCTGGTTAGTACCTGGATGGGAGACCTGGGAACACCAGAAGCTGTAGGCTTGGGAGAAGGACCTGGCAACCCCCACCCAAAAATCAATCTGCCATTGAAAATCCTATGAACAGCAGAGAAGCACTGACAATAGTGTTTCTCCTGTTGTACAGAGGGTCGCTATGAGTCGGATACTGACTCAATGGCACCTAACAACAACAACAAACTCTTGAATATATTGAGAAGGAGATCAAAGAAATGAGACAGTAATAGGATGAGGTTATGGGATCGAGAGAGTTTTCTTAAATTGATCATGTTTGTGTAGAGATACAAAAAATTCAGTAGAGGGGAGAGAGACTGAACAGAAAGATGACAGAAAAAATAAAGTCCTTGAGAAGTACAGATGGATAGATTCCTGAGTATATATAATCTATGGATTTACCAATGATTAAAAAGTGAGAGTAACTCTATTATAATTGAGGTAGTACTTTTTTTAAAAGATTGTTTGGTGTGTGTTGTGCTGGGGATTCAACCTAGGGCCTCACACATGCTAGGCAAATACTGTACCACTGAAGTCCACCCCTAATCCTAAAAAGATTTTAAAGGAGGAGGGGTGCATATGTATGGAGACTTGAAGATTTGGTGTTAGGAAATATGAAAAACTTTTGATTTCTCTATTCTCAGCATAGCATGAAGAAATTATCAGCTGAGAATAAGATGAGGGGTAGAACAGACAAGATGTTGAGAAGAACTTATGAGTGAAATGAAGTGGAATTACTGAGTGAAGCCAGAACTCATGAACTTTATGTGAAATTGGTCTACCCCACTACTCCATCCTCCTTCAAACCCCTAAATGCCTGATATCTTCCTTTTCTCGAGTTTGATTTGCCTGCTCTGGTACAGACCCAGGGAAGGCAGACAGCTGACCTAATATGGATCTGAGATTTTTTTTCAAGCACACATGATGGAAGGAGAAAGATAAGAGGGAATGCTAATGGGATTAGTAAGGGTAAGATTTTTTTTTTAACAGACGATGATATATAAGTTAGACAAGAAGCAAAGACAGGTGGGAGCTGATAGTGAGAAAGGAAAATGGTGGTTTGGAAATCACCCAGAGACTGGAAAGTTGTTATTGGAGTGTTTCAAAGAACAGGGAATAATATAAATTGTGTTCAAGGGTGAGATTTGTCATTTGATAGTTTGAGAAGTGGCATTTATCAGTGACAGTGATGTTTATAGTATGATACTGTGTTATGGTTTGGATCCAAAATGTGCCCCAGAGGCTTCTAAGAGGCCATCATGTCTCTTGACAAGACTTGGGACCACTCTTAGGCAACAATGTTTTGGCATTACCTGAGGTATCAGGTAGGATGCCTACCTTCTCCTGTATTTGGATGAGTAGCTGAGCCAGCCAGGGGGAGGGTGGATAACTAGATGAGAAATAAGAGATGGTTGATTAAAATGAAGACTTCATTTGGGAACCAAAACCCTTAACAAGGAATCTCTTGGACTTAAGCCACATACTTTCCTTGAAATGTATGATTTTTTTTCCATATTTTTTTGTTGGAGGTTGTTACTGAGAAATGAACTCAGATAAATATGAACAGGTTTATTTAATGGCAGTGTCCTAGAAATCTGTAGGCCAATAGAAGATTTAGGTTCTCATCCTTTTTACAATTTTTAAAAAATATTGTGACATTATCAAAATGTACATGAATCAAATTTTAATGTACTATATGATGGGCGAATGAAGGTGTCCATTGTACCATTTCTTTGTTTGGATTCTCAGGCATGGTTTGGTAGTGCAAGAACTCTGCAACATTAACAAGTTCAATAGAGTATAAGTATATGAAGAAAGAAAGAAAAAGAGGAAGGAAGGAAGGAGGTGAGAGAGGAAAGTAGGTACCTCAAAGGCTCATGTGCTGAAGTCTTAGTATCCAGTGCAGCAATGTTTGAAGGTGGGACTTTGGGGAAGTGATTGGATCATGAGCTTCATACCTTATCAGTGGATTAATCTATTGATGGGTTCATAATTTGATGTTGGAAACAATGGAAACTTAAGAGGTGGGACCTAGTTGAAGGGAGTGAATCCTTGGGGGTGTGCCCTTGGGGGTTATATATTGTCCCATGCTCTTCCCTCTACTTTTGCTTCCCAGCTGTGATTGAGGTGAGAAACTTTGTTTCACTATGCCTTCTCCACCATGATGTTCTGCCTTGCTATAGTCCCACAGTGATGGGACTGAGACTTCTGAAACCATGAGCCAAAATGATTTTTTCTGCCTTTTATTTGATTTTTTCAGGTATGTTGTCACAGCAACAGAAAGATGATTAACACATACTAGGAGCATGGCTAAAGTAGAATAGAGAAGAGCTACTGTAGATGAGAAAGTCAAGAAATAGAGCTGGGTGGGCTGGGGAGGTGGTAAGGCTGTATGGGACATCTATGATGATGACAGTAGTTGACAGGGAGAATGTATGAAGTCTTAAACAAATGACATGGTTGACCAGAAAGCTGAAGCATGATAATGGCAAAGATGATATATTCTGATACCATGAACAACATAGGAACAGATGTTTTACCAATGGTCAGGGAGAAGCAATGGTGTGTAAGTAGACTGGGGAGCAAAGAGGATGCCTGTTCCACCTTCAGGCATTGAAGAAATTATATGAGAAAATAATAGCTCTATTTGTGGGGCTTTCTCAAAATATAGTTAAGTTTCAGGTTCAATTCAGGATCACATAAAACATCTAGTCATCATGATTCCTTAGTGTCTTTCCTCCAGTCTGTGACAATACTTTATTTTGTCCTTGTCTTTCATGACTTTAATATGTTCAATGGGATACTAACAAGTTTCTTTGTAGAATATCACCCAATTTGGATTTGTTTAATGTTTTCTCAGGATTAGATTGAAGTTATAAATTGCAATAATAAGGCTACAGAAGTGATGTTGTATATTTTCTATGTACTTTTTTAGAGGGTTTATGGTGTTGATATCCTTATTATTGGTCATGTTACTTTGATCATCTGGTTAAGATGATCTCTGTAAAGAAGCTGTGACCCTTTGTGACTGAGATATGTCTTGGGTGAGATATTTTAGAATTATACTAATAGTCTAATATCCTCTAACTTTTGCTCACTGATTTTAACATCCATACATGGATGTGACCAATAGCAAATTTTTAACCTTGGTATTTGCCTAATAGTGATATTCATATTCTCTCTCTCTCTCTCTCTCTCTCTCTCTCTGTGTGTGTGTGTGTGTGTGTGTGTGTGTGTGTGTGTGTGTGTGTGTGTGTGTTACTGGGGATTGAATCCAGGTCTTTGCACCAGGCAACTACACTACCTTAAGTTGCACCCCAGCACATGGGGGAGATGTTCTGACATAAGGTAAAAAAATATAATGTTGTTGGCTCTTGTTTAAATAGCAAGAGTTTGTGACTACTGTGGAAAGGCTTGGGAGGATAAAGGGAGTTATGGCAGCTTAAGTGACAGATCTATAGGGTGGCAGGGGATTGAGAGATTGAATGATAATGGATGATGGGTGTGTTATCTTTCCATCATTATAAAATATCTGAGATAATCAATTTATCAAGAGAAAAGGATTATTTTGGCTCACAGTTTGGGATATTCCAGCTCATGATCAATTGGTTCTGTCATTTTGGGCCTGTGACAAGGTAGCACATCATGGCAGGAGTGTGTATTGCAGCAAAACTCGTCATCTCCTAGCCAACAAGCAGGAGAGAGGAAAAAGAAGAGATGGGGGTTCCACCAGCACCTTCAAGGACATCCCCAATGACCTGAGAACCTCCACCTAGGCTCTACTGCCTCCCAACAGGACCAAGCTTTCAACACATGGGTCTTCAGGGGAATTTTAACATCTGAAACATAATAGTGAGTAAGGCTGTGACACTTAGAGGTGACTGAGATAAATAGAATATACAGGATAGAATGGGATTAATACTTACAAGGGGTAGCCTGAAGTTCTGAAATACCACTTTCATACACTTAATTTTTGGGAGAGCACAAATATATACACAGCAGCTTGGTGTTAAGAATGATTTAAACATGCATATCTATAGGAACTTACACTAGAAAATCATACTATTTCAAGGTATATATCCTAGAAAAATATTATGTGCACAAAATATATATACCACAATGTTCATTGGAACATATATATCAATAAGAAAGTTATATGTATTATATCTATAAGATAGAATTGTAGTCAGCTGCCAAAAGGAATAAGTTAGATAGATAGGTAGTGATGTGGATAAAATGAAGGATGTTGTTAAATGAAAAAAAAATCAACTTTTTAGAACAAAATATTTCAGTATAACACTTAAGAAGAAAAACCTGTTTAAGTTAGGAAAATCTCTAGTACAAACAAACAAACAAACAAACAAAAAACACCAAGCTGGGCTTGGTGGCTCATGCCTGTAATCCCAGTGACTCAGGAGGCAAAGGCAGGAGGATAAGCAGGTCTGAGGCCAGAGGCAGCCTGTGTAATTTAGTGAGACCTTATCTCAAGATAAAAAATAAAAAAGGTGCTGTGAGTACAGCTCAGTGGCAGAGAACTTGCAAAGTATGTGGAAGGCCCTGGGTTCAATTTCCAGTACTATGGAAAAAAAAAAAACTTCAACAAATAAGAAGTATATGCTTTTCTTATGGAATGATCTGGAGCTGGTGTGTGAGACACCAGGTTAGTTTCTGTCCCTTGACATTGGGATACTCAGGCAAATGGGGCCTCTGGCATCCTTAGCAAGTGACTTCCATGCTCACTTTGGGGACTACCATCAGACAGAAGGAGGAAAGAGTATGAAGAATCATGTAGGAAGTTATGGATCTGTCACTTCAGGCCTGGCTCATACATCTGCTCACATTTCAATGACCAGAACTTAGATATGTGGCCACATCTAATTTCACAGGAGTTGGGAAATGTAGTCTAGCTCTATGCCTAAGGAGTAGAGAAACATGTTTAGAGAGAAGAGCTGGTCATCTCTGCTATATCCTACTTACAAACCATTCTGCATTTGTACATCATCCTAAGCAAATGTTTATCAATTAATGGAAAATAGTCCAGAAAGATACATATGGCACAATTGATGATGTTGAATTTGTGGAAAAGCCTGAGAGAAACATTGAGCAGGACCTTCACTCTTTTTTCTTTGTTGCAGTTCTTGTTTGGTGCCATCATGTTGGTATCCAACTCATAGCGACCCTACCTACGATAGGCAAAACAGTATTGTTAGTGTTTCTCTACTATTCATAGGGTTTTCAATGGCTAATTATTTTTTGGGAGTGGGTTGCCAGGTCCTTCTCCAAGCCTGCAGCACCTGGTATTCCCAGGCGGTCTCCCATCCAAGTACTAACCAGGCCCAACCCTGCTTAGCTTCTGAGAACTGATGGGGTTGGATGCTACAGTGGTATGGCTACAGGCATTTTTTTTTTCTCTTTTTCTTGTGGTACTGGGAATTGAACCCAGGGCCTCATGCTTGCAAGCTTTGCAAGTGCTGTACCACTGAGCTGCACCCCAGCTCTTTTTTTTTTTTTTAGTTTTTGAGACAGGGTCTCGCTAAATTATGCAGACTGCCTCTGGTCTCGAACTTGAGATACTCCTGCCTCTGCCTCCCTCTTTAAACTTTTCTTTTTCCATTTTCTGTTCCTGTTTTCCAACTGAGATTTTATTCATGTATTACTTTTTTTTTTGTACTGAAGGACTGACCCAGGACCTTGTGTTTGGTAGACAAGTGCTCTGTCACTGAACTGTACCCCAAGACCCTCTTTTATTTGTTGGTTTGTTTTTTCACTTTGAGACAGTCTTGCTAAGTTGTCCAGGTTGCCTCTGGCTTCAAGCCTATGATCTTCTTGCCCCAGCCTCATGAGTCACTGGGATTACAGGTGTGTGCTATGGTACCTGGACATGTATTATTTTTGTGGTTAAAAATTAAAGCATTAAGACCAATTAAATGAGGGGAAGGAATTGTTTTAAGTACTTGGGATAGTTTGATTACTATGTTTAAGTATAAAACTTAGCTCTCTGAAAATTACTGCTCACATTTCTGTTTTGTTTCAGACCTTTTGTCCTTATGATCTCTTAAATGGAACTTGTATGTCTGTGCCAGTACCTTTTCTCCACCTTCTTACTTACATAGGCTCCATGAGTGTGTATCAGTGTATGAATGTCTTTTGTTCACATCCAGTTATATGAAATGGTCATAGACAAAAATAGTACCTCTTTAGATTGTCCTAGGACCCATATTGCTAAAGCACATAGCAGAGACTCAGGAAATATTTATTGCCTGCATGAATGCATGTGTGCATGGAAGAGTGATTGCTTACTTAATCCTTGTCCTGGCAAGTTCAGATTTATAAAGCTGTTGCAAAGTACAAGTAGAATGTCTGTTAGACAACACTTATTCAGACAGTTCTTAGGACACACTGAGGTTTTGTTTCCAAGTGTGTTCTATAACATGAATTATACATACGTCTGAATCATGTGGACCCAAGATAATTATGCATATTAAATAGCCATCTGTAGTACCGTAGTAGTTGTTAAAACCACCAGGGGTGCTTTTAAGAAACAGATAACCAGATCCCACTCTGGACATAGTGCAAAGTTAAAGGCTTGAGCCCAGTAATTTCCATGAATCTCATGTAGCCAGCTCCACACAGGTCTTCCTACTGACATTTTGAAAACTGTTGTCCTAGGAAATCCAGAATGGCATCTACCAAGTCTTTCCCTAGTCAATACCACCAAAATGTGTGTGCTTTTTTTCTCTTTATTTCAGAAGCATTTCAAACACACAGAAAATATGAGATGACAAAAAAATGTGGTGAATGTTTGAATAAAAAACTACAGTAAAGTTTGAGGGGGATTAATAGCAATATGTCTTTTACTATAATAATTTTTTTAAATTTAAATATTCACCATATTTTCTGATCACTTTATGTATGTATCAACCATTAAAGTCTCACTGGTAAGAATATAAAAGAGATTGCTAACATGAAATCATCATAACTTCATCCATTTCTCCTCTTCCTTCCCTAGCACTAACCACAGTCTTGGTATGTAGCATGTGTCAATTGCCTTCAGCCAAAACCTCTGGGCTCATACCTGTAATTGAACCAGTTAGATTTACTGTTTGAAGCAAAGGAAAACAAATTCCACTGGGAACAGTGGGGTATCTCAGTAAGAAAGTGTATAAAGACCCTATTATAGGACTTGAACTTTGATTGGGTAATTTGGGCAAGGGTCTAGGGAAGCATAGGGTTGCCTTGGGCAACCCTACACGGACAATTTTATGATTGGGTGTCTTGATAAATCTTATCTCTAATGAGGACAGATTAGAATGAGGATGAAGATGTGGCTGGTAAAGAAGTAGCCGTCATTCATTTAGTTAGGGGCTGGATGCTTGGTAATTTGTGGATTGCATGAAGCCCATGGGAAGTAAAGATGACTATGTGCAATGATAGAACAAGTCTTGACTTTGCAGAATTGGGTCAGTTTGTAATACCATTGAAGTCTAGATGTGAACATCAGATCAGTTCTTGGCTACCAGGAGCTTTTCCTCTTCTTTCTCACTGTACAAGTTTTTCTAATTTTACTGTATGTGTATGAATTTACAAACTGCTGGGGTCTTAAAACTATCACTGCATCATAATCTTTATAAATTGTTTTATTTACCTACTGGATGTTGCTTTGAGATTTAACCATATTGATTCATGATCTAAATTAATTCATTCCCTTCCTCCTCTCTTCCTCTCACTTTCCCTTTCTCCTACTTTTTCCAACAACTTTTTCTTCATCCCTCTAGCTTCATTCTGTCTCTGGGACTTTTACGAATGGTGCTGGATTATCTGCCCTTCTCAGATCTCCTTATGTACTTACACCAAAGTTTCTGTAATGTAAACTCGTAGACTTTAAACATGTATTCAACTATACCAGGCATTGTCAAATTTGCTGTCTCCAGTGGTAAGAAAAATTTGCTCTAACATCAGCAATTTACAAGAAAAATAGTTCTGCCAGACACCCTCATTTGTATATGACAAGATTTTTATACTTTTTAATTTTTGTGGCCACTTAAGCAAGCCTGGAATTGTATCTTGTTTTAATTTTTGCATTCCCTATCATTAGTGAAATTAAGCATCTTATCACATGGGTATTGCTTATGAGAAGCAGTCAAGTTCAGTAGCTAAAAGCATGGCCTCTAGAGTCAGGCTTCCAGGTTTGAGACAAAGTTTTGACACTCACTACCTGTATGACCTTGAGCAAGTTACTTCTATAAATTGGAGATGATAATGAAACCCTTACAAAGTTGTTAGGAACTTAATATATGTAAAGTGCTTACAACAGAGCCTGACACTTAATGAACACTATTTATAAGCCCAAATTTGTTATTGCTGTTCATACTATTGTTATTAGTTTTGTTTATTCTTACGTGAAGTTTGTGTTTCTATCTTCTGCCCGCTTTTCTGTTGGGATGTCTTTTTGTAATTTAATTTGTCATTGTTCTTTATATATTTTATACACTAATCTTTTATCATTTTTTCTTTGGTTATAAATAATTTTGTGGTTTTCTTTTCATTTTATGTCTAGTATTTGATTTTCATAAAGTGACACAAATACATAGTTATAAACTATAAATAAAATGATGCACCTTAGTATTTGGTATAAATATGAAGCATAATATGGTACCTCTTAGCTGATGGCCATAGAGCAATATATCAGCTATTTCCCAGTCCCCTCTTCAATAATAGGATCTCATCTTGCTCATTTTTTATATGTAAAAATAAAGAACATGTAGTTAAGAAATACTCAGTCAACATCACAGGAACAGGAAGAAACAAAATCAGCTGGTCACAATTAGGAGGCCTTTTGGCCACATCTGGTTTGCAGAGGTTTTTATTGTTTGTTAGTTGGTTTTTGACCAGCACAGTATTGACCTACAATGTTTCCACTTTTTAAAATTAGTTGCCAAGTTATTAGCATCAAAATTTTCAGCATTTTGGTTACAATAGTAAAACCTGGGACTTATGGTAATTTCAGCCTGCGTCCTCAAGGACAGTAATTATCTGGAGCTAAGTAGCAACTGACCCTTTTAGGTGGAGGATCATTCTCTTAGTTTGTCAAAATCCCCCCCCCCCCACTCTCTCTGGTCTCTTTCTTTGAGCCAAGTGGTAGTAGTCATTTATCACTGGGTCTGAGCTCCTGTTTCCTGTATTCACATTCATTATCTGTTTGGATTTTAAAGTTATTCAAGTTTGCATGTTAGCTAACTGAAGGTTAGCTTCTGAAGGTAGCTAACTGAAGGTAGAACTGCCACCATGGACTTCCAGGATCATAAAAAGTGTCAGGGGAGAGGGTTGTAACTGTTAATTGTCAGTGAGAGTACCTAAATATGGCTGTTTAAAATTGGTAGTTGAACATTTTTATTAGAATGTTCTTATAAGTCTTGTTGTTGTTGTTGGGTGCCGTTGAGTCATTATCCAACTCATAGTGACCTTCATAGGGTTTTCAATGGCTGTTTCAGGATTGCCTTGGGAGTGGATTGGCAGGCCCTTCTCCCATTTTTGTGGTGCTGGGAATTGAACTCAGGTCCTCAGAGACTGCAGCGCAGCACTCTACCAACTGAGCTAAATCCCAGCCCCTTATAAATCTTATCATATTTCAAAGTTAGTAGATGTAGGTAACTGGTAGAGAAAAGTACTTAGAATCTTAGCCCCAGTGTTACAAGTGGCAGGCTCCTGATTTCACAAACTTTTGCAAGTCTTTGTTAATTTTTGATTTTTGGATTCTTTTTTGAATTTTAAAACAACCCAGTTCTCTATCAAGTCAACCTTATAGTAACTTGTCTTTTGCAATTCTGAGCTGTTAAAATGAACTAAACAGATACATACATCATTCTTTGTGCCCTTTCCTATGTTTTTGTCCTCTCATAAAGGTCAAATATTGTTATTGGTGAATCTCCATGAACAGATTTTAAACATTACATCATACTGCAATATAACAAGCCATATTCCTTTCCTTTTCTAATTTTCTCCCAATGAGGTTGCTCTTCTCAAACTCCCATCTGTTTCCAAACCAGTTGAGATCCTAATGCTTTTAGGGTAAATCAGTGCTAATTTTTATACTCAAGGTCTAGGTAGTTCCTAGGTTTAACGAAAAAAAAAAAAAAAACACCTCAAGACTGAGTAATCGTCCCCATTTCCCACCTCTCTTTCTCATCCTAAATTTCTGTTATGACTAAGATGCCAAACAGAATCCTTGGAAATTCTTTTTTCTATTCCTCTTCAACTCTTCTTGGCCTCCTCTATGTACTTTTGGAATCAATTGCCTAAATTGAGAAATTATTTTCTTTATTACTTTATTTTACAGTTTGTTGTTGTTGTTAGGTGCCATTGAGTCGTGTCCGACTCATAGCGACCCTCATAGGGTTTTCAATGGCAGATTGTTTTTTTCGGGATTGCCTTGGGAGTGGATTGCCAGAGCACTGCACTGCAGTCTCTGAGGCCCCGAGTTCAATTTCCACCACCGCAAAAATGGGAGAAGGGCCTGGCAATCCACTCCCAAGGCAATTCCAAAGCACTCAGCCATTGAAAACCCTATGAGGGTCGCTGTGAGTCAGATACCAACTCGATGGCACCTAACAACAACATCTTACAGTTTAGGTCCCCAAATATAAAACAGTTTGAGCACTATATGTGATTTTTTTCTTGCTCATTTCAGAATTGGGTGAACAAGTTTGCAGTGAGACTCCTCCAATCAGGTATTTAGGGACCAAAATGGCCACGGTCTCTACCAACTTCAATATAGAACTTCCAAAGTTTCCATGCAGATTGTCTCTATTTCATTCTACCAGAAGGGTGATAATGTATGGAGGGACAAGAATAGGAAGTTCATAATAAGTTAGTCCTGGAAGTGGTGTGTATCACTTCCTATCACATTCCATTCACAAAACTCAGTGCTGTCATCAACCTTAGCTGTAGAAGAGATGAGGGAACATATCAAGTTGTGTGACAAGATAAAAAGAACATAAATGTTGGTAAACATTTAGCATCCCTGCACAACTGTGTTATATTGAAGAGAGGTTATCCTGAAGAGACTTTTTAGGAAAAGCTGTTGGCATCATCCCACGAACAAACAGGAAATATCCTTGAGGATCAAAATTAAACATGTAAACTAAAATTTCAAGGCAAATCTAACCAACTTTCTACAGAAAATAAAGAGTTTATACTTGGATCAGAGTGGTAGAGTCTAAGAGGACCACTCCCTCCAATAGGTAGCAGAGTCACAGTGCTGATAAATACCAAGACATCCCAAGGGAAATGTGGCTCATGGGGCTAGAGTCTAGATTCTTAGTTTACTCAGACTTCATACAAAAATATATTCTCTTGTTTGCCGATCAAGGCAGTTCTTTATTTTTATTACATATGGCCACAGTTATTTAAAGGATTCCAATTCAGTTCATTCAATATGTGAAAATTCTATTATATAGCAGGCATTGTGCTAATAGTAGAAAAATACTTAGCTCAGTAGTTTGAGACTTCACTTATTTGTATAGTTAATCATTTGGGAGTAAGCCACATTCTCCCTAATCTCCTACTTGTGTTCCTATGACAGTCCTATGGCTTTGTCACCTTGCTTTACTTTTGTGGTATAAGTGAGACAGTATGTCCTGTGGCTCTCCATCCCCCTGGCTTTGTGCCAAAGAAGCAGCAGTGAGCATACTCTGAGGACCTGGCCATCAGCTTGGTCTGAAGCTTCTTCCTTGCTTATCACTGTGCTGCTTTTTCACTGCTTTGTGCCATGGTCTGAACTCAGCTCAGGATATTCAGAAATCTTATCCAAATTCCTGGCAACTCTCTTTTTTTATACACTGTTGACTGATGACTTCATAAAGCCCCAGACAGTGGGATAACTTTCTCGGCTGTGTGATTTCATAAGTCTTGTCTATCTGGCAAGTGGAAAAGCTGCTTGCTTCAACTGTTGTAGTCTTATGTTTCTTGGGGTTGTGTACTTTGCTTTTACTTTTCCTTCCCCAGCTCAAGCTTCTAACTTTGTTCAAATGCCATGTTCTACTTAAGTAATTGTTCACCATGATGTTGGTATCTCTTTTTTATTTCTAACTCTTTGTGTTGATTTTTTTCCCCCTACTGGATGCTACTGATTCTTACCAGACATTTTGTGTTCCTTGTTGTTAGGTGCTGTGGAGTCAGTGTCCGACTCATAGCGACCCTATGTATAACAGGTGAAACACTATTGTTGTGCTCCTTTGCTATTCATAGGTTCTTCAATAGCTGATTGTTTTGGGGGAGTGACTTGCCAGGTCCTTCTCCCAAGCCTACAGCACCTGGTGTTTCCAGGCAGTCTCCCATCCAAGTCCAGACCTGACCCTGCTTAGCTTCTGAGATCTGATGGAATTAGATGCCACAGTAGTATAGCTGCAGGGTGCTCATGTCCTTAGTACTTGATAATTTGGATCTTAGCATTAGGCTTAAAATATTAGGGGAAAGAGAGGAGGAGTAGGAGGAAGGAGATTGGGAATATGCTGCAAGTGTCTGGTGCAATATAAACCAGGCTTCAGTGAGGTATTTGATAGTAAATGTGGAATAAGAGGTAAAAATCCCACAAATTACATGGGACAAGGACAAAAAAGTAGAAGTTAATCAAAGGTAGGCAGAATGGAGCAGCCATTGGGTGATGGCCAGGAAATAACTCCAATGCTTCACAAAGGTCAGAGTAGAAATTGGGGTAGTAGTTTGGATTAGGGAAAAACAAAGAACTTATTAAAATTGAGGACATTTACAGGTCAATCTTTTAGGCTAAAGGAGACATCAGAAAAGCAGTCCAGAATCAGAATTTTAACCTCTGTGAAAGGAGGTTCATCACTTTCCTTGAATCCAATGCAAAAGTAAGTGTGTGTGTGTGTGTGTGTGTGTGTGTGTGTGTGTGTGTGTATGTGTGTGCGCATGCGCGCGCGCGCGCACACGTGTGCGCTTCCATGTCTGGAGACAGCAGGTCCATTTTTGCTTTCAGAATCACAAAGGGTTCCTGATCCATAAATGAGAAAGAGCTGCTGAATTAGAAGGTCCAGGTATCCTGCAGGTAGTCAGAGCCACGTGGGAGATGATATGACTGGAGAAAGACCCCTGAGGAGTGAAAGGGCTAAATGTAAAACTGGTGTGAAATGAGATGGTGTAGGGGAATAATGTTCCCTCACTCTATACTGAAATCTGGTGTCAAACTATAAATGTTCACATAGGAAATTAGGCCTCATGCTGCGCAGTCTGAGAGAGGCTTTATCTCCATGTCTGTAACACCAAGTAGAAAAAATGAAATCACAGGTTCATATTTCACAAAGCTCATTTTATATTTTTCAAACTAATGTTCCTAAAGAATACAGTCCTGTAAAAAATATTTTGTTTTGATTTTCTACTACACCTTGTTCTCAACTTAACCTTTTGTTCTCCCCAGGATACTTTTAGTCATCACCCAATAAAAGTTTAGACTAGTATCTAAGGACACAATAAACAATGGCATTTCTATTCTCTGTGAAGACTCTAACACTTGTTTGTGTTCCCAATAGCAAAACTGCTGAGTTCTTGAGCAAACTAGACTCAAACAGAAGTGCCTGTCAAATTGTTCCTTGCATCCCACAGTCTTCAACATGGGTAAGTCGAACTTCATGCAGGGTGGTGTCTGGCACCTTTCAAAGAAGTGTTTAGAGACATAAACTTAAAAGCATAGAGTGACTGGTACAGCCCAGGACAGTAGAACTAAAGGTAGATAGCCTCATCTGAAACTTGGTCCTCAAGTGCCCCCTGAACTATAAAAGAATGGTTGTACATGTTTTCTACATCATGGGCATCTGAGAAGTCCTTGATCTCACCCAGGCACCCATCCATCCCTCTCTCAAAACCTTATGTCTACATGTTGTTAGGTGGTGTTGAGTCAGATCTGACTCATAGTGGCCCTAAGTATAACAGAATGAAACACTACCCAACACTGTGCCATGCACACGATTGTTTTATATTTGAGTCCATTGTTGCAGCCACCATGTTTCTTCTCATTTTGAGCTATACCACATCAGGAAAAGGAGGTCCCAGGACCTTTACTCCATTCCTGTCATTAAGGTCGACTCTATTTAGAGGAGGGAGCTCTTCCCCAGTCATTTCTTGAATGCCTTCCAGCCTGGGGGGCTCATTTTCTGGCACTATATTTGACAGTGTTTCTCTGCTATAAATAGGGTTTTCAATGGCTAACTATTTTGAGAGTGGACTGCTGGGTCCTTCTCCCTCATCTGTCTTACTCTGGAAGCTCAGCTGAAACCTGTCCACCATGGATGGCCCTACTGGTATCTGAAATATTGGTAGCATAGCTTTCAGCATCACAGCAACATGCAAGCCCCCACAGCATGACAAACTGACAGACACATAGGGGTATATCTTCATAAGATCTACTAAATGCATATGGTTTCTAACCTGAAGGAACCTAGGACAGTGAGAGGAAAAGAACAATAATTAGAAAGCAAAGTGCTGAGTGTAGAGCATGTCACAGTTAGAATGAACCATCAGGAAGAAGCATCTGTCTATTTGGCTCCTTTGCCCACTTGTGTATTGGATTATTTGTTGTCTTGGGAGTTGCTTTCTTGAGTTCTTTATAAATTCTGGAAATTAGTCCTCCATCTAATGTATAGGATGTGAAGATTTTCTTCCATTCAGTGGGGACTTCTTTGGTATAAAGAAAGGCTACTGATTTTTGAGTGTTAATTTTGTATCCTGCCACTTTACTATAGGAGTCAATTAGGTCTAACAAATTTCTAGAGTTTTGGGGGTCCTATATGTAAAATATCATGTTATCTGTAAATAAGGATAATTTGACCTCTTATTTGCTTATCTGTATTTCTTTGATTTCTTTCTCTGGTCTAATTTCCCTGGGTAGGACTTCAATCACAATGTTAAATAAGGTAGGACAGAGTGGACATCCTTGTCTTGCTCCCAATCTTAGAGGAAATGGTTTCAATTTTTCTCCATTTAATATGGTGTTGGTCTGTCATAAGTGGCCTTTATGATGTTAAGGTATTTTCCTGTTATGCCTATCTTCTCCAGGGTTTTTATCATGAAGAGGTGTTATACTTTATCAAAGGCCTTCTCAGCATCAGTTGAGATGATCATGTAATTTTTAATTATAAGCCTCTCAATATGATGAATTACATTAATTGATTTTCATATGTTGAACCAGCCTAGCATCTGTGGAATAAATCCTACTTGGTCATGGTGAACAATCTTCTTAATATGTTGCTAAATTGGGCTTGCCAAAATTTTTGCATCTATGTTCATTAGGGAAATTGGTCTGCAATTCTCTATCTTAGATGTATCCCTGCCTGGTTTCAATATTGAGGTGATGGTAGCTTTGTAGAATGAGTTTGGGAGTGCTCTCTCCTTTTCTGTTTTTTGAAATAATTTGAGGAAAATGTATTAATTCTTCTTTAACAGTTTGGTAGAATTCTTCTGTGAACCCATCAGGGCTTGGGCTCTTCTTTGTTGGGAGATGTTTTATTACATTTTCTATTTCAGTGTATGTAATGGGTTTGTTAGGTCACTTGTATCCTCAGGGTTAATTTTGGTAAATCGTATGTGTTAATAAATTTATCCATTTCTTCTGTATTTTTGTATTTTGGGGAATATAATTTCTCAAAGCATTCCCTGATGATGTTCAGTATTTCATTGGAATCAGTGGTTATGATTCCCTTTTTATCTCTAATTTTCATGATTTTGGACTTTTCTTTTTTCTTTTTAATGAGATTGGCCAGGGGAGCATCTATTTTATTAATCTTTTCAAAGAACCACCTCTTAGTCTCATTAATATTTGTAGATTCTAATTGAGATATCTCTACCTTGATCTTGATGATTTCTGTCTGAGTGCTCCCTTTGGGATTGATTTGTTGTTGGCTTTCTATTGCCTTGAGATGTGAATAGGTAATTTACTTGGCTCATCCCTACCTTATTGATGAAGGCACTCAATGCTATGAACTTTCCTCTTAGAACTGCCTTGCTGTATCCCATATATTTTGGTAGGATGTGTTTTCATCCTCATTTGATTGCAGGGATTTTTTAATTTCTGCTTTAATTTCTTGAATATCCCATTAATCATTCAGCAGTGTATTATTTTGTCTCCCTGAATTTGTAAAATTTCTGGTGTTTTTCTTGTTTTTGAGTTCTAATTTTATTCCATTGTGGTCTGATAAGGTACAGGGGATAATTTCTACTTTTTTCTATCTATTGAAGCTATTTTTCTGTACTAAAATGTGGTCTATCTTAGAGAAAGTTCCATGTGCTACTCAGAAGACTGTGTATTCCTCATCAGATGGATGGAATATTCTGTAGATATCTGTGAGTTCCAGTTGGTCTATGGTGCAAATTAAGATTGACGGTTCTCTGTTGACCTGTCTCTTGGTGAATGTGGGGTATTGAAGTCTCCCAAAATTATTGTATCTAGACCAGTATATACCTTTATTTTATGAAGCTAGGTGCCCCTATATTTGGAGAATATATTTTAAGTAATGTTATTGGTTCCTGGTTGATTGTTCCTTTTAGTAATATGTAGTATCCTTTTTTACCTCTTTTAATTAAATTTGGATTGAAGGTTAATCTACCTGAAATTAGCATTGTAACTCCTGCTTTTTTTTCCCTACTGCTTGTTACATTGTTTTCTAGGTCTTAATTCTCAACATATTACAGTCTGTGTGGGTTAGATGAGTCTCTTGAATGGCACATATCGAGGATTTATATTTTTTTCATCCAAATGGCAAGTCTGTGTCTATTAATTGGTGAGTTAAGACCATTTACATTATTATTGAGAAGTGTGTATTGTTATACATCCAGTCAGTATTTGTTACTGGTTTTTGATTCATGTTTATTTTATTACTTTCTTTATTTCCTCTCATGTTAATTGTTCATTTCTTTGATCTTCTATGTAGGGTTGTCTTGTCTCCCCTGTATGTGGTAGTTGATTGAGGATCCTCTGTAATGCTCACTTGGTGTTTGTGAATCATTTGAATGTGGCAACATCATGGAATGTCTTGAACTCCTCATCTGTTTTAAAGGATAACTTTGCTGGATAATATATTCTTGGTTGGAAGTTGTTCTTTTTCATAATGTGGATTATATGTGTCCAGGCCTTTATAGCTTTCAATGTTGATGTGGAGAAGTCTGCAGTTATTTTAATGGGTTTGCCTTTAAAGGCAGTTGGCATTGTCCCTAGCTGCTTTCAAAACTGCTTACAATGTAGACATTCATACAATAATGTGTCATAGGGAGGATCTGTTTTGGTCTACTCTGGCTGGGGTTCTGAATGATTCTGTTGTGTAAGTATCCAGTTCTTAGATTTGCATTAGATTTGCAAAATTTTTACTCAGAAAATCTTGGAATAAATTCCCTAATTCTCTTGTATTGTTTTCTTCTCCTTCAGGGACTCCCTGAATTCTTAAATTTCACTTTCTCATTTTGTCTGAAACCTCTTGGAGATATAGCTGGTATTGCTTCATCATATTCTCCATCTTAGCTTGCATGTAGCTAATATCTTGTATTCTTTTCTCCATGTCTGAAATCCTCTGTTCATCCTCGTCCAGTCTTGATATTGAGGATTCTTTTGAAGTGTTTATTTCATTTAGCTTGCCTTTCATCTCAAGGATTTCAGCTTGTTTTTCTCTGACCATTTCTAGCTGCGAAAAGAGTGCAGACTCCAGATGAGATACCTTCTCCTCCAGGATCTGGAGGGTGCTGGTATTATTAGCTTTGATATCCCTTAGCATTTTAATAATCAAAATTGTGAATTCTGATTCTGACAACTCTAGAAATTAGGATTATTTGATATTGTCTGTTGAGACACTTTGTTCTGTAGGATCTTTGCATCCAGCTTATCCTTATATAAATCTTTTATTTTTTTGCTCAGGCTTGTCCATTGCTTGGTTTGGGAGTTACGATATTCTTCCTCCAAGTGTGAAGAACTTTTCCCTCTGGTGTTCCTTTGAGTTTGGGTGATAATGAATCTCTGAGACTTTTCTCTCACTCCCCTGCCCCATAGTTTGCAGCCTCTGTATTCAGTGCTGTCCCCTACAGTTTCTCTCTGTCCTGTGTGTTCTCAGACCTCAATTGTTCTACAGCCTACACTGTGAGTCCTAGGGTGTCTAGTCTGGGAGTCTCTTACTCTGAATCATCAGAAACACAAAGGGGCAGGATGGATCTGAAGACCCCACAGACCAAAGCCCCCTAACAATTCCCTCCAATGAATCTCAACTCCTAGAGATCTCTGATTGGGAGAAGGACCTGGCAACCCCCTCCCCCCAAAAATTGATCTGCCATTGAAAACCCTATGCACAGCAGAGAAGTACTGACAATAGTGTTTCCTCTGTTATACAGAGGGTCACTATGAGTCGGATACCGACTCAATGGCATCTAACCTAAGGGATCTCTGAATTGGCATTCAGAGTTATGGCTATAAATATGCTAAGAGAAATCAAAACAAATACCACCAGCACCCTTGAAATCCTTGAAAAGAAGGTATCTCACCTGGAGTTCATTCTGTCCTCCCAGCTAGAAATGATTAGGAAAAATCAAGCAATGATAATTGACATGCAAACTAAACTAAATGATTTGAATTCTGCAAGAAAATCTTTTCATCGAGACTAGATGAATCTGAACTAAGGTCTCTGATTCTAAAGACACCATCCAAGAATTTAAATACATACAGTCAGAAATGGAAACAATGATGAAGGAATTAAGAAAAGATTTCCAGGAAACCTTAGAATGAAAAAACAAAATATAAGAATTCAGGGTGTCCCTGAAGGAGAGGAAAGATCCACCAGAGGTCTAGAAAATCTAGTATATGATATCCTCAAGGAAAACTTTCCAGAGATAATCCAGGATATGGATACATACACAACTGAATCATTCTGGACCCCATCCGGAGTAGATCAAAAAAGATCATTCCAAAGACATATTATAGCTCAAATGCCTTCATTAGAAACCAGGGAGGTTATCCTGGAAGCAGCAAGGCAGAAACCACATATTACATTTAAAGGAAAGCCTATTAAAATTACTGCAGACTTCTCCATATCAGCATTGACTTAACTAACAAGCAATGAAGAAAAAAAAACAGAAGGAAAATAACATCAACAGTAAAAAACATGCACACGCACACACACACACACACACACACACACACACACACACACACACACAAAGTAACACTGAAAAAGAAAAGAGAATGAGGAAGTAGGGTGTACTAGAGAGCTCAGGTTTAATCACCTTTCCTACTACCAGTAGCAGTTATCAGCACCCCCCCACACACACACACACAGGGCCCCACCTGGCCTCCTTTAGGCAAGAATCCTTGCCCAGTGTTTCACAGTCTCTCCTTCCTGCCTCCTGCTATCACAGGAAGCCATACAAGGTCATTTCAACTTCATCCCTACTGGTACCTTCATCTATAGATCCATTTGCATTCTTCTCTTGTGTTAATTTTCCTAAGCAGTGAAGACATCTTTGAGATCTCTTAGTTCTACTGCAGGAAAGGAATTTTCCCTATCTGCTCTCTCCCTAAAAGCCAGCGGGTCTGGGGGAGGGTTTCTGCACTGTGTCCCTCCAGCAAGGGGTGATAGCAGAAAGTCTGCACTGGGCTCTTGGGCTGGACTGGGTTTTAGGGTGCTCTCAGAGATCCACCCTGTGGGGTGTTCTGCTTGTGCTGTGTTAGCAGAGAGGTGGTGTGACCCCTGCTGTCCTTTGAAGATTTCTGCTTCCCCCGCAGATTTCCTGCTTGAGGATCTCAGTTCAGAGGGCAAAGCCCCAGCCCAAATGGCAGGAACAGATTGCTGGGTGAGCCAGGTCTCAATGCTGAGCCCTGTGCCCACTCGTGTGTTCAGAGCCCTGCAGTGCTCACTCGCAGATGCCATGCTGCAGTGGGCTGGATGATAATGCTCTGCCCTGGTGGATCTGAGGCCTGTGCTCCCAAGTAGGAGTCACGCCACAACACTCTCCTGTTGCAAACTGCGTGGTTGGGATCTCCGCTGTGGAGGAATGGCGGCTAGGTTGTAGGCCGGATGTGGGCAGGATGATATCGTGTCATCCCTGGTATATCTGAGGCCTGTGCTCCCATGTGGGACTTGCGCCACACTGCTCTCCTATCACAAACTGAGCAGCTGGGGCCTCCACAGTGTGGGGGATGGCTGCTGCACCTGGTATCTGAGATTCACTTACCAGTTGCTCTCCATGGGAAGTGCTACCTGTGTCTTATCAGCAGGATGTTGGTGGTTTGCCAGGGTTGTACTCCGCAGTGGATCCAAGCTCCAGACACCTGCATGGAATTTTCCCTAGGATGTATTCTATCTGTGCTCTGTGATCTGGGCAATGGGGCATTCTCCACTGTGGTTTCTCTAGTTCTTCTCCACTTTGGATTGCAATCTTGTTTGCCTCCTGGCTCTCTTTCCAGTCTGTGCAGTCCACGTGCAGGAGGAGTTGTTGATGAGTTTCCTGATGGCATGGCTCTGTGCTGCTGCTAATTTTCTCTTCCTGATCAAACAAATCTCCACATTTCTGCTAGTGTGCTCTCACTCCATGTGGAATTTTTCTCAGTAATGAGCCCACCAGTGATCTGGGTGGGACAGTTTATTATGCAAGTTGTCTTGGGTACTACAAGGTGTTTAATGTCCCTGGCCCCCAAAATGCTAGTAGCTTCAACCCAGACATTGAGACATCTGAAAGAGCCCTATATAGGAAACCAGTGGTGTTGCTGGTGGGGAAACCAGTGAAGCCATTCGTGTGCCACACTGGGGAACTTGGACCTCATTCTGTGAGTATTGAACATATTGGAGTGTTGCAAACAAGCAAGCTTCAAGATCAGGTTTGTATTTTGCATGGATCATGCTGACAACCATGTGAAGGATGAACCTAAAGGGATAGAGAGACTGCGAGGCCTCTAAGGCTCCTACCATAGTCAAGGCGAGGAGTGGTGAAGACTTCAACTAGAAAGGCAGGTGAGGGGATGGACATGAAAGTGCAGGTGAGAAAACTGCTCAGGAGGCAAAAGCAGCCATATTTGGCTATTGACTGGCTAATTAGGGACAGGAAAGTAAATGCAACTAAGAATTAATCTAGGAAAGGATTGTGGTTAAAAGAAAAGATGGGCTTATGTTTTTAAAAGTCTTAGTCTATATTCTAGAGTTTAAACACTAAGTTGTTAGAGAAACTTAAACTTCATCCCTCCTCTACCCCTACCCTTTTTGCATTAGGGAACATATTTTAAAATGTCAGGAAGTTATTATGGCACCCTTAGAAAAAGTTCAGTAACTGCACGCAGAGGCACATGCCTGTAATACCAATAACTCTGGAGGCAGAGGCAGGAGGATAGCAGGTTCAAGGCCAGAGGTAGCCTAGTAACTTAGTGAGACCCTGCCTTAAAATAAATAAAAAATGGGCTAGGGTGCAGCTCAATGGTAGAGCACTTGCAAAGCATATGTGAGACCCTGGGTTCAATCCCTAGTACTACAGAGGGGGGGGGGGAGGGAGGGAAGGAAGGAAGGGAAGGAAAAAAGGGATAAAGGAAGGAAAAAAAAGAAAAAGTTCATTATACTTCTACCTACAAACCTTTAAGTGATTATTTTTTTACCCCTGCATTTCATATGGTGTTTCAGAGTCTAAATCCACAAGTTGAATCAACTGAACCCCATCATCTCTCTTTTTTCATTACAGGGCTCAGAGGGGAAAGAATGGAAAGGCTGTAGGTAGCAGAGTTAAATCATGAATAGATGGCAATTCTAAACATCTGTGTTCTTATGACTGAGGGAGGGTGGAAGAGACAGGAGTTGGATAGTTTACCATCTGAGTTTTTACCTGCCAGCAGGTCTTACTTTCTATTTGGGGGCTTCCAAATCCTATGATTTGCAATACCTGGCAGAACTGTATGTGCTTGCTCTGTTGATTTTGGCTCATTTCTTTAATTTAACAAGATGATCTTGAATTTTAATATTGTTGCCCAAAACATTAGAAATGTCTCTCAGAGCTGCATATTCTGTGGGCTGATTAGTGCATTCATTACATGATCCTCAGTGCTAGCAATAGAAAATTTGGAGTGGTATTGGCCCCAGGATGATTCCTTATGAATTGCATATAAGAGCTGCTCCATTTGGACACCAAATTTAACAAGTCGTCGGTGTTCAATATATTTAACTGATTTTTTTATCCATATTACACTCTTCTCTGTCTAATCCTAGCATATGGTTGCTAGAATTCTTCTGAGAATGCTTTGTGGAACATTTCCTCCTTCCCTTCCCTCCTTCCTTCCTTCCATCCTTCCTTCCTTCCTCCCTTCCTTCCGTTTTCTTTTTCTTTTCTTTTCTTCTTCTTTTTTTGTTTTTGTTTTTTTATTTATTTGTTTGTTTGTTCTTGCTTTTTGAGACAGAGTCTCACTGTGTTTCCCAGACTGATCTGGAACTCACTATGTAGACCAGGCTGGCCTCACATTTGCACCAATCCTCCTGCCTCAGCCTCCTGAGTGCTGGGATTACAAGCATGCACCTCCTAGCACGTGGAACCATTTCTAATGCCTTGTTGTTGTTGTTGTTCTTGTTGTTGGGTCCCATAGAGTCAGTGTCTGACTCATCATGACTCTATGTACAACAGACAAAACACTATTGTCATGCTTTTCTGCTATTCATAGGGTTTTCAATGGCTGATTGTTTTAGGGGAGTGGGTTGCTGGGTTTTTCTCCCAAGCCTACCTCACCTGGTGTTCCTAGGTGGTCTCCCATCCAAGTATAACCAGGCCTAACTCTGCTTAGCTTCTGAGATCTGATGGGGTCAGACACCAGAGTGGTACAGCTGCAGGCTCTAATGCTTTGGGAAAATCAAATATGTACATGGCAATTCTATGAAGAACATTTCTTTACTTGCAGTTTGCCTTAGCTGTGGTCAGTGCATTGAATGTGAAAAATATGTGACTCCACTCTATATAGGGAATGAGGAACTGGCAGGATATAAGCTGCTCTTTTTCTTTTTTCTAATTTCAATTATACTACTTAAAGTGATTTTCCTGAGAAATTTTTCTTCTTGCATACTTTTTAATTGATAATTTAAAATGTACAACTTAATGGGTCTTATTATGACATTTCCGTATATGCATTTCATTGTACATTGTTCATGTTCACCTCCTCCTTACCCTCTCATGACTCCTCTCCCCAATCTCTTCCCTCCCCACCCATTGATCTTCCTTCTACCTGCATGTCTTCTTAAGTATATCTATCTATAGATATACATTCTCAATTTTGCCATAAGGGCCACCTACATGATATTTCCTTTCTTTTCTCCCGTTACCCTTTCTTCTTGCCCTTTCCTCCTTTTCTTTAGTCCATTATCTTTCCCTACTTAGGTCCCCTCTGCTTTCATGATCTATATATTTTAATAATGAATATATATTGAAGTCTAGCTCAGTTGGTAGAGCGCTGCTGTGCTGTAGTCTCTGAGGTCCTGAGTTCAATTCCCAGTACTGCAAAAATGGGAGAAGGACCTGGAAATCTACTCCCAAGGCAATCCCAAAACAGTAAGCCATTGAAAACCCTATGAGGGTTGCTATGAGTCAGATACCGACTCGATGGCACCTAACAACAACAACAACAACAACAACAACAACAACAACAACAACATCCACATATGAGAGAAAACATGCAATGTTTATCTTTCTGGGTCTGCCTTATTTTGCTTAAAATGATAATTTCTAATGCTATCCATTTTCCAGCTAATACCATAATTTTGTCCTTTCTTCTGGCTGACTAAAACTCCATGGTATATATACACCACAATTTCCTTATCCACTCATCTGTTAATGGACACCTCGGTTGATTCCATCTCTTGGCTGTTATGAATAACGCCACAATAAACATGGACCAGCAGGTATCTCTGTGGTATATTGACTTGTATTCCTTTGGATATGTACCCCAAAGTGGGATACCTGGGTCATATGGTAGTTCTATTTTTAGTTTTTTGAGCAACCTATATACTGATTTCCATAGTGGCTGCACCAACCTGCATTCCTACCAGCACTGTATAAAGGTTCCATTCTCCCTGCATCTTCGTCAGTATTTGTTGTTTGTTTTAATGATGGTAGCCATTCTGACTGGAGTGAGATGGTATCTCAGTCTTACATACTTTTCTTATTTGAATGTGGATCTGCCATTGGCAGATAGGGATTTCATAAATAATCTATTATTGTTGTTGTTAGGTGCCATCGAGTCGGTATCCAACTCATAGCGACCCTCTGTACAACAGGGGAAACACTATTGTCAGTGCTTCTCTGCTGTTCATAGGGTTTTCAATGGCAGATTGATTTTTGGGAGGGGGTTGCCAGGTCCTTCTCCCAAGCCTACAGCTTCTGGTTTTTCCCAGGCGGTCTCCCATCCAAGTACTAACCAGGCCCGACCCCACTTAGCTTCTGAGATCTGACGGGATCAGATGCCACAGGTATGGCTGCAGGCAAATAATCTATATTTATGTTAAATAAGACTACAAGAAAATACCTATAGGTTAAGGGTTTCAGACAGAAGATATTTACAGAGTTCACTTACACATGGATTGATGCAGTTCCTTCTGCTAAGTAAGCATGCACACATGTGTGTTGGTAGGGGCAGAAGTCCTACCTTGCTCAGTCACTGTTTGTTGTTGCTGTTAGGTGAGCACTGCATATTCCAGTTGTGTACTAAATGGTTCCTAGTCCCTGTTTGCTTCTTCTGCAAAGAATAATGGTTTTTAAAAGTTACATTCTCTTGTTCCACAGCTCAAAGCCATTGAGTGGCTCCTGGTGTCTTCATGGATAAAGTCAAATGGCTTAGCTTAAGTATAATGTCCTTTCTGCTCTTTGCTCCTCTGCCTAGTGACTCCCTTTCTCTGCTCCTCTCCCCTTAATGCTGTCAGTCTCACTCTTTAGATCTGTCCCTTTTCAGTCTTCTAAGGTCAGAAGGACCTGCCTCAAGTCTTGTTCTTTGTTACTCCAAGCATGATTCATGACCAGTAGCGTTGACATCCCTTGGGAGCTTATAGAAATGCAGGCAAATCTCAGGATCCACTGTAGGTCCTGAGTCAGAATCTGCCTTTTAACACCACCCATGGGTGACTCATGTGTACATGCTTTAGATCGCATTTCCCTAGCTGTATCCTCTTACACTGCTCTGCACACTCCATGCAATTTTTTTTTTCATTTTGAACCATGCATCACATGTTCATTCTTTCAAAATATCAAGTGATATTGAAATGTCTGTGGACCCCTTACACACACTGCTTTGATCCTACTTCCACGCTCATACTTTAAACTCCTAGTATTTCCCATTGGTTTTTATTGCCACAAATGGAATGGCTTACTATAAACTAAATTCATTCTTTTACATTTCTGGGGGCCAGAAATCCAAAATGAGCTTTAAAGTGCTAAAGTCAAGGTGCTGGTGGGACTGGTTCCTTCTGGGGGAACTGGAGGGCATCTGTTCCTTGCTTCTCTCAGTTTCTCTTGGCTGTGGGCATCCTTTGGTTCTTTGACTCATGGATGCATCACTCCAGTCCCTGCTTCTGCTTCCCATCACTTTCTTCCCCATCTTTGACCTTCTCGCCTTCTTCGTATAAGGACTGTTGTGATTACCTTGGGTATCCCCATCACAATACCTTTAATTTCTGCAAATTCCCTTTTCCTATAAAATAACATCAAGAGATTCCAGGGATTAGGATGGGAACATCTTGGGGGACCATGTTTTAATCCTCCATACTCCCCTATTGCTTTTGTTGTTTTGACTCTCAATATCCATTAACACATATACAGCTATCTCTTGGGTTTTTAACCATATTAGCTCAATTCTTCTTCTCATTCTCCTAATATAATCAGTATTTCAGGTTTTCCCTTATTATGAGCAATATAAGTATTTTCTCACTGCCCAGCCAGTCAGTAGACTCTAGTTATATTTTCTTTCTTTTGCTACTTTTAAAACATTTTATTTTTGTGTTTTCTTAGTCAACTGTGCAAAGCAAACTGTCTTTAGCTTTTGTAACTGTTCTGCAAAGTGCCTCTTGATGCAAACTTCCACATAATTTCCTATTTTGTGCTTATTGGATAGATCAACAATTTTGCCTCCCACCTCGGCCCTTGGATCCCTCTTACTTCCTACTTTAAACTGCACTGATTGTTTTTCAGACCTGCTACACAGCAGCTGTTCTGGGACTTTCCATTAACACAATAGTTCACAGCCTCCTCTGCACAGTGGACTAAGCTGGGGAGCTTTAAAAATTGCTGATGCCTAGGTCACACCCCCAGAGATCCTGCTGTAGTGTTGCCTCACTTCTGAGTTTTTAGAGCACCCTGGATGGTTCTGAAGTGCAGTCAAGGTTGAGAATTACTGCTTTGAAATCATCTTGAGAACTGGTTTTTATTGCTTTTCCATCTTGAGTCTCCTGATTTCTAGGTCACATTTCTTTTACTTTCTTGCTTTATTTCTTTGTTTTGATGGAACATATTATTTAGTAGCTTCCCAAGAGAAGATATGTGAAGGCAAAGATGTTCAGGTCCTAGCATGTCTGAAACTATCTTTATTCAGACTTCATATTTTGCTTGCAATTTAACCGGTAAGTATTCCAAACAGGAAATAATTTTCCTTCTGAATTTTAAAGGCATTGCTCTTCCACCTTTGAGTAAACTGGTTCCTAAGGAATCCAAAGCCAGCTGAATTTCAGTTCTTATATGAAGGCTTTTCCCTGTTTCCTCAGGAAATATTTTAATATCTTCTTTTCTTTTTCTGATATTCTATAATGATGTGGCTTAGTGTGAGGATTTTTTAAAATTCATTTTTCACTGTGAAAACTCACTTTGAGCTCTAGATGATTTTCTTGTGTTATTTGTTTACTTCCTTTCATTTTCTCTGTATAAAATTCATATTAGTCAAAACCTGGGCCACCTGGATTTATCTTCTAACTTTTCTTTTTAAAATATTTTTCTCTTCTAATTTATCCTTAAAAGAATACAGCCCTGACACACAACTTTCTCCACTTTAAACCAGGCAATGTTTCCTTGTTCTGTTCGAACGACTGCCTCCTGGTCCTTGTACAGATTCCTCATGAGTACAATTAAGTGGTCTGGTATTCCCATTTTTTTGCAATGTTTTACCCACAATTTGTTGTGATACACATAGTCAAATGCCATTACATAGTCAACAAAACATAGAGACAACTTTCTGGTATTCTCTGCTTTTGGGTAATACCCATTTGACATCAGCAATGATGTCCCTGGTTCCATGCCCTCTTCTGAATCCAGCTAGATTTTCTGGCAATTTCCTATCTACGTACTGCTATAGTTGCTTTTGAATGGTCTTTAGCAAAATTTTGCTCATATAATCATATTGATATTGTTTGATAGTTTCCACATTCGTTTGGACTCCATTTCTTAGGAATAGGCACAAATATGGATCTCTTTTAGTCAGTTGGCCAGGTAGCTGTTTTCCAAATCTCTTGGCATAAACAAGTTAGCAGCTCTAGTTCTGCATCTATTTGTTAAAACATCTCTAATCATATTCCATCAATTCCTTGATTTTTGTGTTTCACTAATTCCTTCAAGGTAGCTTCCTTTTCATCCCTCAGTGACATTGGTTCCTGATCATATGCAACCTCTTGAAATGGCTGGTCATCCACCAGTTCTTTGGTATAATGACTCTGCATTCCTTCCATCTTCTTTTGATGTTTAGTCCATTGTTTAATATTTTCCCTGTAGAATCCTTCACTATTGCCACTCAAGGCTTCAATTTTTTCCTCAGTTCCTTAAGCTTGAGAAAAATAGAGCACATTCTTCCCTTTTGGTTTTCTATCTTCAGATCTTTGCACATATCATTAAAATATTTGATTTTGCCTTCACAATCTGCCCTTTGAAATCTGTTAAGAAGAATGCAGCATCATGATTGGAGGAAGACTCACTAACAACCTGTGTTATACAAATGACACAACTCTGCTTACTGAAAGTGAAGAAGATTTGAAACATTTACTAATGAAGATCAAAGAACACAGCCTTCAGTATGCATTGTACCTCAACATCAACAAAACAAAAATCCTTACAGTTGGGTCAATATGTAACTTCATAATAATCCGAGAAATGATTAAGGTTATTCAAGATTTTGCTTTACTTGGTTCTGCAATCAATACCCATGGAAGCAGCAGTCAAGAAATTATTGCATTGCATTGAGAAAAGCTGTTGCAAAAGACCTCTTTAAAGTGTTAAGATACCACATTGAAGATGAAGGTGCACCTGACCCATGCCATGATATTTTCAGTCATGTCATATGGTTCTAAAAGGTATACACTGAGTAAGGAAGACAGAATAATAATTGATGCTTTTCAATTACATTGCTGGAGACAACTGTTGAATATACCATGGACTGCCAAAAGAACCAACAGATCTGTCCTAGGAGAAGTGCAACCAGAGTGCTCCTTGGCAGCAAGGATGGCTAGACTGTGTCTTATGTATTTTGCATATGTTGTCAAGAGGTACCAATCCCTAGAGAAGGATAACATGTCCAGGAGAGTGGCAGGTCAATGAAAAGAAGGAAGATCCTCAACTAGATGGACTACTAGATGCTCAGCCTGGCATTTTAACAACTGCTACCTTCTGCACTTTGGCACTCTTGATTTCTGGTTGGATTTGGGAGAACTGCCCCTTGGCTTTTCAGGGCAGAAGCAGGCACATGGTGTAAACAACTTCTATTGAGACTTTTGAATAATCCCTCTCTTTTACTTCCTGTCATCTACCCATCTTCTCTAATTGCTGTTGTTTCCATGTCTTGGGCCCTCATGTTGCTCTGTGGAGAAACTTGGCTTCGCCTCATTGTCCTCTATCCTTTGCCAGAGGTCAGCTGTTTCCCTGAGTCACTTACCATTTCTTCATCTACTTTGTCTTCATAGAATTTCATATGTGAATACAGACATCTCTTGGTTTTTGAAAATAGAGTTTGTGTTTGTTTTGTTTTATCCTTGTTTATGGTAATTTTTGAGAGAAGATTAAAGCAGAAACATCTTTACTTCATCTTCTTGAAATGAGGACTGAATACTTATCATGGGATGATTTGGGGTCTCGCTTCCAAATTTATATGTTAAGACCTAACCCCCCAGCATCCCAGAATATAAGCTTATTTGAAGATAGCATCTTCACAAAGGAAATTCAATAAAAACAAAACTCAAACCCAATATGAAAGGTGAAATTTAGACATAGAGACATGCAGACATATAAACGTATGGAGAGACTTAGGGTGAAGATGAGTTTGTACAAACCAAAGAGAGAGGCCTAGAAGGCCTAGAGCAGGCACATCCTTCTCTCATGGTCCTCAGAAACAACCAACACCAAAGACACCTTGATTTTGGATTTTTGGCCATGAGACAGTAAGTTTCTGTTCTTTGAGTCACCAGTTTGTGGTCCTTTTTTAGTGAAGCCCCAGAAAAGTCTTAAAATGTTCCTTATCATTTGTTCCTATGCTGCCCTCTTCCCTTAGTGTGATTCCTGTTCGCTCTTTGAAACACAAACTACTTTTACTCAGTTGGAGAGGGTGTCTTTGACCTCGTTTGGTTAAGTTTCCTCCTTTTTGGCTTC
This sequence comes from Pedetes capensis, assembly GCA_007922755.1. Lineage (NCBI taxonomy): Eukaryota > Metazoa > Chordata > Mammalia > Rodentia > Pedetidae > Pedetes > Pedetes capensis. The sequence continues at coordinate 124,113 of VMDO01001425.1, forward strand.
CTCTGTCACAGCAATTATCATGTGATGGTACTGTAATCATTAATCTTCTTGTCTGACATCCACACATACTTATAGGTACCCAAGGTCTGGGATATTGTTTTGACATGGTGCTTGAACACAGGTGGCTTGCTTATTGTTTAGTGCATGAATATATCATAAGCACAACTTTGAGAGGGGATGGCAAATAGTGTGCTTTTGTTGAATAATAAAGATGTAGCATCAACATTATGTGAGATATTTAATGCTAGAAAAATTATGTGACTATAGTGTTTTAAACATTTCTAATATTAAGAAATGAGAAAAATAGAGGTCAAAAATAATTTCTCCCTTGTTATTATTGAACAGAAACTTCCAGTCCTGCCTAGGGATCCCAGTAGGGTAAGTACACATTAGGATTGCAAGTAATGTTGAACTCTCCATAGATAAATTATTGTGTAACTTCCCAGTTTCTGTGGCCTTTCATATGGCACCCTATATATCAAACAACTATTTTATTTCTCAGCTAAAAACTAAGACCAGTATTCCTTTTTTTTTTCTCGTACTTGGATGGTTGAACCCATGGCCTCACACATACTTTGCAAGTGCTTTACTATTGAGCTACACCTCCAGCCCATTTTTTACTTTTTTATTTTGAGTCAAGGTCTTGGTAAGTTATGCAGGCTGCCTCTGACCTCAAACTCATGATCCTCTTACCTCTACTTCCTGAGTTGTTGGTACTATAGATGTGTGCCACAGCGCCCAGCTAGGACTTGTATTCTGATAAAAGAACAGATGGTAAGTTTAAAAGGAAGACATTCAAATAGAATTTAGGTTTCTTGCTCAAGTCATATTTGTTTTATCTATATATTTTACTTTATCTTTCAGTTTCTTAAGTAGAAACTATCTTCCTCCCTCCCTCTTTTCTTTCTTTTTTTTCTTCTTTGTTCTCTGGGTCTTATATGGAATATTTGTGATGACAATTTTCCTTCTCTAACATAAAAAGAAGGATCATCAGAGAGCCACTTCCCACCTTCTATGGCTTATTATCACAGTCCCCTTTTATTTGGGATATAGATAAGAGAAAGTCATAGCGTGTAGGTTTACCTGTCTGATGTAGCCAACTTTGGATATATGAGGGATTTCTGATCACATGGAACCCCACTACTCTCCTTCATACTGCTATAGATAATACAATTCCAAAAGCTTCTCTCCTTCTCTGGAGAGGGTTTTTACTGTTTGATGGTATATGGATTTCTATAAAGATAGGAATGGGAGAATGAAATAAGACATGCTTGAGAAAAATTATAGTAAGGGAAAGGAGGAAATCAACTTACATGAGCTTTATGGATTATTAGTCCAGAAATGAGGCCTAAAATATGTAGTCTTCTGGTGTGATGCTGCTGGGAGTTTTAAGAGATCTTTGGAATTTCCTGAGCATTGGGTTATCAGGCTGGTCTCACCGCCTTACAGAGACTGGGGATACCAGTGAAAGTAAGGTAGAAAAGTGTATGACAAGTGAACAGAATACAGATGCTTCGTGGTTCACGATGGGATTATATCCTAATAAATCCATCTAAGTTGAAAATATCGCAAGTCAGAAATGCATAAAATATACCTACCCCACCACACATCCTAGCTTAGCGACACAGCACATTGCAGAGTGTCAGTTGTTTATCTTCATGATTGCATGGCTGAGGGGAGCTATGGTTCAGGGCTGCTGCTAAGCATCTAGAGATAGTATTTTACTGCATATTGCTAGCCTGGGAATAGATCAAAATTCGAAGTGTAACTTCTACTGAACGTGTATCACTTTCACACCATCATAAAGTTGAAAAATCTGAACTTTAACCATCGTAAGTCAGAGACCATCAGTACTTGAAATCTCATCCTTTTCAGAATACTTGGTCACTAGGCCTGAGAGAGGGGGCCCTGATGCAGAGGGTCAAAAAGACTGAAGGACATTCCAGCACAGGTGGTAGCTCTCCCAAGTCTCCTGTGGTCCTGAACAGGTTGTATTTTCCCTCTCAGAAATAGAAATATGCTTCAGATTCGCATTAGGAATGAAAGACTTAGAAAAAGCTGCATCTGTGGAGTGACCTGATATCAATCACCAATTGACAAGTGTAATAGGATACCACTAATGAGCAGTGGACATTTCAGTCCTTCTAATGACAGTGCCACTATTCCTTTCCTCTGATAGGGACTGATAAGCTAGTTGGAACATTCTCAAAAATATCTTTTACTTTCCACCAGAAGAAATAAATTATGTTGGTTATCTCTGAGGGGAAATTTTTAAAGCTTAATTAAACAAACATTTAAATCATTCTTTAAAATATGCTGGATGATTGTGCTTACACTAGCCTTCTTTTTATATATCCCAAGGGACATCTTAAGATGTGCATAATTCACTCAATAAGCAAATGTGGATGGAAAGCTTAGTGTATGTCATGTATGGAGGTTGAGTTATTAACACCAGTCCCATGGTAGGCAGATTGGTGTATTGTGGTGATGTTCTTTTCTATGGACTTCCCCCCTGTACCTTTATAGGCCATTATCCAGGCTTGTAAGGATTCTCTAAGGGAGGAAGAAAGCCAGAAATCTGCAAAAGATGAAGGATGAACAGCATCAGATGGTATTTATAACACCCTATTAGTTATTGCAAATAGCTTCAAGTGCTAGATAATTTTGAAGTGTTTCTGAGAAAAAATATTTAGGTATGTAAAAATCTTGAAAAAATGCCACACACATTGAAAATAAGAGATGAGAGTTTTGTGTGTGTTTTAAGAGCATGGTGGTGATTTCTTCCAGTCAAAACTTTCATGGTGTGGAGCCCTACAGTGGACTGCAATGAGTTGGTGACAGTTGGTCCCAGCAATTCATGGAGAAGGTCATAGAGCACATGTGAACTTATGATCTGTAAAACAAAACATGGTTGACATGTTGTTTAAACAAAGGCATATGAAATTACAGATGGCCACCAGAGAATAGTATAATACATAACAAAGTAAACATACAAACTAAAGAAATTGGCTTAAATATTTGTGTATGTGTGTAGTATATTAAGGTAAACTATGCATGTATACAAATGTGAGGCACTACAAATATTTTGAGCAATAAATGTCAGTGAAATGAGCTGGGCACGGTGGTCTACGCCTGCCTCCCTGCTCTGGAGGCTGAGGCAGGTAGATCATGAGTTTTAAGTCAGAAATAGCCTGTGTAAATTAGCAAGACCCTGTCTCAAAAACAAAAAGTAAAAAATGGGCTGGGGGTGCAGCTTAGTGCTGGAGCACTTCCGTAGGATGCACGAGGCCCTTGATTAGACCCCCTAGTACTGAAAAAAAAAATCAGTTAAATGAATGCAGAGCCTCATAAGTGATTACCACAATATGAAATTTCTGATATGGTAACTGAAAATACTCAGTACCATGACTTAATGATCATACCTACCTGTGACAAATAGGCTCAGATAGGGCCAGAAACAACTCAGTATAAGAGGAGAATGATGGAGAAGACCAATAATTAGCTCCAAGGTTCCCCTTTATTCCAGATCCTTTAAATGAAGAAAATATTAGTCTCCTACTAACTGAATAACTTATTATTCTTATTTTCTATATTTTTCTCTTGCCATATTGATGTTCAATAAATATTGGCAATGTTTCTTCAAAAGCATCTCCCAAACATCCATCATTCCTTCCTTCAACAGTCTTGCTGTGTAGCCCTGGCTGGCCTTGAACTCAAGATCTCTTGCCCTAACCTCCTGAGTGTTGGGATTATAGGCATGTACCACCAAGATTGCCTCAAACCTATTTCTTCAATTATAAAATTAACCAGAATTCTAACTCCTGTTTTGATTTTCTTGATATAGTTTACTTCATTCATTTTTATTATGTCATTATCTTATCAGAGATTTATGATAGCAATTGAGTGTAAAAATAACCTTATGAAGTATAGTATATGTACCCATTGCTGTTGCTGTAATTTGATTCTTTTGAATACTACCTTCTCCTAACAGTGACCAATCCCTTCCTGGCTTATGGTTTATCTAGCATACGGTATAAATGACTGCTGCTATGCTGCTTTGTGCATAGTAAAGGGTCCCATTAAATTGTTGAGACAAATGAGTTGTAAATTTAGTGATTTGGCCTACTATGTAGGCAATAAAGAACCATAAAACATTTTTATCCTGTAGTGTTTTTTTTAAATATCTTTTTGTTTTGACAAAGCCCTCATCTTGAAATCTGTATTTAAATGAGCAATGTTACCATAAGATTCTAGTAATTAGTAAGTAGAAGCTAAATCTGCCATATACAAAGGATGCCAAATAAATGTGCACACATCTTTGGATAAAAAGTTCTTTCACTGTCCTGCCTGTCACCTGGTGTTGTTAGCATTCATTTGATTTACGCCATCTTTTGAGGGAATGTCATGGTGCTCATTGCTACCATAATTCAATCCAACTTTGAAAAGTAATACATAGATGTATTGCCTAATATGTACATACATTTTTTGACACACCCGGAATTCATGTTTTCTCTTCATTACTGTCTGTCAAATGATGTGAAAGCATTTATATGTTTATGTGAGCTTCTACCTTACTATCAGCTTCTAAGGTAGTTAGCTACTAAGGAGAATGTGATGTCAGTTTTAGACATGATTTTTTAAAAATATAACTTCTAGTGGGTTTTAAATAATGTTTTATAATGTTTGATATATATATGAGACATGAAAACCATTAAAATAGAATATTTCACAAAGAGAATGCTTAACAGATTACAACATTACATTTTATTTTCAGGTTGAGCTCTTTTGCATTGAAAATTAAGCTTTTTACTGGTTAATCTTGTTTTTATTATGGAGTTCAACCAATATTGATACATACAAATATTTTAGTTATTAACTGAACATATTTTTATTATATATACTTTTACATAAGTTATTTCCCTTTATTTCTATAGCTACCACTGGAATAATTAGCTCTAATATGAAGATAATTCCATCTTTAGAGACTTGATTACAGTAGAATACATGAGAATATTTTTCCATCTACCCATTCTACCAATTTTGCTTCTCTCCCTCTTTGCTCAATCTGTTGTTGGGAAATGTTCACTGAAGTTATTCCCTTATTGGTAGAATCTGTCATTCCTTATCATTTCAATGATTTACCCAAAGAAACCATGTGACCTTATGGTAAGAAGATACAGAAAACAACACATTTATATCATTACATCTATTTATGTCTTTGTTGATTCAATTCATTCAACAGATATGTACTGAATGCCACTGTGGAGTAATTCATAGTTAGATGTTGTTGTTGTTGTTGTTGTTAGGTGCCATGGAGTCGGGAATCCGACTCATATCAACCCTGCGTACAACAGGAGAAACATTATTATCAGTGCTTCTCTGCTGTTCATAGGGTTTTCAATGGCTGATTGATATTTGGGAGTGGGTTTCTGGTTCCATCTCCCAAGCCTGCAGCACCTGCTGTTCCTAGGCAGTCTCCCATCCAAGTACTAACCAGGCCCGACCCTGCCTAGCTTCTGAGATCTGATGGAATCGGATGCCACAGGGCTAGGGCTGCAGGCCTCATAGGTAGATAGTTTAGGTAAAATAAAGGTGACAGCACATTTATTTTGTTCTGGGAATCTCTGATTTTCATGTTCTTCTAGTACTCTGGCTCTAAAACAATAGCTTTTCCCTAAAAAGCTGTTCTTCTCAATATTTTACATTTGATTCAGTTCCATCTTCTAGAAATCTATAATTCCCTTTTCCCTCTATATCTTCAATATATTCTTCTTCATTGGCTGCTACCTTTTTGTCAATAAATACGCTCACTTATACCATGCTAAAGTAAATAATTCAACTAAGTCCTTCCTTGATTCTGCTATCCTCAGAGAAGCCCCCCCCCTTTTTTTTTTTTTGCTTTTACCAAATTTAAAGAAAGACAAAGGTAATCTTACTGCAACCATTTCTTTATTACCCACTTCATCCTTAATTCCTTATGATCTGGTTTATAGTCACAAATGCTGTTACTGAAATTGCTCTTTAAAGGTAAAATAGCTTCTGAATATAAAATTCAGTAGTGTTTTTACAATACCTAGCTCCTTCTAACTCTGTAACATCATGCAATACCATTTTAAAGCTTTCTTTTTCTGACTTTTTTCCTATTTTTTTAAACTGTATTATTCTGGTTGATCTATTTCAGAGCAATCCATCTCAGTTTTAATTCATTCATTCATTCATTTCTTCATCTATCAACATTTGTATATTGAGTTCCTATTATGTAGTAAGCCTTGGGCAAGGTGGTGAGGCTACAATTAAAACTAGGGAAAATGAGGGTAGAAGGAGGGAGGAAGAGAAGAATGGATAAGGAACAGTTGATCACTGGCTTCTGAGTTATGGTTAGATAGAAGTAAGAAGTTCTGGTGTGCAAGAGGACATGTTGTTGGTCAATATGTATGCAACAAACACTGGTGTACCTAACATCATGAAATAAACATTACTGGCAATAAAGGAACACATACCTCCAGACACATAATTATGGGAGACCTCAGTACCCCAATCACTTAAATAGATATTTCATCAAAATAAAAAGTCAAAAAAGAAATGATGGACTTAAACAACACCACAGACCAACTAGATCTAACAGATGTCTACAGAATATTTCATCCAATAGAGGCAGAGTACACATTCTTCTCAGCAACACATGGAACTTTTTCTAAAATAGACTGCATTTTAGTTCAAAAAACTTGCCTCAACAAATATAAAACAATTGAAATAATTTCATATCAGAATGGAATAAAACAAGAAGTCAACAGCAAGGAGAACTACAAGATTGTTACAAATACATAGAGATTGAATAACACACTTGTGAGTGATCAATGGGTCATTGAAGAAATAAGATAAGAAAAAAGTCCTTCAAGCAAATGAGAAGGAAAACACAGCCTGCCAAAATCTATGAGATATAACAAAGGCAATTCTATGAAAGAAGTTCATAGCCATGAATGCCTACATTAAAAATATAGGGAAGCCCAATTAAATAATAGTCATACACCTTAAGGCACTAGAAAAACAACAAGGCAACCCCAAAACTAGTAAGCAAAAAGAAATAATTAAGATCAAGGCAGAGATTAGCAAAATACAGATTAAAGGACAATACAAAAAATTAATGTAACTAAGCATTGGTTCTTTGAATAGATAAGCGAAATTGATAATCCTGTAGCCAAACTCACTAAAAAAAGGCCCAAGTTAATAAAATTAGAGGTGAAAAGAGGGTCATAACAATTTATGCTAATGAAATACCAAAGATCATTAGAGACTACTCTGAGAAGTTGTACTCCCCCCAAAATGAAAATGCATAAGAAATGGATAAATTCTTTAGCACTTATGACCTACCAAGATCAAATTCTGAAGCTATAAATGAGTCAAACAGACCTGTAACAAGAAATGAAATTGAAGCAGTAATAAAGAACCTCCCAACAAAGAAAAGCCCAGGTCCCAATGGGTTCACATCTGAATTCTGTCAAACGTTTAAAGGAGAATTAATACCAACCTCCTCAAACTATTCCGTTAAATAGAAAGGGAAAGTTTATACTTCTAAATTCATTCTATGAAGCCAGTATCATCCTGATACCAAAACCAGAGAAGGATACTACAAAGAGTGAAACTATAGACCAATTTCTCTGATGAAGGTTGATGTCTTTGTATTTTGTCAGATACTGATATTTCCTATACTTAGTTATTAAATTAGCATTTGTGTGGCATTCTCTTTTCTCAACACATCATTTTAACCTCTGTGTGTCACTTGGTCTAAAGGAGGTTTGCTGCTGTTAGGTGCTGTTGTGTTGGGTCCAATTCATGGTGACCCTCATAGGGCTTTCAATGGCTGATTGTTTCAGGATTGCTTTGGTTGTGGACTGCCACATCCTTCTTCCATAGATGAGATTTACAGTGATAAAGATGGCTCATTTTCCCTTTTATCCAGTTTCATGGTCTGTTTTAATAGGTAGATTTGATATGTCCTCATTTATTATTGTTACTCGTGTATTTGCACAGATTTGTATTTTTGCACATAGGTTACTTTTGATTAACTGTGTTTATTTTTCTGACTCTTTGGTTTCACTTTCTCTGTTCCTTTTTGTTTTTAATTTTTAAAATTATTTTATTTTATCTTACTTTATTTTATTTTAGAGACAGGATCCTGTCTTGCTTAGTAGCTCAGGTTATCCTTGAACTTGTTTTGTAGACAGGCTGGCCTCAAACTTGCATGGATCCTCCTGCCTGAGCCTAATCAAGTACTAAGATTACAGGCATGCACCACCATACCCAGCTCTCTTTTTTTCTTTTCTTTTCCTCTCTCTCTTCCTCTATTACCAGAATTTTTGTAGTGTTTCTGTTTTTGTTTTTAATCTTGTGCTGTTTTGGGTTGTCTCTTTTAATCTGAAATTTTATGTATTTTTTCAGCTTTCCTTTTTCCCTTTATGCTTCTTCCCCTATATTATCTCTGCACAACTTTCCTGGGACATCTGTCAAATGAATTTGAGACATTTCAGACCTCTTCTCCATCTTGTCATTACTTCACATGCTTCCTACCTCTGTTTTTTCATTTCCTCCCAGGAGAAGCCTTTAGCTAAGGTCATCCTGCTCACTAGATTATTTCAAAACTTTCCACTGTACTTATCTGACAGATATGTTGAATTTGTTTACTTACCAAGATTGCTTTTTTTTATTTTTTCATAGCAGGCTTTGCTTTATGAGTGCACTATTCTTTCTCATCTCTCCATTGATGGTAACTATACAAACATTAAAGCTTTCTATTTAATATATTACCTGTTTTTTTTCTTTCCATTTAAATTTCTTTCTCCTATGAATTTTTTCTCAAATGTTTGATGATTCTTGCTTATTTTCTTATGTTTATTGGACATGTGGAAGCTTGTCTTCTGGGGGTGGTAGCCTCTTGTCCAGCAGATAGTAGATGCCTGGGACATTGCCTGTTCTTCTGAGCCCAGACTCTCTTCCTCATTCCCTACTTACCCCAGGGGGCCATATCACTGCCACCTGGTGTCAGTGTCCATGTGGGAGGGACATCAAGCTGCTCTGAATGCCTTTCTACAGCTGGTTGCCTTAGTAGCTGCATTCTCTCCTAGAACTCCTTCAGAAGCATTGTTAATTCAACTGCAGTTTATCCTGGGCACATGCTTTCCCATGTAACTTGCCATGTTTCCCCTCTACCCTGCAGGAATTTCCTAAAATCTCTGATAGGATGATTGCACTTATTGATTTTTACATGGCTAATGATTTCATGGTCACTAAGAAAGTTAAAAAAAAAACAAAACAGAATGTACTTAAACTATTGAGTGAAAAAATTATTATTATGGAACACATAAAAATCTATTGAGAATATTTTATGAACAATGCATGCAAAACTGTGCTCAGAGAAAGAAAATTATAACTTTTTAATCCATTTAACACTAAAAAAAGAAAGAGAAAAGAGATGACTGTGTATCCTGTCCAAGAATTTAGAACAAGAATAATAAATGATACTGGAGAAATTAAGGGCAGAGATTAATAATGAAACTTCAAGAAACAACTGTTCTAAAAATCCAGCCACTTACTCATTGATAAAGTCAATAAAATGAACATATATACAGCAAGTCTAGTCAAGAAGAGATTAATAAAATCACAAATACATAACTTCAGAAACAACAGGCTAGAACCATAGATTTGGAAAAGATTATATTTACTTTGCTGCAGATAATGCTATGCTAATAAATTGAAAATATGAATAAAATGGATTATTTTCTAGAAAAATGTAACTCTAAAATGACTCAATTAAAATACATAAAGACAATGAAAATGCTGGTGATTTGGAAAGTTTTCTGAGAATTACTTCCCTCAATAGGTTAAACTTAGATAATTTTAGAAGCAACTTCTTTTGAATTTCCACAGAGCAGATTTTCCCCCGTGTACTTTAAAAATTATATCAAAGCAAGGAAAAAAAGAAATACTTTACAATTCCTTTAACTGTCATCCCCACAATATAACCTAATACACACACACACACACACACACACACACACACACACACACACGTATACACAAACCTTATAGATACACCAGGCTCACAGAGATTAATATCTGAAAGAAAATACAACTAGTAGAGTCTTTTTATTTAATAATTTACCAAAGCAAAGTAGAGTTTAAGAATGCAAAGACAGCTAGATATATATCATAACTTGCCATATCTTGTCACCGCATTAGGAAAGAACATTTAGAGAAAAAAACATTTGGCTATCTTTTTAGTCACATAAAAAACTCTTAGATTTTTAACTTCTACTCTCAACTTAAAAAATCCATTTCAATGAAATAGAAAGAAAAGTATTCTTAACATATACATAGTCTTCCAAACCAATCACCAACATTATCTTTAGTACTGAAATACTAGAACAGTGAATTTTTTTTTCTTTTTGTGGTCCTGGGGGTTGAACCCAGGGTCTCGTGCTTGCATGCTTTGCAAGTGCTGGACCACTGAGCTGCACCCTAGCCCATTGTTATTTTTTACTTTTTTGAGTCAGGGTCTCGCTAAATTATGCAGACTGCCTCTGGTCTTGAACTTACCATCCTCCTGCGTCCGCCTACCAAGCCGCTGGGGTTACAGGTGTGCACCACCACACCTGGCTAGAACAGTGAATCTTCTACCATATTAACCAATATTGTTCTGGAAATTTTAACCTAGTGCTTTTCAAAGTTATATGATGGAAAACTTGTAATGGAAAGTTTTTGATGGAAAACTGTTGATATTGCACAGAACAAGCTTTGGAAATTATTTCAGCCATTTTGACAGGGCAAGAAATAATTTTTTAAATTTAATTAATTATTGGTACTTGGGATCAAACCTAGGGCCTTACACATGCTGGGCATGCACTGAGCCTCTGAGTTACATCCCCAGCCCAAGATATAAAAACTTTAAAGGAGCTTTTCCTATTATTGGAAATAAGTTAATATTTATGGATTAGAGCAGTTTGCCAGTATTACCAGAAAGAATCAATTGAAACATGATTAGACAAAATGTAGTTCAACTAGAAAGAGTTGGTTGCAATAAATATATATGTACATATGTATATATACACACATACATGTAAGAATCAACTTTCTCAAATACCTGTAAAAATTAATTAGAAAATATCATAGGATAAAAAGGTCTCACACAAAGGCAAGTATGTAAAAAATTATTCAATAGCTAAGAAAAATTTTTTTTCTGTGCTCTATGAAAGTCAATAAAGCAGAGATGGGTAGTGCTTCAGTGTTACTAAGACTCAGTATTGCAATAATTTCAGCTCTATGCAAACTAATTGGTGAGCTTAATGAAATTCTAATAAAAATGAATTGTCTCTTAATTTTGAGAGTCCCTTCCATCTTTTCATTCTTGTCAGCCAACTCCATCTGCATCCTTCTGGGCAAATGCATCACTCTGGGGGGAACCTCAGAACCAGGACTTTCTTAAATAATTCTCCTCCTAGAAGCTCTTCTCTATTAAGAATTCAGATGCAGGAATTCTTTATTTTTCATGGCATCAGCCCTCCTGCTTCCACTATCCTCTTCCTCTTGTTGAGTTGATAGAACATCCTCTCCTGGGAGAATTTGGTCTTGCCAGGCAATGGCATTTTAATGTTTACATGAAGCAGTCAGGCTGAACCATGTCTGCACACATTCCAGTGGGATTCAGACATGATTTTTAAATGGCCCTATCTTCCTTTTCAATTACTACATAAAGCATTGCTTTGGAGCTTGATGTTCACTCTAGCCTCATCAGATTTTTCAAGCCTGCAGCCTTGTAAATGGCTGGCTGGTGTATAGTTGAAAGAACAGGGCACTACCAGTAAATAGAGGTTAGAACCTCTAACTGGAAATGGCAACTCCTCTATTTCTTACAGGTGGAGCTTGGACTCCAAGCCCAGATCGCTTGGTGCCATGTAGCACCACCTCAGCAGAGCAACCTTCTTCTGGCATGCCCAGGCAGTGGTCCTCTTTTGTCCTCTTTTATCATAGACCACTTGGCCAACATTTGCAAGTTCTATTCTTGGCATCTCCAAGATGGTGTTTTATCATGTCCCTGACGTGCCCCCTTTGTATGTAGTTCCAAGTGTAGGGAGTTGTGTGGTGTGGTGAGAAGACATGCTCTCCATTCTCTGAGAGCTTTTGTGGGTACACTTAAAATGTTGAACATTTGCTCCTCTTTCTTGCATCTCTTCCTTTGTATTCCCATGTCATTGCTTGAATTTGTTTTCAGCAATGCATTTCTTTTTCCTTTGTATCATGGTTGTTTCTGAGTCTGACTCTCCACTTGAACTGCAATTTTCTTCAGCGTATAACTGTGCCCTATTTGTATCTGCTTCTTCAGCATGAATCCAGATGTCGGGAAAGTGATTGGTGCTTAGTAAATAGGTATTGAGTGGAACAGGACTAGATCGTGTCTCAGAGGTTGTGTGTCCTCTCCCTGCTGCTTACAGTGTTTTGATTTTCTTAATGTCCCAAGCTCAGTCCTTGGAACAAGAACAACTTATTTTGTATTTATTCAGCTAGATATTGCACGTTCTGTGTGAGAATCCAGTAAATGAAACAAGAATAAGTTTATGAGGCATGCAGATGCATCCTCGGTGGCTGTCAGTTCAGAAGAACAAATTAATTAGTTGAAATTATCCTTTTTGGTACCAAAGAAATATTGGCCTCTTCCTAGTAAATATGCTTTGCTAGTTATAGAATAATAATCCTGAGAGCATTGATGCCAGCACCTCCCCTTCTGCCACCTGGAATAATGTTCTTGCATGGTGATACCTCATCAGCTCCCTGTCCCCATTTCCCACCAGGTCTTTATCTCTTCTCCCTATCCTTGTAATGGGATGATGTATATTCCCTCATCTATTACTTTTCCTCCCTAGCAGTTCTTAGCTTCATAATGCAGTATCTTCCTCTTTTATATTTCTATGTATTAAACACTATATTTGTTGGATTTTTTTTTTGAGACAGTCTCATTATATAATCCAGACTGGCCTAGAACCCACTATGTAACCCAGGTTGGCTTTGAACTCACAATCCTCCTGCCTCAGGCTCCCAAGAGCTGGGATTATAGGTTTTCACCACCATGTTCAGCTTATTGGAATTTTTTAATAAAGAAAAGCATAAGGAAACAGAAATGGCCTCCCACATGGGTAGTAAATCCCTCTTGATTGTATGAGGAAGTAATATATACATACAGTTCAAAGACTAAAAAAAAATCTATATCTGATATTAAAGTTTTCTTCTTGTCCATCCACACTCCAAATTCCTTTACCTAGTGATAATTACTATTAACATTTTCTTGGATATTTTTCCATAAAAATATTTTCTAAATGATATGTCAGCATATAAAAGTTGAAATGATATATGTCTATATTTTGTATGTATATGGAAGGGTCTGGACCTAGCTTTTAGCAATTAATATATCATAGAGGTCTCCCCATAAGTCCTTCATGCTTCCTACAACAGATCTACGTTATGCTTTATAACTCTTTCATAGTATTCTATTGTGCAGATGATCTACCTTATTGTTTCTTATTGGAGGGCATTAAGAGTTCCCCCCAAATTTTTACAGTTTCAGTAATATAACTGTAAATATCCATGTACATATACCTTTGAACACTTCTACAAAGGATGTATTCATTTAAAAACTTGATAGTTATTGCTAAATTGTCCCCTAAAAACTTAATTAGTTTTCACCAATGGTCCATCAAAACGCTTGAATATACTTGATTCTCTGTCATACTTTTCTGATTTTTGCTAATATGACAGAAAAAGAAAAATTTTTTGAGACAGCATCTTGCTATATAGCCCAAGCTTGCCTTAACTTCATGATCCTTCTGTCTCAGCCTCCTGAGTACAGAGATTATAAATGAGTACTACCATTCCTGTTTTTGACAGAAAAATTTTTATCTCATTGTGATTTATATTTCTCTGAGTGAAAATGTTGACCATTTTGAATTTATAAGCAACCTGTAGTTTATCTGCAAACTACCTGTTCTTATCCTTTGGCTCTTTTTCTGCTTGATCATTCTCTTCTTTATTGATTGTATGAGATCTTTAGTTACTTCCTTAACCCTCAGTCTAAAATAATTGTTGATCCATTGAGCATCACATCAGTATGATTTAATCCTCTGCATAGGATTATGATTGGATATTTTCTCATTCGTTTATGAGTTTCTCTTCTCTAAAGTATAAACTGTAACACAGCAAGGATCTCATCTGCCTTGTTCACCATTGTAGCCCTATCACATCAAACTAAGTCTGGCTCATAACAGGCATTCTGAAATTGTTCAATGAATGAATGGAAGAAATCAAATTAGCCTAGATGGGTAACACATATTTATTAATATTATTATTTTATTTTGTTGTTGATTTTATTTGTGTTATTTTATGCAATTGAAAATGATGGATTTTTGTTGTCAAATTTATCAATCCTTTCCCTTTTATGACTTCTGCATCTTCATTATTCCATGTTTATAAATTTACTTATACCTCTTTTGAAAGCATCTATAGTTTTATCTTTTAAGTTCAATCTTATACTTCTATAAAATGTATTTTTATTCATTAAGAATCTAGTTTGGTTTTTCTCTCACTTGCTACTTAGTCCATTGTCATTGACTGAATCATCTATCCTGCACTGGCTTAGCACAAAACTTTATGATAAGCCACATTTCCACATGTATAGATATCTTTTTCATGATACATTTTAGTGTTTGGTGGATCTGCTTCTTTCTTACTTGCTTTCTTTCTTCAGGACTTTTTATGGCTATGATTGCATATTTGTTTCTTTCAGATAAATTTTATGATCATTTTGCCAAGTCTGAAAAAATTGTTAAAAATTATTTTAAACTAAAACATAATAACTGCATATATTATACATCATATATATGCTTTCTAGTTCTTTGTGTCATATTCTAGAACTAATGAGAGCTTAGTTTGTTCAGAGTTGTATTAAACTCAGAATGGGTTGGATACCAGAAGTTATTTCTTAGAGAAATGGGTTAATGAATATGAGAAGAATTAGCATTGTTTGGCAAGAATGACTCAGGTTTGTGTCTTAGTTTTGTATAATTAAGTCCAAAATACCAGACAAAGACAACTTAGGAAGGAAAGGTTTATTTGATTCTTGGTTTCAGAAGTTCAGTCCTTGGTGGGTACAGAAGTCATGGCTGGGGGGACTCAGTCCATGGCAGCAGGAACCTGTGGAAGAGGCTCTTCACATCATGGCGGACAGGAGCAGAGAGCTTACCGGAACCAGAGGCCGAGTAAATGCTTCAGAGGCCTACCTGCTATGGCCTTCTTCCTCCAGCTAGTTCCAACTTCCTAAATTTCCATAACCACCTCAAGCACTGCTGCCCACTAGGGCCCCAGTGGGGCCTGTGGGGACTGTTTTTAACAATTTGACCTTAGGTTAGTTATGTTCTGCTAATTCTTTTGAGTGTGAATGGATCCTATAGTATAGACATGGCTATTCATACCTGAGTATGATGAACTGTTATGAAGTTATCCTTATTCTTAACTGCTTATTTTGGATACATCCAGCAGAATCTTGTGGGGCTGGGATTTGGCTCAGTGGGTAGAGCGCTGCGCTGCAGTCTCTGAGGTCCTGAGTTCAATTCCCAGCACCACAAAAATGGGAGAAGGGCCTGGCAATCCACTCCCTAAGGCAATCCCGAAACAGTCTGCCATTGAAAACCCTATGAGGGTCGCTATGAGTCGGATGCCTACTCGATGGCACCTGACAACAAGCAGAATCTTGTACCAGCTAAGGTTAAATACAAGAAAACTTAAGCCTCAATCTTTACTTTGCTACTAATGAGCTGCTTAGCTCTTGACAAACTACTTACACTGTGTCTCTTATCCTCTATTTCCTCATCTTTAAAACAGCATAATATTGCTCTTTCATTTCTCAAACAATATTTAATTTACCTGCTCACTTTTGAGAATTATTGTGATGAGCAAATAACAGAATTCTGGTGCAATTTTAATTTGAAAATTTTAAGGTCTTCTGGCTAAACATTTCACTTTAAAAATATTTGACTTATTTACATCTGGCCCCTGCCTCTCTTTCCATATCCCACCAGAAAAGACAATATAGGATTTTTTTTAAGGCATAGGCTTAGAAAGACAAAATACAGACAAGAAGCCTGCCTAGGTGGGTGGGGGGGGGGAAGAAAAGAGGAAGAAAGTATCAGCAGACATTTTGAAGATGGAAAGTAGATGGTCAGTGGTAACTGATTTAGTGAAACAGGAAAAGACAGAAATCATTTTGAAGAAACAGTTAAGACACAACTTGATTGTTGTTATTGTTGTCAGGTGCCATTTAGTCAGGTCTGATTCATAGTGATACTATCCAGCAGAACAAAATATTCCCTGACACTGTGCCATTCCTGGTACTATATCTGATAGGACTCTGGTGTTCATAGGAATTTCAATGGCTGATTGTTTTGGAAGTGGGCTGCCAGGTCCTTCTTTCTTAATCCGGAAGCTCAGCTGAAACCTGTCCCCCATGGATGGTCCTGCTGGTATCTGAGAAAACAGTGGCATAGCTTTCAGCATCACAGCAACACTCAAGCCCTGACCTCAGAACAAACTGACAGTCATATGGGGTACAAGTTGATTAACGTTCAGGAATTGGAAGCATCTGGCACTTGTGAAAGCTGGAGTTGAAAACAGGAGGATGAATTATAACCCTTAGCACACTGAATGTTTTTTTTTAAAAGTTGTTAGAATGAGGATGGGATATCCTAGAAGGAAAAGTTGGGACTAGAATGAAGGTGGTAATAAATACACAAATCTTTTTTCCATAATAAAATTTAAAAAATAATGCTATTAAAATTAAATAAATAGAAAAATAGGGCTGGGATTTAGCTCAGTTGGTAGAGCACTGTGCTGCAGTCTCTGAGGTCTCAAGTTCAATTCCCAGCACCACAAAAATGGGAGAAGGACCTGGCAATCCACTCCCAAGGCAATCCTGAGACAGTCAGCCATTGAAAACCCTATGAGGGTCACTATGAGTCAGATACTGACTTGATGGCACCTAACAACAACAAAATAGAAAAATATGCATGCTGTTTAAGGAGATAATTTTGACAGATAAAACCACATACAGGAATTGAAAATCATTGTAGAAGCAAGACAAGAACTGGCTTTATTTTAATATAAGTCTTGGTAGTACTAATAAATAGTACTGATACTTGGCAGACTTTAAAAACTCAAAACGTATATTAAAGTGAATTGAGAAAAGGTCTCACTGTGTAGTCCATGCTATCCTGGACCTTGCTATGTAGACTAGGCAGGCCTCAAACTCACATCAATCCTCCTGCCTTTGCCTCCCAAGTGCTGGGATTCCAGGCATGCACACCCCTCTCCAGACTAAAAAAATGATTAAAAAAAAAAAAAAAAAAAACAGCTGGGAATATAGTTCAGTGGTAGAGCACTCACGTAGCACATGAAGGGTCCTGGGTTTTATCCCTGGCACCACACACACATACACACACATAAAGAAAGAGAGAGGAGCGGGGCGAGGGAGGGAGAGAGAGAGAGGAAGGAAGGAAGGAATGAGAGACAGAGAGAGGGAAGGAAGGAAGGAAAGAAAGAAGTGATAAAGCATTAAAGGAAACAAGATTTTATGCCATTGTGGAAAAGCGAGACCTTAGTACAAGACATGGCATCTAGATTCTTAAGTATTTCTCAATTGGATAATTATTATTAAATCATTTTGAAAACTCTAATTTTCCCTTGTTGATGATTTGTAGTAGCTAGGATTCAATAAGGTACCTTAAGGACTAATGAGCAATATATTTGCAATATCACAGTATAAAAACAAGCTTTTTTTATTTTGAGAACTCTGGAATATTAGATGGCATTTGAATAAAGCTAAAAAAATAAAATGTCAATATGAATTTTGAATTTATTTTGTACTCTTCATCAGGAAGTTTGGAGTTTAACAAAAAACCTCACCATCACCAGTCACTGGTATATGCTTGTCAAGATGTAACTGTATTTTCTCTACTATAAAACTTCTTTAAGTACAGGATTATGATTTAGATTTAGGCCTAATAATTTTCTTTTCTCTGCATTTTCTTCTGTCTTTGAAATGTAATTAAAACTCAATCTGCCTCAAGGTAGACAGTTGAGTATTAGAGAAATCCTCATACTTAGTTCTTTGGTATAAGAATGTAAACATAGAAACTGAGTCTGGAAGAAGTTGCTCATTCTCAAAAGATAACCAGGATGTTGGAAGCGAGAGATTTAGTTATAGTAATGTGATCTATTTGAAGCAAAGTGTCCCTTTGAGGGTTCTACTGATGTTAGAGGTAACTAATCAATAATAGATGAGTGTTTATTCTCCAGGTGGAGAATGCTTTACTGACAGAACTGTATCACAGAATGAAGTCCAACATTTATTTGTATTTTGCTATGAATTTATTAGGAAAGAAATACAAGAAATTGTATTGTGTCATATTCTTAAAGGAACTAATTTGATTTGTTTTTCTTTGTAAAACATAGATGAGTTTGGGTCACATTGTATTTTCCTCTGTGTATCTTGTACCACTTAGTCTGATTTCTTGACCATGCACATTTGCTTTTTAATCTAACAATTTTACACTCACAGACCTATTCCGTTTGACTTAGTTGCAGTTATTTTTGCTTACTGCTTGTACAGGAAAATAATTTCACGTCCAACAAGTACTTAAGCAAAAGTTTCAAAAGTGAACTATTGCACCAGCTAACGTTAAATATGTAATTGATTTGTATGTCTTCTGTACAACCATGTTAATTGAAAACCGTATTTTAAAACTTTTATTGTTCCTAGAATAAATTACTGGAACCTCGGCGACAGCAGCAAGTAGAAGAAAGAGCCCAAATCCATCAAATGGAGCACAGGAGGTATAACTGGCTAATATAATAAACATCCTCAGTAAAATCAATTACTTACAAAGTTTTGATGTATTTTAGGAAAAGACTATAGTGATATTAAATACAATTTTGGAATCTGTGTCACCTTGAAATCTTTGTTAATTGGGTTAGGGTGTAGGTAGAAGGTACGCCAACTGCTACATGTCTGTGTCTGTACTCGTGTACCTACATGTGTACATGCACTCACAATTTCTAATTTTCTTAGGTCAATGGCATTATAAATATACATTAGAAAACTGCCTCATGCTCTCAATTTGTGTGTTTATTTAGGTTATACTTAATTTTTTTTCCTTGCGGAAAATCATCAAACTCCTTTGAGATGATGTTTTGCCATTTGTAGACTACTTTAAAATAATTGGATTAGCATAGATGGTCAGATATCAATGCATGGGTACAAAAGCTCAGATAAAGTCTTATTAAAAGTTATTCTACATTGACTAAGACATCAGGAGGAAAATCTCAAGATAGAACTATTAAGTATTTTTAATAGAGTAAATTCTCTCTCCCTTTCTCTCTGTCTCTCTCTGTCTCTCTGTCTCTGTCTCTGCCTCTCTCTCTCTCTCTCTCTCTCTCTCTCAATGTTGTTAGGTGCCGTCGAGTTGAGTCCAACTCATAGCGACCCTATGTACAGCAGATCGAAACACTTGCCGATTCTGTGCCAGGCAAACAATCTTATTTATGTTTAAGCCCATTGTTGCAGACACTCTGTCAATCCATCTGGTGGAGGGTTTCCCTCTTTTGCGTTGACCTGCCACTCTTCCAAACATGATGTCCTTCTCCAGGGATTGTTCTCTCCTGACTACATGTCCAAAATATGTAAGACGCAATTTGGCCATTTTTGCTTCCAAGGAGCACTCTGGTTGTACTTCTTCTAGGACAGATTTGTTGGTTCTTTTGGTAGTCCATGGTATATTTAATAGACATCTCCAGCACCACAATTCAAAAGCATCAATACCAGAAGCTGTAGGCTTGGGAGAAGGACCTGGCAGCCCCCTCCCAAAAATCAATCTGTCATTGAAAACCCTATGAACAGCAGAGAAGCACTGACAATAGTGTTCCCCCTGTTGTACAGAGGGTTGCTATGAGTTGGATACCGACTCGATGGCGCCTAACAACAACAACAACAACAAGATTATAAAGTAAAAGTGACTTGCATATCTGGTTGGCTCTCTCTCAATATCAGGTATAAATACCTGAGAATACCCAGTAAAGTGCTTTGTTAATGTTGTGACAGTGCTAATAACCACCACTCTGTCCATCACTGTTATGCTAGGACTTCCCTGGGAGGCACTGCACTTTGAATTCTTTGGGGCTGTGTTTGAGTATCTTAGGAGAAGAATTTAATGTAATGACTATCATGATTTAAATAACCAAATTCTTCTTTTGAAAATGAATGGCTTCTTTTATGCATTTAACCTTTCTGCCATTACTAAAATGTATTTTTGAGTTGTGGTGATTTCATTTTGTAAATGAAAGACTTTAAAAGACCTTCAGCAGCAGCTCCCAGTTGTGAGGGTGCCACTAACTTTGGGTGGGTCCTAATGCTCTTTTGGCTGAATTATGCAGCCTCCATAGTCCAGCCAAAAAAGGTTTATAATGTCAAATGTGAATTTATGTTTTTCTTTGATTTATGGAATCACCAAAACTTTGAGACATCGATTAGGCTATTTTGTTGGGTAAGCTGATGAGATGGGAGGCTTATTGCTACCTATTCATTATAAAGTAGACCATAAGTTTTTAAGTTCTTTTTTATTGATTTTGCTTATTTTCCCTTTACAAGACTTTCTCTTAAAAAAAACCCGATACTGTATTTATATAACACTGCTTTCCAGTAGTAGCCAATTATCTCTCTGGATTTCTTAGGATTAATTAGATTAGAAAGCTTTAAGCATCTTAAAGATAGTGATGTGTTACAGTAATAGGCTTCAATACTAATAAACTAATCTTTGATGAGCACCCAATAAAAGTACACATTGTTTGATTAGAGATGGAAAGGATAGCTTTTTGTTGTTGTTATAGTGATCTTAGTCCTCATTCTTTAAATTCATTTCCATACAATTGAATAACTAGATATTGGTGGAGCTGTTTATTTTGTGTACTTTATTTTCTCTTTTATTGATTCTAGGTAAAGGTAGATCCAAATTGAATCCATGAGGAAATTTCTCTAGATAATAATAAACTCAGTAATCAGCTATGAAATAACTGATCAAGTCTTTAAAAACATATTTAATGTTTTTATTCAATTTTTTAAAAGACTTTACATTTGTATTGAACTTAAAGTTTATACAGGGCTTTCCCATGGTGTCATATGAAAATACTCATTCAATAATCTCATAAGAACAAAATAGGGCAACAGCACAGACTGTATAATATGTGTGTAGGGGATATAAGTTAGATATTCTCCAGGGGCATAATTTCACTGGAGTTGTAAAAGCAACATGCTTTTGCCTGTTTAGAAGTTGACATAGTGAACATTTAACCCTGAGTTCATGGTAGAAAGCTTGTGGGATTCCTCACGAGCTTTTCAATGAATCTTGCAATAAGCTTCAGCCTGAACCTGACCCAGTGTGTATTTGAGCCAGAGAAAAGTAGAAACCCCAAAGAGAACAGACAGAGCACAGAGGCCAAGGGCTTGAAAGGATTTGTGGCATGAAGTCAACACCAGAAAGAACAAATTGATTTATTGAAACTTGAACCATCTCTGAATATTTGTTTTTATCCAAATTAATGCTCAGGAAAAAACTTAAGAGTATAAGTATGACAGCAATAAAATATATGTACTTTCTCAAACTAGTAAACAAAAATGTAAGTTGGAATTTTCACTTCCCATTTGGATTCTCAGACATCGAAAACCCTGTGAATAGCAGAGAAGCATGACAATAGTGTTTTGTCTGTTGTACATAGGGTCTCTATGAGTTGGACACCAACTCCATGGCACCTAGAAACAACAAAAACAATTTGGATTCTTAATAAGATTGTGAGAAATAAGCTCTTTACCACCTATTGCCTCTGGTTGACCCACAGTGCAGAGGACAGGCCCATTGAGGACCCTCCTATACCATCAAGGAGAGCTCATCCACTCTGACCCTTCTAGTAACTGATGCTCAGGAATGAATTGCATCACCTTGCTTTATGACAAGCCAGTGAAAGCATAGACACTGAGCTGTTCTGCATTTTGCACTTAACCGCCAATGAAGTTTTCAGGGTGCAGCTGCTATTATAGCAGTGGACAGAGATAAGGGCCATGTGTCTTGAAGATTTGCTCATTCCAAGTACATTATCAGACTACACTGTGCAAGGCTTTGTCCTAGGTACTGGGAATGGGATAAGCAAGGCAGAAAAGGTCCCTGACCACATGGAAGTTACAATCTGGAAGAGAAAAACAGAAGCTGACATCTAAACTGAAAGAATTTTTCAGTGGTGGTACCTTGAGACCTGTATCACAGAGTATTGTGAAGGGAGCAGTTGGAGGTGGCAGATGACTAAAGACGGCATCACTGAACAGCTGACTTCAAAGGACTAGGAAAAGTCAGGCACGGAGAGACTAGGGACAGAAACATATGCTTCAATGACCCTTTGTTTTCAGGAAGAGGAGCAAATGCAAAGGCTCTACTGTGGGAATGAGTTTGGACTTTGAGTCCCAAATAATTGAATAATTATAGTAGATGAGGAAGAATAAAATGCAGTGAAGTAAGAAAGGATGGCAGGAGGGAGGCAATAAGAGATTATATACGCCAGTGATTTTCTTCTCAGGCCAGAGGGAAGACATGGGAGAGTTTTAAGCAGAAGGAAGGCAAGGTCTCTTTGTAGAACCTGGAGAGGTTGTGGGGGGAATGTATTCCAGAGGGTGGGGTGGAGCAGTAGCCAGGAGTAGCTACAGCAGACAAGATTTCTAGTGGTTTGGATCTGGGCTAGGCTGGGATTAGGGGTGCTGAAGGCAGTTCCCCTTGTTTCTAACTGAAATAATAGAGTAAAACAGCCCCAGGCATATAGGCAGTCCAGAGAACCATTGGTCCCTTTGCTTACAGGAGGGTGCAGATCAATTTTCTCTTCCCTAGTATTCAAGTCTGCAGCTCAGCAAGATTTCTGTTCAATTGGTCTGCTGAGAGATCCAGAAAAGGCAACATACACGTCAAGCCTTGCACTAAGCCAGGCTGACCAGAAAATGGTACTTGGCTAGATTTTATGGTGAGAAGTAGAAAAAACTCTATCAAAGCTAAGAGAGAACCACTGCCTGATGGGACTTGGAGTTGTAGAGAAACAACTCAACCCAGAGATCAAAATGAATCAAAATGCAGTTGACACCTTGGCTTGGAACAAGCACCAACAACTTCCAGCCTTTGACTCTGCCACCCCACCATTATTTTCCTCAAAGTTCCCAAATCTCTAATCCTCATTAGAGCCACCCCCCATGACTGTATTCTACTAATTTCATGCCTGAAAAGGAGGCTAAAGTGACTGGTTTTCACCTTCCCTCCTTCCATAAATATGTATTGAGTGGCTGCTATGTGCTAGGCACTGTTACCGCCTCCAAGAAACTTATAATTTGTTCAGTTCTGAGTAATCCATTGCTCTCTCTAACTTCCAAGTTCCTAACTACTCAGCCATGCATAAGCAATTTATAGCATACTGTTAAAAAATCCATAAGACAAATATTGAAAATAGTGATTAATTATAAAGTGAACCCCCAGGTAGCCAGCTTTAGAAATAGAATACAGTCACCGCTCCATATCTGTGAATTCTATGTCCATGCATTCAACTAACTGTGGATTGAAAATATTCAGAAAAATGATTGTGCCTGTATTGAGTGTGGACAGACCTTTTTTCTTGCAAGTAGTCTCTGAGCAATATAATGTATCAACTCTTTACATTATACTTCTATGATGTTAGATATTATGAGTAATCCACAGATGACCTAAAGTATATGGGAGAGTATGATCTAAAGATGATCTAAAGTATATGTGTAGAGTACCTGCAAATGCATTATTATTTTATATAAGGGACTTCAGCATCAGTGGATTTTAGTAACCATGGCAGGTGGGTTCCAGGAACCCGTCCCCCATGGATACTAACTGTATAACCATCACTGTTCTGGTAGCTTTTTTATTTTATTTTATTTTATTAATTAATTTCTGTAGTATTGGGGGATTGAACCCAGGGCCTCATGGTTTCTAAGCCAGTGCTCTACCACTAAACTGCAGCATCAGCCCATTTCTTTATTTTTTATTATTTTGAGACAGGGTCTCACTAAGTTGCACAGGCTGCCTTTGGTCTCAAACCTGCAATCCTCTTGAGTTGCTGAGATTACAGGTGTGCCCCATAGAGCACCTAGCTTAAAATTAAGGCTTTTTGTTCTGTTTTGTTTGAAGTGCTAGGGATTGAACCCATGGCCTTACATATACTAGAAAAGCACTCTGCAACTGAGCCATCCCCAGCCCTGTGCTGGTAGCCATTCCTTTGTAATAATTTTCTTATTACTTCATAACTTAATTTCTGACATTGGTTGCTGCAGGTATGACAGAACATCAGAATATTCCTTCTTTTGAAATCTTGCATTTCTCTCTCTTCTGATCATTCCCTTTCCCATACTCTCTTCCCTTTTAAAATTTTTTTTCTATTTTTCTGCTTTTCATTTATGAGGTTTACATTAGCAAGATTGGCAATGGAGAACAGCATTGCTGAGAATAACATGTCTTGCAACCAGAATGCCACAGAGCTTTCTGCTGTTTCTTTTGTTTGGGCTGTGCTGAAGCTCCCATCTTTCCTCAGCCTTTGGAATTCATGGTCCTAATGACTGCAATTTGGGGCTGGGATTTAGCTCAGTTGGTAAAGCATCTGCTCTGTACTTGCTGAAGACCCAGATTTAATCCCCAGGACTGCAAAAAAAAAAAAAAAAAAAAAAAAAAAAAAAAAAAAAAAAAAAAAAAAAAAGTGTAGGACGTCACAATCTACTCCCAAAGCAATACTGAAATAACCAGCCAATGAAAACTCTATAATGATCACTATGAGTTGGACCCTATTCAATGGCACCTAACAACAAGAAGAAAGGTTGCAGTTATTCAGGGGGCCAACACTCTTGCTGAACTGGTGGAAGATAGGTGAGACTCTGAAGTTAAGAATTCATGTCCTCTTTAGCTTGAGCCAAGATTGGCACTAGCCTCAGTGGAGGGTTGTTCCCAGCATGCCATGTTGTGAATGTGGAAAGAAGTTTCTCTTAAGATTTCTTCTAAACTGAAGAGAGGAAGCAATCCTCACTTCAGTTCATACAGCACATTAGGGTCTCAAAAATCTCTTAGCCCTGCAGCAAGCTTTCTACTTACAGACATTTTTCATTGTTTTAAAGGGTAAATAATGCTTTTTTGGACCGACTCCAAGGCAAAAGTCAACCAGGTGGCCGGGAGCAGTCTGGAGGCTATTGGAATATGAATAGTGCTAACAGCTGGGTGAGTTTTCTCTTTTCTCTTAAAAAAATCAACTTTCTAAGCTGAAGAATAAAAACAATGAGAATTTCAAAAATATATTGTGGCCTTCTCCCCAGATATTATTTTTTTATTTTTTTTGGTATGCTGTTTGGCTGTGTGATGGGAAGTCAGCCAGGGTGATTACTGTAAATTCCACAATAGCTTCTGAGAGACAGAGGGGTAGGAGTGAGAGGGAGTCCTGGTTTCAGCTCTGGCCAATCACAATAAAAAATGACACCTGCTCTTTGTTCTCAGCATGATTGCTTGGACTATAAGGCTTTTTATCACCCCTTGCCCAGACCTACAACAAAAATAAATGAACATTTTTTTTTCTAAGAAGATTTTAAATGAAATGTGGTTATAAAAATAGTAAGCATTCTTCTCTAGTAATGTATTCCTTTCAGTGAAACTAGCACATCAAAGAAACTAGTATTTAATTTTTCACTACAAAATGGTTTTTAAAAAACCCTACAGCAAAAGGCACTTTTTGAAAATGAAATTCCCTTACATAGTTCTATGGGAAAAAAAACCCTGGAAACTGTATTGTAATATATGTTTAACGTATTTTGTGTCACAACATATTGTCAAGACAGTACCAAAACTTTGAAATGTGTAAGATTGTGAGGATTGCAATGTGTACAGAGTCAAAACTAATTACAGTATATTTTATAGTTTAATTGAAGCCCAATTGTGTATCCATGTATATGTATGTATGCATGAGAGAGAGACACTGCAATAAAAATATTTAAACTGGCAAAGTCCAACAAAATAATCAACTGGTTGCTAACCTGGAAACTAAAGAGCACCCTTTAATAAATATTTGAGGGGCAAAAGATCATTTTTGATAAATTGAACTGTTAAAAATCTTACATACATGTTTCCTAGGAAGGTATCTTGTAGCTAAAATTGATAGATGTATTTTATAAATGTATACAACTTTAAGATAACTGAGCATAAGCCAATTTGCAAAGAATGTATACTGGATGTGTGTATTTTATCCATAATGTATGTTTATTTGCTTTGGTATGGCATGCAGGATAGAGACAACATGGAAGAGAGAGAAAATAATCAAAACACAGCCTCTTCACATTGTGTGATATGATATACACAGTATTTACTTATTCTTGAGAATATGTGCGTGGGAGTCATATGGAAAACAGGGTATTGTACACTGAAGGCATTATCCAACTTCATGTAACTTAGCTGTGAAATGTGATTGGAATTCAAATTTTGGTCAGGAAATTCACTGTAGATTTACCATTTCTTCGCCACTTAACAACTTCTAAAATTCAGAAAGTACCGAGGAAAACATCTGGGATTGAGAGAAAGATGATGGGAACATGTAAATGCACACCACATGGGATTTAGCTAAGGAAATGAAGATTTGGCAACCTGGCTCACCAATAACTACTGGTAGGCCTTACATAGTGAGCCAGACGTCTCTGCTTAGACTCCTCAACAGACCAGAGAGGACCACAGTTTTCTTATGATGTAACCATGACAATAATTGGGTGAGGCACATCAAGTCCAAGGTGGTTATTGGCTCTTCTTTTACTTAAAAGAAGCAATGACAGAAAGGTGAGAACTTCCTCAGATGCCCATTTCTATCTCTACTTACCACAGCACTCTTCAACTTCTAGAATACTTTCCTAACACAATTTATCGGTATGTTTTGCTGACTGTTTATTCTTAATCTTCCCCTGTGGTGGTGCATATTCACAAGGGCAAGTCCTTTTGACTATTCTGTTCATGGATATAGCCCAAGCATAAGACCATGACTGGAGCACACTACATGCACAAGGAAACAAGTGGTTGTGATTGAATATTATGGACTCAATGACTTTATCATAATAAAAAACACAAATTAAGAACTAAACCAAAGTGCCATTTCACATCTATTATTTGTCACAAAACCAGAAGATGGGCAATATACTCTGTTTGAAAAGCTGTGGAGAAACAGGTCCTCTACATGTTATTGGTGGAAATGCAAAGTGATACATAAACTATCTAGATCAATTTGTTAATGTCTTTCCATACAATACAATCTAGCTGTGCACATATTACATGGAAGGTTTATTAAATTTTCTAAAAAGACTCTCATTCATAAACAGAATTTTTTAAAAAATGACAATTTTTATAGATTTTTTTGAAAACAGCATAATATATCCTGATCAAGTTGGATTTATTCCAGAAATGCTAACTTGCTTACCAAAAACAAGACAAAACAGTCACAAAAAAAACCTACTGAGATAATTCATCTCCTAAATTATAGGAGAATTTCTATACAGTGATTTCAATAGATACAGAGAAGGCATTTAATAAATTTGAATACTAATTTGTGGTAAAAAAAACATCCAGCAAAGTAGGAATAGAAAAGTAATTTATCTAGTAATATCTAAATTCTGTAGTAATTAAAAATATATAAAAATATTTCTTCAAATCAAATATAAGGATTGAAAAGGATAAAGATATTTATAATTTGTATCACAGATGATACAGTTATTTACATAGAAAATATAAGGGAATTTATATTCAAGTTATTAGAATAAATAGGAAGCAACAATGCTGGCAGATATAGAATAGTATGTAAAACCTAACTTCTTTTCTACACAATGAGAATAAACAAGAAACCTAATAAAAAACATTCAACCAAAGATACTAGGACTTAAATACATGTGTGTGTGTGTGTGTGTGTGTATCTATATATGTATGTATGTATGTGTGTGTGTGTGTGTGTGTATACATATATATATATATATATCTATATGTATATAAATGTTGTTGATAGGTGCCCTCCAGTCAGATGGGACTCATAGTGACCCTATATACAACAGAATGAAACACTACCCAACACTGTGCTGTGCACATAATTTTTTTATGTTTGAGCCCATTGTTGCAGCCACTATGTTTCTTCTCATTTTGAGTCATGCCACATCAACAAAAGGAAGTCCCAGAGGCTACTCCATTCCTATCATTAAGGTTGAGTACTTTGAGTAGGCAACTATTCTCAGTCATTTCCTGAATGCCTTCCAGCCTGGGGGCCATTTTCTAGCACTATATTTGACAGTACTTCTCTGCTATTCATAGAGTTTTCAATGGCTAATTGTTTCAGGAGTGGGCTGCTAGGTCCTTATCCCTAGTCTGTTTTAGTCTGGAAACTCAGCTAAAACCTGTTCACCATGAGTGGCCCTACTGGTGTCTGAAATACTGGTGGCATAGCTTTCAACGTCACAGTAACATGCAAGCCCCCACAGCACAACAAATTGATAGACACATAGGATATACATATGTGTGTGTGTGTGTGTGTGTGTTGTTGTTGTTGTTGTTGTTGTTAGGTGCCATCAAGTTGTCTCTGACTCATAGAAACCCTTAAAGGGTTTTCAATGGCTGATTGTTTCGGGATTGCCTCAGGAGTGGGTTGCCATGTCCTTCTCCCATTTTTGTGGTGCTGGGAATCAAACTTGGGACCTCAGAGACTGCAGAGTGGTGCTCTACCAACTGAGCTAAATCCCAGCCCGTGTGTATGTGTGTGTGTGTGTATACACACACACACACACATATACATACACACACACACACATATATACATACATACATACATACATACATACATACACATTTTGTAGAAAGATATTAGGGAATAAACAAATGGAGAGTTATATCTTGTTAATGGATAGGTATGAGCTTTCAAATAATCCTATAGATTTGATTAAATTGTAACTAAAGCAAAGAATCAGGAATAGCTAATTCTCTCCTAAAGATAAAGAAGATTACATAAGGATTTAATTGTTTAGTATGGCATGCAATTGGCACCAACAGACCCAACTGTTTGTTAGTGTATGGCACAGAGGCTGAACACATCCCTGGGGGAAAATGAATTCTTCAACAAGTGTTTTTAGGACCATTACCACTCACCTGAAATTAGGTCCATTCTGACATCGTTCATAAGAATCAACTCCAGGTGGATTAAAGCTTATAAATGGAAAGGGAGACTTTTTAAATTTTAGAAGAAAACTAAAGAGGCTATTTATAAAATTGAGTAAGGGAAGAATTTGTAAGGCCCAAAGTATAAACCAAAAAGAAACAATAAACATATCTACATTACAATTTAAAACATCTGAACCAGGCATAGTGTGCATGCCTATACTCCTAGCACACAGGAGGCTGAGGCAGGAGGATCATGAGTTCAAGGCCAGCCTGGGCTACACAGTGAGACCCTGTCTCAAAAAACAAAACAGTATTAAAGCATCAGTTTATCAGATGCTTACCACATACAAAAGTCAAAAAAGAAAGTCATAAACTAAACTTTTATTCAGAATATGTTTTGTAAGTAATAAACAGACAAAAGTTGGTATACAGAGCATGCCACAATCATGCAATTTATTTAGAAGTTGATAGATGAAGATTGAACCTCCTTAAGGAATAGGAGAGGAGAGCTATGCCTCAAATCACAGGTGGGACTTGGACGAAACATTGAAACAAGCAGAAAGCCAACCACGGAAAAGAAAAGGAGAAAGTCAGAAAATAAAAACTATGAGGAAAGCCATGGAAAGAAGGAGTTTCTTGAAATGTCATATAGAAACTTAGGCAGTAGGCTCATGAGAATTGTATGTTGGATAGATAAACAGGATTGATCTTTATTTTTTAAACATTTTAAATTTAAATTATAGTCCTATATTGCTTAATATTTACATTTACTATTCAATAGTTGTAAATAACTATATTTTAAAAATGCACCTTGATTTTCTAGAGTCTTCATAGGTTTCATAATGCACTTAGGATGGGACACCTAAAATAAATCACTGTAAATGATATTTCCTCTGGTAATAGTAGATAAGACTTTTTGGGATGCTCTAAAAACTCTAAATCCTATCCAGATGTGGTAACACACACCTGTAATCCCAGTGACTTGGGAAACAGACAGGAAGATCACAAATTCAAGACCAGAGGCAGTCTGTGTAATCTAGTGAGACTTTGTCTCAAAATAAAAAAATAAAAGTGGGCTGGAAGTGCAACCCAGTGGTAGAGCACTTGCAAAGTATATTTGAGGTCCTGGGTTCAACCCTTAAGTACTGAAAAAATAAGTAAAAAAGAAATGAAAAAAAAAGAAGAAAGAACCTCTAAATCCTATGTCTTCAAGGGCAGTGAAGCATTTGCCTTAACCTGTAAGGCAACCTAAGATTAGTTTCCCATAGTGTTAGAAAAAAACAGCAATTACCTGTATCCTAAGTGTAACTTGGCTTAGTATTGTGGAGCTTGATGGAGGTTTCTTGACCCTTGGACCCTGGTGGGTGTGGGGAATCATTAGTTTATCTCCCTACCTCAAAGTCCCCTTAGAAATCACCTTCCTGTTGCATAATATAACACAACTCCACTTGGTACATTTCCATTTAAATTGCTCCACATTGCATTCATCCTGTCCTTGCTGTAACTGTGAAGTTGAGCAGCAACATTTGTGAACTCTGTTATTTGCAACCCATGTTAGCCTGTCTCTAAGAGTACAGACAATAAGACGCCATTGGACAAATCATTATATTCTTGACAGAGACTATGTTGGGAATC
Source organism: Pedetes capensis (assembly GCA_007922755.1). Lineage (NCBI taxonomy): Eukaryota > Metazoa > Chordata > Mammalia > Rodentia > Pedetidae > Pedetes > Pedetes capensis. Next base: position 155,093 of record VMDO01001425.1, read on the forward strand.
AAATGCATTGTGACTTAAAAATTAAACCATTTCATTAGTGCTTTAAATCACTAAAAATGCCTGATGCAGTAAGAGTATTCCTTGAAGAAACTTCATTTTAGACTACAGAGACTCTGAATTTTATTTTGCTGCTTGCAGTGATTTTTGTTTTTTTCCTCTTTCAGGATAGATGAGGAATATTTACCACTGTCTGGACCTTGTCAAGTGACCTTGGAAATCCTCATGAGATGCTTTTCCTTAATGTGATTTACTCACCCTCACTGTTTTTACCTTGACTTCAACTGTTCAGCCAACTGAGCAGTAAGATGGTAGTTTCTCCTAGTCATTAGTTATACACATTCTCAGGGGCCCATTGATTACTGAATTCACATTTAATCTCTACTGCCAGCAAAACATTACATTATTTCTCTAATTGGTTTTGCATCTAGTAAGAATAATAATCAGAGCAATGTTTATAAGATAGAAAAGGATCGCGTCATTGGATACTTTCAGTTTAATGAGAACTATGGGTGCTACAGATTTGTGTCTTTCTAAGTGACTGATTCTTAACTAATTCTCAGATCAGGTCTGGGGAAACTTTTGCATCCTTTTTTTAGATTTTAATGCCTACTTTTTAAATCTAGGGTACAAATGTGACCAAATGACAAAAACCTTTATGCTCTTGTAGACAAATTTCTAAATAAATTTTGAACTACTTCTTATATAAATGAGTCATTTTTATTTTTACTGAAAATCTCCTGGGTTTTTCTATCTTGAGGGGGTCTGCTTTTAATATTTCTTTTAATAGTCCATACAGAACAAATTTAGTAATGTAATCACTATTGGATCTTACTTTGGTCTTTATATTTATTAATGTGGTTCCCCTGATTTTCAGAGTGGGACAGTTTATTTCCTAAAAGACCAAGGCTTCTGTAAAAATCTACTAATCACAAATATAGACACCATGTGTAACCTGTAGATATGTTGGAAACTTGTCTTTTCTTTGTTCTATGCAATCTATTTTGTCTTGCTATTTCAGTAGGCTTTCCTCCTCAATTTCTGTGACCTTGAACCAGTTCATAGATCCTAGACTCTAAGAGTTTTGATTTTCTGTGCGACTGTGTAATCCAGGCTCCCATTCCACACTCCCCCACCATGTTATATAGGAAAAGCATTGCATTTAATCCTAGAATAAAAGTTGGTGCAAAATCTTTGTTTTGCTTTGTTTTCAACTGTTGTTGTTAGGTGCCATCAAGTCGATATCCGACTCATAGCGACTCTCATGGGGTTTTCAATGGCTGACTGTTTCGGGATTGCCTTGGGAGTGGATTGCCAGGCCCTTCTCCCATTTTTGTGGTGCTGGGAATTGAACTCGGGACCTCAGAGATTGCAGAGCAGCGCTCTACCAACTGAGCTAAATCCTTTTCAACTGGGTAACCCATAATACTTGGCAACATTGAGAAATCTTCTGTGTTACCAATTGCCCTTTTGAAATTAACTTTTCAAATCCTTATATTCAAGGAAACACTGGGATTCAAAATTGTTGGGCCAAGACACATGACTGAGGCAATGGCCCCTTGCAGAAAGAGCCACATTGGGTAGGGTGAAGGGAACTGAGAACAGATGGCGTTCAGGCAGTTTTCTCTTGGAATAAAAAATACAGCTATTCTTGGTTTCCCTGTCCTCTGCCAGCTGAAGCTGTGTTAGTGCTGTTGACACTAATATAAAATGCTTGGTCCATTTGAAATCCTTGTTGTTGCCTTATATGGGGAAAACTAAATCCCTCAGCCTGTGTCGGAAACACCACCAAACTGATTGTAAATGTGTGGCTGTAGCAGGCATTTTTACTGCCATGGCCAGCAGCTATTTCAGACCTACACCTGCCAGCCTGGCTACCTCCCTGTCGTGTTTTGATTTTTGTGTCTAGGCTTGCTATTCCTACTTGCTGCATTTTCTTTCTTTTCAGTATATAACCAGGAGTAGCGGAAAGACATGCTTTCTTATTTTGGAGGCTCTTGAGGAAGTTGGAGCCAGTCTCTCTTCCTTTGTATGCTATATCCGATACTCCCAATGAAAAATTTTGTTCAGATGTCTGGTTCCAACTTTTTAAAAAGTGCACATATGGAAAATGGTGATTTCATGGCTGAAATTTTCTGAATACATATTGGTTATAAACATCTTTCTTGAACAATTTCTATGTTAGTTGTTGTTAGGTGCCATCGAATCAAGTCCAACACATAGCAACCCTAGGTAAAACAGAATGAAACACTTCCCAATTCTGTGCCAGGTATAAGATCTTTTTTACATTTAAGACCATTGTTGCAGACACTGTGTCAATCCATCTAGTTGAGGTGTTTCCATTTTTTCATTGACCTGCCACTCTCTCAAACATGTTATGCTTCTCCAGGGATTGGTGCCTCCTGACTACATGTTCAGACTACTTAAGACATACTCTAGCCATCATTGCTTCTAAGCAGCACTCTGGAGCACTTCTTTGAAAATCGATCAGTCCATGGTATCTTCAATATTTGTCTCCAGCATTAAAATTCAAAAGTATCATTTCTTCTCCTGTCTCCCTTATTCAATGTCCAGCTTTCACAACAGTATGATGTAACTAAAAATATTATGGCATGAGTCAAGCACACCTTCCCCTTCAATGTGACATCTTTAATTTTCATCACCTTAAAGAGGTCTTTTGCAACAGCTTTCCCTGATGTAATGCATCTTTTGATGTCTTGACTGCTTTTTCCATATATGTTGATTGTATAACCAAGTAAAAGCAAAATCATGGACAACCTCAATCTTTTCTCCATTTATCATGAAGTTGCATACTGACTCATTTGTAAGGATTTTTGTTTTGTTGATGTTGAGGCACAATCCAAACTGAAGGTTATGTTCTTTGATCTTCATCAGTAAGTGTTTCCAATCTTCATTTTCAGCAAGCAGAGTTGTGTTATCTGCATAACCCAGGCTGTTAATGAGTCTTGCTCTAATCATAATGCCACATTATTCTTCATAAAGTCCAGTTTCTCTGATTAATTGCTTAGTATAGAGATTGAAGAGGTATGGTGAAAGGATGCAGCCCTGATACACACCTTTCTTTACTTTAAACCAGGCAATGTTTCCTTGTTCTGTTCGAACAACTGCCTCCTGGTCCATGTACAGATTCCTCAATTAAGTGCTCTGGTATTACCATTCTTCACAATGTTATCCATTGTATGTTATGATCCACACAGTCAAATGCCTTTGCATGGTCAATGAAACATAGATAGACATCTTTCTGATATTCTCTGCTTTTATCTAATATCCATGTGACATCAGCAGTGATGTCCCTGATTTTAGGCCCTCTTCTGAATCTGGCTTGATTTTCTGGCAATTCCCAGTCCAGATACTGCTGCAATTGATTTGAATGATCTTTAGCAAAATTTTGCTTGTGTCTGACATTAATGATATCATTCAATAGTTTCCACATTCAGTTTGATCCCTTTCTTGGAAATAGGCACAAATATGGATCTCTTCTAGTCAGTTGGCCAGGGAGCTATTTTCTAAATCTCTTGGCATAAACAAGTTTGCACCATCAGTGCTGCATCTGTTTGTTGAAACATCTCTGTTGGTATTCCATCAATTCCTGTAGCCTGTATTTCACCAATTCCTTCAAGGCAGCTTCAGCTTTGTCCTTTAATACCATTGGTTGGGGATGGGGTTTAGCTCAGTTGGTAGAGTGCCTGCTCTTCACACTCTGAGACTCTGAATTCGATCCTCAGCACCACATAAAATGGGAGAAGGATGTGACAGCCCACTCCCAATACAATCCTAAGATAATCAGCCATTGGAAACCCTATGAGGATCACTATCAGTTAGTTTTGACTCAATGGCACCTAATAGCACTAACAACAACAATTTCTATGTAGGCAGAAGTAATCAAGAAAGAAACAAGAGTTGCTGCCTAAGGCAGCCTATTATTGTGGATTTCATGTTTCATCAGCCCTGTTGAATCAATTGGAATAAAATTTGACTTTCAGGTAATTCTGGATAGGAAATCTCAAAATTCTAGTCATCATTTCTATGCTTTTACAGTGCTTTCTTCCTCTGGAAAAGAAACTAGAAACAAGAAGGAACAAAGAGTTATGAAAAAAATACATGTCATATAGAAACACTAGATAATACAGATGTGTGATTAATAAGCTAATAACTTTTTAGGTTTTATTCATAGACTACCATAGTTAATGCCTGCAGCTGATCCACTATGACATCCAATCCCATCAGATCTTTGAAGCTAAGCAGGGTCAGATCTGGTTAATGCCTGGATGGGAGACCACCTGGGAACACCAAGTGCTGTAGGCTTGGGAGAAGGACTTAGCAACCCACTCCCCCAAAACAATCAGCCATTGAAAAGCCTATGAATAGCAGAGAAGCATGACAATAGTGTTTCCTTTCTTGCGCATAGGGTTACTATGAGTCGGATACAGACTCCATGGCACCTAACAACAACAACCATAGTTAATATTCTGATGTGGATCCTTCCAGATCCTTTTTGATCTACCATAAAAATCCTTGTAGATATTTGTCTAGTAATTGGATGGTGGCAAACACCTAGAATTAGAACAGGTGGTTAAAAGTGGTGTATATTGATCATTGTTGTTAGGTGCCATCAAGTAGGTGTCTGACTCATAGCAAGCCTATGTAGAACAGACAAAACACTTTTCAGTGCTTCTCTGCTATTCATAGGGTTTACAATTGCTGATTGTTTTTTGGGAATGGGTTGTCAGGTCCTTCTCCCAAGCCTATAGCACTTGGTCTCTCATCCAAGTACTAACCAGGTCCAATCCTGCTTAGCTTCTGTGATCTGACGGGACTGGATACCACAGTGGTATGGTTGCAGGTGTGTACATTGATAAGGGTGTATTAATTCATTCAGGCTGTTGTATCAAATTTCCTTAGACTGGGTAGCTTATGAACGACAACTTTATTTCTCACGTTACTAGAGGCCAGAGTCTAAGATCCAGGGGCCCATCAATTCAGTACTTCATGAGGGTCCTCTTTCAGGATGATAGACAACTTTCTTGTTGTGCCCTCACATGGTGGAAGAGGCCAAGGACCTGTCTTGGGCCTCTCTTATAAGGACATTAATCCCATTCATGAGGGCTCCACCCTTGTGACCTAAGTATATCATAAAATCTCCATCGTCTAATGCCATCACCTTAGAGGTAAAAATGTCAACAGATGTTTTTTGAGGAGATAAAAGCACTCGAACTATAGCAGAGGGGTTTTGATGTATATTGTCTAAATACCTTCTTAAAAGGCTGCACCCGAATTTGTCACCACCAGAAATATGTTGTTGTTGTTGTTGTTGTTAGGCGCTGTCAAGTTGGGTCCAACTCATAGCAACCCATGACTTTTCAATCACTGATTGCTTTGGGAGTTGATTGCCACATCCTTCTCCTGTTTTCTCAGTGCTGGGGATCAAACCTGGATCCTCAGAGTTTGCAGGGCAGCACTGTACCAACTGAGCTAAACCCCAACCCAAAACTACATGCTACAGTTGAAGGTTTTCAGTGGCTATCAGGATTGCTTTGAGAGTGGATTGACAAGTCCTTCTCCCCTTTTGCAGCACTGGGGATCAAACCAGGGTCCTCAGAGAGTGCAAAGTAATGCTGTACTCACTGAGCTAAACCACAAATGCCTTTGTCCCTATACCTTCCCCAATATGATTAGTGATTTTAAAATCATTGCTTATATGTTGAGTTTAAAACATCATTGGAGAGGTTCATTTTTCTTTTATCATATGTTTACTGGTTATTATGTTCTCTCCTGAGGGAGTGGGAGAAGGTGTGAGTGTGCGTGTGATTTGTGTGTGTATGTGTGTAGGTGATTTCTAAAAGGTCTCTGTGTTAAGGCATGATGTTGCAAATATTCTAATTTTTATGCATTTTTTTACTGTATAATTTGGTATTGAAGTTTTAAGTACCTATGTATTTGGATTTTTTTTAAACATTAAATTTTTTATTAACATATAGTGATTGTACATATTTATGAAGTACAGTATGATTTTTTAAAAATTGTATATAGTGAGTTTCAATAAGGGATTTCAATAAATTGCATCCTATACTTTGCACTTATTCTTTCCCTTTGTACCCCCCTATATTGTTCCTCCTTCCCTCACACTTGTCCTCTCCTCTTTCCTGGTCCCCTTGTATTTTCCAATCTTAGATTCATACAATTAGACAGGTAGACAGACAGACAGACAGACAGACAGACAGACAGACAAATAGATAATTTTCCCTTAAAGGTAGATCTAGTTCCCATATATGTGTAAAAACATGCAGTACTTCAGTATTTCTCTCTGAGTATGGGTTATTTCACTTAGAATGATGATCTCCAATTCCACTCATTTTGCTACAAATGATGTGACTTCATTCTTCTTTACTGCTGAATAATATTCTATTGTGTATATACCACATTTTTAAAATGCATTCACCTGTGGATGGACATCTGGGCTGATTCTATACTCTTGCAATTGTGAAGAGTGCTTCAATAAACATGGATGTGCAGGTGTCCTTGTGGTATGATTTAGCTTTCTTTGGGTATATATCCAGGAGTGGGATAGCTGGATCATATGGTAGTTTTATTTTTAGTTTCCTGAGAAACCTCCATACTGATTTCCATGTGGCTCTATTAGTTTACAGTCCCATCAATAGTGTAAAGATTCCTTTTTTCCTGAATCCTCTCCAGTATTTGTATTTGTTGTTTGATTTGTTGATGGCAACCATTTTGACTAGGGTGAGATGGAGTCTCAGGGTAGTTTTGATTTGCATTTCCCTGATGGCTAAGGATGTTGAACATTTTTTCATATGTTTACTAGCCATTTGTATTTCTTCTTTTGAGAACTCTCTATTCAGTTCCTTTGCCCACTTACTGATTGGATTATTATCATTATCATTATTATTATTGGTGTTTAACTTTTCTGAGTTCTTTCACAAAACAATAATCAAATTCATAAATGCCTCAAAAATATAAAATATTTAGGAATTTAAGTAACCAAGGAACCTAAATTCCTCTACAGAGAAAACTTAAAAATGTCCTCGCTCATGGATCAGAAAAATTAATATTGTGAAAATAGCTATACTAAGAAAAAATGATCTGCAGGCTCAATACAATCCTTAACAAAATTCCAATCATATATTTCAGAGAAATAGAAAAAAATAATCCTAAATTTCTTATAGAAGCACAAAAAAGCTCATATAGCCAAAACACTCCTAAGCAGTAAAAGCAATACAGGCGGCATCACAATACCTGACATTCAAATTATACTACATGGCCATAGTTGCAAAAATAGCTTGGTACTGGCACAAAAATAGACATGATAGATCAGCAGATCAGAATAGAAGATTCAGAAATGTCTACTTGGATTTATCATTCTTTTCCTTCATAGTTTTTTCCTGGTATTAAGTTGATAGATTTTTAAATGTGCAAAGCAACAACCTTCCTTGTTGTTGTTGTTAGATGCCATTGAGTCAGGTCCAACTCATAGCAACCCTGTGTACAACAGAACAAAACACTCACTGATTCTGTGCCAGGTACATGATCTTTTTTATGTTTAAGCCCATTGTTGCAGACACTGTGTCAATCCATCAAGTTGAAGGTTTTCCTTTTTAAGGACTTCCCCCTCCTACTGGACCTAGTCATTGGTGACACAGGATAGAAAATCTCATTCCTGTCATGGCATAGCCCTAAGCACTCATGATTTTGGTGTGTTTTTACACTGGAGACACATTTCTTATGGTCCTTAAATACTCTCTTTAGGTTGAAAGAAAACATTGGATTCTTTCTTTTGATTGACTTTGTTAAAAAAGTATATATATATATATATACATACATATATATATGTGTGTGTATATATATATATATATATACACACACACACACATATATATATATAATAAGATGCCTACAAGCTTATTTTTACTTTGAAGAAGTGATATTCTTTCAGAAAGTATATTTAGGAAATTACGTTGCAGTATTAGTAAACCTAGATATTTCCCCCCTAAATAAAATCCTGGACATTTATAAATATGAAAACTTCAAGTCTAAATTCAAAGTTTTATGATAATTCTGGCTAAAAATATATAATTGATTTTATAATACATATAGCCACAGAAATAATACCTACATGCTTAATTTTAAATTTCAGGTTATTAAGCAGATGGCACATATTTATTCCTTCGAAGGTACATGTTTGGAGTATAGCTGTCAATGGAGGTAACAGGAATTGTGTTAGAACTGTTGGGAGATGGAAGAAAATAGTAAGAACATTGCAGGTTCTTTGCTTTTAACTCACTGAACTAGGGTATACACAAACTAGCTCTGCTGATGGGCATGAAGTAATTTTTGAGTGCTGTATGATACATTTACATGAGGATAAAAATATGCCTTTTAAGTAACAATAGGATTGCAGAGAATAACTGTTAGACATTTCTTTGAGGAATAGGCTCTGTTTTGGAATCCCTATCTTTTTTAAGTATTCTATTGTTCTACCATGGAGTTTAAAAAGGGTTGTAGAGAGAGGGAAAAAAATTTTTCTGCTTACAGAATTATAGGCTCAAAAGTGAAGTTTTTTTTTTTTTTAAAGGCCCATAAAGGCAAATGGAGAGACACTTTCATTACATTTATTGCCATGTTATTGTGCCATCTGCTGGGATAGAAGATGCAGGAAGACCTGTACTGACAAACACAGCCGGCAGCCCCTAGTCAGTTAATGTATTACAGCCCCTTGGCTTTGCTGCTTAGCTGCAGGGCATGTGCTGGGCCCCCCTTCTTTCTGTCCCCAAAGAACACTGGCTACAGCTGAGCTGTAGAGATTGTTCAGTCAGTCATTCGAAGGTGACATTTCATTCTCTAAAAAATGTTACACAAGTCTCAATGCCAGATTATGAAACAGTTAAAATTTTTAATTTTTATATTTTGGAAACCATAGTTGTGCTAAAAGGAATACAAATCATAGTTTAGTACCATGAAAACAGAAGCATATAGGAAAGGGATAGTTGAAACTGGACATTGTGAATGAGGGAGGCTCATAAATCAACATTAAAATATTTATATTGTAATCTGATTTGAATATAGCATCAGGGAAACAAAAGGTAAGTGGTTCAGGTCCTGTCCTCAGAAGATGGAGCAGTCAGGATAGGATACCTTTATGTGGCCACAATAAACAATCCCTACATCTCTTGCTTATGTGACACTTCAAGCGCAGCAGAAGCCTCTGCTCATCTCAGTCTCCTAGGGACCCAGGCTGATGAAAGCTCCATCTTCTCTTGTACTTCCTCTGTGGCCTGAGGAGAAAACAATAGCACTGTATTACACTTGGCAATTAAATGCTTTCTTCAGGAAATGATATATACTATTTGTTTGTTTGTTTGTTTGTTAGTGACAGGAACTCACTGTGTTGCCTAGTCTGGTCTCCAATTCGTAGGCTCAAGTGATCCTCCTCACTCAGCCTCCCAAGCAGCATGTGCCACAACACACAGCTGACACATGTAATCTGTTTACATTTCATTGGCCAGCAGAAATTATACAACTATCTTTTTTATTGTATATTGTTCAAAATAATGGGTTTCGTTGTGAAGTTTTTATACATGCATATAACATACTTTGATCATATCCCCCATTACCTTCCCTTGTATCCCCATTCTTATGTTAAAGGAAGTTGAAGATAAAATTCTATAGTGTTCGCAGAGGAAAAGATCTAGAACATTTGTGAATAGCACTAATGACTACCCCAAGGAATGCATCCTACAGATGAAGTTTCAAGACTCATATATGAAAGTTTAAGATTAAAGATACACATAAATACAGAACAATAGCAGATACCTAGTTAGGTTCAACTCAGTTAAGTAACTAGTAGATGCATGGAGACTACTAAAATGTGAAAATCAGCCATAAGGAACTATAGTTTGGACTGGGAGTGTGGCTCAATGGTAGAGTGCGTTTGTAGTACATGGGGAGCTCTGGGTTTGATCCCCAGCACAACACACACACACACACACACACACACACACACACACACACACACCTCAAAGCAAAGCAGAACAAAACAAAAACTTCAAAACTCTAATTTGAGTTGGGGACATACACATAGATAGCCTAGGTGAAATATGTGATAGAAACTATGCAGAATGACGAGGCAAGAGATGTAAGACACAAATGGATCCTAGAAAGTTTTATGTGCCATCTCAAGTAGCTTAGGTTTTCAAAAGTTTGTAAGGAGGCAATAGAGATTTTTGTTTTAAATAAATCACGAATGATATCATGGAAAGTATATTCAAGGAAGCAAAGACCAGAGGCAGAGAAAACAGGATGTTGGAGGTGATTGCACCTGTGCAAGTGACCTGAGATGGGAATCATAAGCCAAAGCAAGAAGAGTACAGAGGAGAAGAGAATGCCCATGTGGAATTCTTAAGGTAGAAAAGAGCAAAACTATGTAAATGATTGGATATAGACAATGAGTGACAATTCAGAGATGATTTTACTATTTCTAGCATGGGTGAATATATTGATGGTAATGTGACCCTAACAACAAAATCTGAGGTATTTCAAAGGAAGGGAAGTCCAGTGTGGTCAATAAAGAGCTTCAGAGACTATAGATCTAAATACCATGAGCTCAGGACCTTTGTCTTATTCAGTGCCGCATTCCCAGTGCCTTGAATGGTGCCCAGCACATAATAGCAATTCAAGGAAGATTTGATAAATGAAGGGATTTGGTGGAGGAATAAAATTTACATAGCTGTAGAGAAATAAGTATGGTGATAGTTGGTGGGGAGTTGGGTTCAGTGACCTGTAGGGCAGGCACACTGCAGTGATGTGATGGTGGAAGTATGTTTTGGGAGGAGAAAGAGAGAGATAGATCAGGTTGCTGCTCATTGTGAAGGAAGCAGAAGCTATAGCAGGGGGAAACAGCCTGCCTGAGAGCTTTTCTTGATTGAAATTTCTCACAGCTAACTGATGAGTCCAGGTGTGATAGTCAGGGATGGATATCGTATTAAGGTGGACAATATAAATAACCCCAGCCCCTGCCAAGGGCAGCTGCTGGCCCCAATCATAGGCCTGGCTTTGCGTATTTGTGGTACATAAAAGATGTTGGCAACACCTGTCCTTTAATTCCTGTGGGTGATCAGCAGTGCCCTGAGCATTAATACCTTGGAAGAGAAAGGAAAACCACTGGGATGTTAGGAGATGGGAGAATCTAGCTCTGCCATTCTCCAGGGTCAAAACCGTGGCCAAATCTCTTACTTCCACATCTACCTTACAGGAGTTTGGACAAACTGATGATGTAAATGCTCTTCAGGGTAAATAGGAGAGCAAAGTAGAAGAATGGCAAGAAAAGTGCTAAATTATTATAAAATGAAAGGATGGCTTCCCACCCTTGCTTTTGACTGCTAAAAGTATTTGCTCTTTTTCCTCCCTTCCCTGTCACTGATTTAGAGACTACCTGGCCATGTTCCCCTGTAGAGCTCAGCAGTCTTTCTTCTCCCTCATTCTAGCAAAATTGATTGGCAGGAATTCCACTTCCACAGTATCTCTTGCAATTCCCCACCCACACCTTTCCAAGTTCATGTTCCTCCATCTCATTTGCTATCTTGAGATCTTTTATGGAAATCATTGTCAGAAAGAACTACCTGGTATTCCTGCCACATGCATCTGTCTTCTATGGCCTAATGGAAGGGATGGGGATCTGGTAAGGAAGTGACTGCTTCATTTTAGGACTTTGTGCCAGCTGAGAAGAGAAGGCTTGGGATGCTAAGACAGGTCTTGAACACTTGTTTTAAATAAATCATGAATGATACCATGGAACGTAGATTCAAGGAAGCAAAGACCAGAGGCAGAGAAAGCAGTTAGGATGTTGGAGGTGATTGCATCTGGAAAAAATAGGCCTTAAAGAATTCAAACCATGACTACACTTCCATTCCTGAAGAGGGAACTCAAAGGAATTGGTAAGTTTTCAAATTATCATTCTGTCTTTGCCATTGCACACATTGTTCATGTTGAAGACGAGAGAAGATGACATCTAGAGCCAATGTGGCTGCACACCCTCACCTGGAAACTCCAATTATAAAAGGATGTGTGCCAAAAAGCAGAAAGAGAGGCCCATCACCAAAGATGATGTAGAAGAGAACCAAGGACCAGTAGCAGATGAAACCCAAAGGGCAGACTGAACTAGGGCTTCTGAGGGAAAAAGCTAAGGCTAATACACACTTTTAAGCTTAGAGCAGGAACCAGGAAGAGGCCTGTTGCTAGAGGCCAAGGGTGTGATGTTGATGGATGGCAGGAAGAAAGCAGAACTCCTTTTCTCCCATTTGCTCCTGTCTTCTCTGTCAAGGAGACTGATCTTTGGACCGAATAGGGTAGAGTGAACATTGTTAAGAGAAAATTGAAGCTGAAGATGGGTGAAGAGATTATGCGAGAGCATGCATCCCCTATAAATGAGCCTAGGTTTCTGGCTCTGAATGAATTACAGACCAAGGCTCTGAAAAACCATATGAATGAGTTTACCCACCTAAGCAGGGAGAGCTTTGGTGGTGGAGGAAGGGAGGAAAGCAGGTGGACTGAGATAAGCAAATGCCTTGACCTGGGAATTGCAGGATCCAGATTTGGAAAGGGCCCTAGGTGTCTAGTTCAACACTTACCTGATGCATAATTAAATGTACATGTAGAGGTGTGTTATGATAATCAAGGACTCTGTCCAATATTTCATCCTCTTCCTAAATACTTTAATAAGTTCTTAATGTGGAGATTGTTTTACAGTTGTCAAAATTATCCATTCATTTCTCCCTTTTTTCCCCCGCAGACATTTGGTGGATGTATACTATGCTGGTCTTGTATAGGAAAATAAATATGACATAGTTCTTGCTCTTAGGTCCTTATAGTCAGCTACAGGAAAAACTGAATTAAGAATTTAGTTATCTGTTTATTCAATAAATATTAATTACAGGAAGGGAAAATATAAGTTCAAAATATATGGTAACTTAGAGTCTTATTTCTTCCTTTTGAAAATAAGGGAAGAATAACAGAGGGTAGTGGGAGGATAAATGTGATCAAAGTATGTTGTATCCATGTATAAAAATGTTACATTGAAACCCATTATTTCGTACAATTAATGTTAAAATGTTAAAAATATTAAATATGAAAACTAAGAGGAAAGACTTCTCCATCCTTCCTTTCTTCTTCAGAATTTCTTTCTCTGTCCTTTTCAATGTATATAAATATTTTTAATGACTAAATAAGCCTCTGGCCTGCCTCACAATCAGGAGTGTTTCCTCCAGGACCTGAGAACTATTGCCTTGAAATGAATCATAAAGTAAGACACGGCTCTAACTCTCTAGTTAGGAGACAGACCTAACTTCAGCTGTTCTGACTCCAGATTGCTGAACCGACCCAATGTAATGGGTTGTGTCCACATAGCTATAAACGAGTGAGCCTTCTGTTTTTGCAGTCTCTTTAGCAGATTGGCTGTGATGCTCATCACTTTCTGATTTAATGTGAATTCAATAATAAAATTCCCTTCTTTCTCTTATACTATGATGGAAAGATTTTCTGGGTTGAGAGGGGATTTTTGTCTTAATTATACTTCCCCTGAGGGTTCCTACTATGGGCCAGGCACTCTTCCAATTACTGGAGATATGGCATTACATAAAATAAAAGTCCTATCCTTGTAAAGATTATACCCTAGCATGAGAGACATCTAGCAATACCAATACTAACTAAATTACACAGCATATGGGAAGGGATAGATATGGTAAGTCAGTTTAAAGCAATTACATGTTTTGAGATGTAGGCTTTCTGGGGAAAGTTGGTGCCCCAGCAGAGAGGAGTAATCTACTCCCCCAACCAGAGGGCAGTTGAGCACTTGATATTTGAGCTGAATGTTGAAAGAAAAATAAATGGTTTTTAAAATGGTTGCTTTGGGGAAGGAATGGAGCTGATATTCCTGGAAGTGGAAGATACTTGATCAAAGGAATGGAAATGCAGCAGGGTACATTGGGGAAAGTGATTGACATCTCATTTGGTAGAGATAGGAATTTTTCTTCTTTCTTTGTCCTTCCTTTTCTTCTCTTCACCTTCCTCCTCTCCTCCTCTTCCCTGCTCTTTTTGAGTAATGCTGTTGGCTTGTTGAGCTTACCATCAGCTAAAATCTTTAACCTTTCCTACACACATTGCTCTTAAGCCCTATCACTCTAATCCTTGACTATTGGAATACTTATTCTCAGTCTTGTGTGAGTGTGGGAGGGATGTAATTTGAAGAAGAGTTGAAATAATGGAAGTTTTTAGGCTGCAGAAGAGGAAACTCTAGGAACAGATGACAGTTGTCTTTCTATGTAAAGGTCCATCATGGAGAAGAAAACTCCATTTCTTTCTTTGTGAATGTTAGTACCAGTGAATGGTACTCAGGGGTATGGATTTCAACTCTATGCCAAGAAAAGATTTTGGAAGTTATTTCAGAATTGACCAAGTACATTTCTCAAAATAATCTCTTTGGGAAGGAGGAGATCTTGGTAAAAATACAGACTTTTGGGCCACATGTAAGATTTATATTATAAATCTTATTACCAAAAACTTAACATTATAATAGGCTCCCAAGGAAGTCCTCATATACACTGAAAATTGCAAACTTTAGAGAGAGTTAATATACCTTTTTTAGAGAGCCCTTCCAACTCTGGGAGTCTTAGCTCCTGTAAGACTCTAGAAAGGTGAGCCAGAGAACATTCATTTTCTTTGAAGTATGAGGTATCTGATGACCCTATAATTAGGGTGACCAAAGAATTTATCTTTCAAACTAGAATACTTTTGAGAATGTAAGGAGGTACTAAAAAGGAATAAAGTTATATTTGTTGACATATTTATTAATGGATTAATTTTTTTATTATGGTGTTGGACCCATAAAATGGTTACATTCAAACATCATTTCAAAAATAATCTTTTCCTACAAAGTAGAATAACATATACCTGTGTTCATCAAAGCAATCTTTTAAAACTTCTTTATGTTGAAAGAGCCTGCAGCTGTGGCCCTGTGGCATCCGATCCCGTCAGATCTCAGAAGCTAAGCAGGGTCAGGCCTGGTTAGTACCTGGATGGGAGACCGCCTGGGAACACCTGAAGCTGCAGGCTTGGGAGAAGGACCTGGCAACCCCCTCCCAAAAATCAATCTGCCATTGAAAACCCAATGAACAGCAGAGAAGCACTGACAATAGTGTTTCCTCTGTTGTACAGTGGGTCGCTATGAGTCGGATACCGACTCGACAGCACCTAACAAGTAACACAACATGTTGAAAAGTAAAAATTTTTAAAAATCAAAATCAAAGTATTTTCTCTTTTATTGGTTTTTTAAAAAATGCATTTGTCTTAAATACCATGTGATGATATTTTTCTATAGAACATTGTTCTTGTTGAATGGGATGATGCATGCCCATAATCCCAGCACTTAGGAGGCGGGGCCAGCCTGAGGTGCACTGTGAGACCCTGTCTCAAAAATAAAAAATTGAAATTTAAATATAAATTTTTTAAAGTATGTTTTCCTCTAATATGTCAAATCTGAATTTTTTTAAAGTAGCACTTTATGGCTAATAAATCTGAAATGAACCTTCAAATGACCTTCTCTGTAGACCATATCACAGTTAAGAATGTAAACTTGCTAGCATACTTAATAGGATAAAAACAATTCTGTTAAGTACATGATATTCTCAATTTTAATATTTTTTTTTCAAGGATACTTTCTTTTTGCCTCTTCTCAGAGTATCTTTCTTCAAAAAGTATTTTGCAAGGCAAAACTTGCCAAACTAATTTCATCTATTCACTATTCTTTTGCCTAATTTATATTTTGTAAGACTTAGTTCTTCTTGACTTCACCCTGGTCTTGTGTAACTTAAAGAGCTTCATACAAAAATTCTGTCTACAAATTGAGATACTCCAGAGCTTGATTACATTCAACAAAATAAAATTCCAAAAGCTTTACTTTGATACCATGAATTGGATGAAAAAAATTGAATCATTATTGAAATTGACTATTTCCAGTTTGAAGCATCTGATCATATTTATTATAAAGGGGCATCATTCAATTGTTTAAAACTTCAACTAATGGATCATCAAAACATCTATGGTTTTGTATGGAAGGAGACTATCTTGGGTTCATACTACAGCCTCTCTAACAAAAGACAGATGAACAAGAGAAAAGCATACATATTTATTTCCTATAAGTTTTGTGACATAGGAAGCTTCATAAGGAGATGCAGATCCAAGAAAGTGGGTAAATCTATGTATTTTTGTGCTAGGTTCGATGAAGGGTAGGTGGTTATAGAGAACTACAGGAAGGGAAAGGGTATGATCTAATGTGACAAACTAGGAAAATAGCAAGGCTATTTCTTTCCAATCTTCTCTGGGACTCTTCCCTTTCAGAGGCAAGGATTGGGAGGGGTAAATAGGTTATCTCTGGGCATCCTCTGATCTAACCAGGATGAGAACCCAGTTCACTATGCATGTCTCATATACTACCAGACAAGTCCATGGTTCAGAGTGAGAGCACTGTGTGGTGATTGTCCCAGGCTGTGGTGGTTTAGGAAGCTGACCCTGAGATGGAGATTAAAGGGCAGGAGGTTATTTAAGGAAGACTTTTTGAATTACCACCTCTGGAAGGGGAAGAGAGGTGCAAAACTGGGTAGAAGGAGAAGCCGCCCTGGGATTCAGCTCAGCAAAGGCCAAGTGCATGGTGGGCTGGGGAGCTGGGTGACCTTTATACCTCCAAATAAACTAGTCATTGGATGTTCGTGCTTTGAGAAGAGGATGTGGCCATGGTTGAGATGACACTTATCATCCAAAACCATTCTGATGAAGGCCAACTCTGGAGCTTTCTGCCAGAACCCACCCCACAGCCAGAATAGTCATTCAGTCCTAAAGGAGGCATCTACTCCTGAAATCTACTGAACCCATCCTGGCTAACTTTAACATAACTCATTATACTACTTTCTTTATTAATAATACTTTGCTTACTGTCATCCTGGACAAATGCCAAAAGGAGTAAGATATTGACACTGCAGGTATAGACTGAGATTGGCCTTAAGCAAATGAGGAAAAATTACCCTAACTGGAGTGAAGTTCAAGGCATGATTCTAGGGAGAAGGAATAGTTTAATAGCTTTGAAAGTAAGCAGCTGATCCAGAAATCTTTTGAGCTGATTTACTTGGTTTCACTGGGGTTTCACTCAAATGCGAAGGGATTGAAGTAGATTATTTAATCCATTTCATCTCTAGTGTAGTAGGCAGTGCTTTGGTATTTACAGTATTTTCTTTCATTTTTAGCAGCCCCTGCACCCCATTTAATCACTGAGTCTTCTGCCCTGTCCTGAGCACTCAGCAGGCCCCCTGCCATCCAGGGCTGGCTGGCAGCAGGTTCCAGCATGCTCCATACATGATTACTTGGCCTCACTCTCCCTTAGGCTATGAGCAGAGGATTTTTTACAGCAGTTGTAAAACGTAAAAACTTATCCCCACCAATCTTTACAAAAAGCCCAGGGAGTCCCAACTGTTCCAAATGAGATGCTTCCACCAAAACAGCACGATGAGAGACTCTGGCTACCAGAGGGAGTTTGGTGCATTTCATTTCATTATGAACTCCAACTAGGGTCGAAAGAAGGTGAAAATACCTTTATTTAGCTCTCAATCATTTGTCATGCCTGGTAAACAATGCTGTAGAATTGGGAAGGAGGAAGACACAGTGGGAGCCCTGGAGTTGTTAGGAAGTCTCAGTTCTAGCACTTCTCTGCCCAAATGGGTCTAGTTCTCTGGGGATCAATTTGTATTCATTATATGATACCCACAGCCTAGCAATAAGGAAAATGAGAATGGAAAGAAGGTTAAGGATTTATAGAAGTTCTTCACTTCATGCTGTACATACTACAACCTCTACAATGATGGCATTGTGCCTTGAAAGGCAATTTACAAGTAAAAATGCCTCAAGTCTCTCAACATCATTTATCTACCCTAGTTGTTGTTGTTAGGTACCGTCTAGTTGGTATCTGACTCATAGCCACCCTGCATACAATAGGCAAAAGACTATTGTCAGTGCTTCTCTGCTGTTTATAGGGTTTTCAATGGCTGATTGATCTTTTAGGAATGGGTTGCCAGGTCCATCCTCCAAGCCTACAACACCTGGTATTCCCAGGTGGTCTCCCATCCAAGTCCTAACCAGACCTGACCCTGCTTAGCTTCTGAGATCTGACAGGATTGGATGCCACAGGGCTACTGCTTCAGGCCATTTACCTGAATGGTAAATGGGGAGGATTCTATTTGGGCTTGTTTAGACATGTATTCCCCCTTGGACTAAACCTTATGTCCAGGAGAACCAGGTGGTTAATCAGACCTAAACGTTGCTTTCATCATTCTTTACTTCTTGCAATCCTATTAGATATCTGTTAAGCCTTTGTTTTTGTTCTTCATGTTTTTTAATCACCCTTACATATTTTATATATTTCTTTGTATATGATTGTGATGCACACTATCTCAGTGCTTCTCTGCTATTCATAGGGTTTTCAATGGCTGATTGTTTTGGAATTGCTTCAGGAGTGGATTGCCACATCCTTCTCCCATTTTTGAGGTGCTGGGGATTGAACCCAGGGCCTCAGAAAGTACAGAGCAGCCCTCTACCAACTGAGGTAAACCCCAGCCACATTTTATGTTCTTCCAATATATCTTGTAGTTTACTAATTTTCATTTGAGCTAGTTCTCATCTGCTATTTAACCTTTTCAGTGAGTTTTAAATTTTAACAGCTAAGCTTTAACCATGCTATTTTCAGTTTGCCTCTCCTTTTTATTTTATTTTTTTAAGGGTCTTGATATAAAACCCAACCTGGCCTCAAACTCATGATCTTCCTGCTTCAGCCTCCCAGGACCTAGGATCACATATGCCACCGTGCCCAGCTGCCTCTCCTTTTTTTTTTTTTTTAATAATGCCCAGTGATTTCATTTTCATTTCTATTCTTATTTTATGGTGTCTTTCAGATTGCTTTATCAACCATCCTGGAATTTGTGATGTTATAACTCCTGATTATTTTATCTGCTAATTCTCTATTTCTTGTGTTGGTTGTAATTTTTTACTGTAAACTCCTGCTAAACTAGAGACATTTTGTTCCATGTAAATCATGTATTCCTGTATGGCTCAATTTTGCATTTACTTTTCGTTAGGCTTTTAGGGTTCAGTAGTACTGGAGCATCTTTATAATATTCTCTTGGTTTGAGTTTATTGTACAGCTTGGACATTATAACTTCCAATACCATATCCAATGTGGGGTTTCAATCTCATGGAAGTTTCTGTTAATTTCCATTCACATTCCCCACTCTTCCAAGCTTTCTTTTACTTCCCTGACCTGGTAGGTAGAGAGTTTTCAGTTCTCTTTTCCTAGAAAGAATAGTCCTTTGAGGAACCTCACTTGCTGGATGCAAGAATGAGAGTCTTGTTTCCAGCTTCCTGCCTCACACCACCATGTCTCCTTTTCCTAAGAACAGGGTAAAGCTCCTGCTCTTGACACCCAAGGCTGGTTTCCTAGCCATGCTCTTTGGGCTTTTCTCTGCTCAGTTGTCAGGATTGCAAGTCTGGTTTTGAATTATTTTTTTGTCTCAATTCCTCAAGGTTTTCCTCTCTTCATTGGTCTCTCTTTTTTTCTCTGTCTCTATCACCATCTCTGTCACTTTCTCCCTTGCTCTCTTTCCTCTTTTAATTCCTACCCATTTCTGAGGCAGAATTCTGTTCCACACTATTGCTCTATACTTTAACACAATACTCCTGTGTGTTTCTAGTAGAATCAGTAGAATCTGAGTGTGGTAAAGATAGTGGTGGAAGCTGCAAATCAATGTAGTTCATGTGACCTAAGGCTCTTGTGTGATCTTTGAAAACAAAATGGATCATATCACTCCTCAAGTTCAGACTACCAATAACTTGCTATTGCATTTAGATAAATAAACTTTAATTCTTTTTTTAGGCTTAAAATGTCCTATATGAGTGGACTCCATCTCTTTGCTTGGCCAGAGCTCATGCTACTTTTCCATCATTCCAACTGCACTTTATTGCCTTAGAGTCAATCTTCACGTGTTTCTTCAGCCTGAAATGGCAGAGCCTTTGTGATTTGTGTGACTGTCTCCATTCTGACACCCAAACAATACAACTGTTGCCTTTCTAAAAAGGGTTTCCTAATCATCCTAGTTAGAGTAGGACCTAAGCCGCCTCCTCATAACCCCATGTTTCATAGCCTACATGACACTTATCACATATGGTATTTTATGTTTTTACTTGTTTATTTTGGAGACCAGGCTAACAGGGATTGCTGATGGGGAAGGAAAGAAATAATGAGGCTACATCTTAGGTCTGAGTCTCCAACAACTGAGTAGATACCTGTGAAGAAATAGGTGAGAGATGGGAATTAGGAGTTCTGTTTTCAAGATGTTTGTGTTTGAGATTTCTATTCTTCATCTTAATGGATAAATCAAGTGGGAAGTTTGACATAAAAGTCTGAAACTGAAGCAGCAGTCAGGGGTGGAGGTACAAGCTTGGGTGTCATCATATATAGGTAATATTTAAAGCCACATGGCTAGACAGTAGTACCCAGAGGAAGAACAAAGTGTTGTTAGGAAAGGGAAGGTGATATATCTCATGAAACAAACCCCGTTGTGGTATACCCAGAGCTACGGGATAATGCTACCAAATGAATACATCTGCAATGCAAGAAGGGCTTGTTATGAAGAAATTACGCAGCACTATCAAGAATTTATTTAACTGGTTTAACTTTTATTCCTGCCAGTCAGAGATTTGAGGCCTATTACCTCCAATGATAGCCACCATGAATTGGATCTTTAACTGGACTTGACATCTCCAAACAAATGTGCAGAATGGTTTCGTAAATAGTGATTCCTTCTTCCTTTTGCACAGAGGTGGTGGGGGAGGTTCTGATGCAGATGACCCAAGTGGATTATCCAGAACAAATAGTGATGCTCAAAATCTCTGAGAAGCTTTGTCTTCTCAGGAGCCCCAATGGCTACAGAGAACAGGCCAGAAAGAATTTTCTCCCCTCTTTGTTTTGAGGATAGAATTGGGCAACATAATTTATAGTTCAATGCCTGCAGCCATACCACTGTGGCATCTGATCCCATCAGATCTTGGAACCTAAGCAGGGTTGGGCCTGGTTAGCACTTGGATGGGAGACCACCTAGGAACACCAGGTGCTGTAGGCTTGGGAGAAGGACCTGGCAACCCACTCCCAAAAAAACAATCAGCCATTGAAAACCCTATGAATAGCAGAGAAGCCATTTCACCTGTTTCACCTGTTGTTTGTAGGGTTGCTAGGAACTGGACACTGACTCCATGGCTCTTAACAACAACAACAACAGTTTACAGTTCAGATGATCAGAGCAACATTGCTAAATTTCTTCAGATGGTTTAGTCCAAAGTGGGAATTATGCTCTCATGTTTTGAGATATGTGATAAGGTTGAAAAATAGTCATCCATGGTCCTGGTAATAGAAGGAACAGGCTCTCTGTCTGCTCTGGCTTCTTTGAGCCACACATCACCATCTTGGTTCTAAATCTAACTTACTTACTGCTCTCATTGTCTTCCAGACTTATTTGGGCTATAAAAGGTTTGCCTTGCTATGTGGATGGTTTATGCAGACTATGTGGCTGCAACTGTGCAATATATTCATGCTTTGACTTTATGATTTCAGTCAAAACAAAATTAAAGGCTCATAATCCCCCTTGTTCAGGAAGCAGTGAGGAACATTTTAAAATTCACATTTTCATTGATCTTTCATCATGAACAGGACTAAAGTTCTAAATGAGATGCATTTTCTATAATGCATATGGTTCCCAGCCTTGAAATAGCTGTTTTCTTTGTCATCCTGATTTGCTGAGCAGAGAGTTAGAAATTAAACAATAAAGAATAAGTTTCAGTACATGACATTTCATTTTTGGATAACCAGCCACCCAAATTCCCAGTCTTAGGATTAGAATATGCATCTTCACAGGTGCCCAGAAATGAAATGAAATGTCACCTAAAGTAGTAGATATACTTCACTGCTATTACACCCTTAACTTTCCTCCAGTAAAATATTTTATTAAAACTAAATGAAAGCTGGGTGCAGTGGTGCACACCAATAATCCTAGCAACTTGGAAGGTGGAAGCAGGAGGATTATTAGAGGCCAGAGACAGTCTGCATAACTTAATGAGACCTTGACTCAAACAACAAAAAATGGGCTGCAGGTATAACCCAGTAGTAGAGCACTTTCAAAGTGTGTTGAGGCGCTGGCTTCAACCCGCAAATACCACAAAGGGGAGAAAAACCAAAACGTGTGCCATGATTGTTCAAGCAGCTTTAATGGGCTTTAGAATAGAGTATACCCTCGACACTTCTTCCATGGATATTTTACTATGCACAGGACAGCTGTTCAAAGAATATTATATTAGTCTTTCCTCATCTTTTTGGCTGTGTGTTGAATCAATTAAATTGCATCTTATAAATTTTAGCTCAAAATCTCTTGCCAAATAGCTTTTGTTTCTATTTATAGGCAGTGTGTGCTGCCTGAAAATGGTTTCACTCTTGCAGAATCATTCTTTCCTTTCTCATCTTCTAGCTGTTCATTTAGTAAATATTTGTTTATATGTCATGTTAAGGTGTTTGTTCTCAGAGTG
Organism: Pedetes capensis; assembly: GCA_007922755.1. Classification (NCBI taxonomy): domain Eukaryota; kingdom Metazoa; phylum Chordata; class Mammalia; order Rodentia; family Pedetidae; genus Pedetes; species Pedetes capensis. The sequence continues at coordinate 177,788 of VMDO01001425.1, forward strand.
ACAATTACAAGCAAGATAATCAAAGTCTCTAGGCTCTCATGGAGTCTCTAATTTAGCCAAGTGCACAGATAACAAAAACAGCAGTGACCACAACTTCTGTTCCTTATTAAGTATTTACTATTTGGCAGATACTGTTCTAGGTGAGATCATGCTTTAAATACTTAATCATTACAATAAGATGTACCTAGTCATTATATAAGATGTGGGAAGATTTTATAAGTTCCATTGTATCTCCCCAATGTGTGGTAAAGGTATCAGAGGCAGAAGGAAATTTTAAGTAATTTTCCCAAAGGAAGTAGCACTAACATTACAAGATAATGCTGTAAGAAGTTCAGGATATTGTGAAAACATGAGGTAGAAATTCCTCACCTGGTGCCTTAGCCTGCTTGGGCTGCTGCCATAACAAAATACCATAGACTAGGTGACATGAACAACAGATACTTATTTTCTACCAGTTTTGGAGGCTGGAAAGTCCAAGATCAAAGTCCAGCAAGATTGGGTTTCCAGTAAGGGCCCTCTTCCTAGCTTATAGATAGCACCCTTTTCTCCTATGTGCTCACATAGTGGGAGATAGAGAGAGAGCTCTTTGGTGGCTCTTCTAATAAAGCTATTAATCCCATCGTGAGAGTCTCAACCTCATGACTTCATCTAACCCTGAATACCTTCCCAAAGCCTCACTTACAAATACCATCACTTGAATGTTAGGACTTCAACATGTGAAATTGGTGGACATAATTCAGGCCTTAGCATCTGGCTTTGTAAGTTTTCTAAGGCAAGAATTAAAGACCCTACTCTAGATCAGAACTGATATTTAGCCACTATGAGCAAGATTATTTTTATAATTTGTTTGTTTGTTGTTTGTTTATTTTGGAGTACTAGGGGTTTGAACCCAGGGCCTTGCACATAGTTTGCAGCTACTCTACCACTGACCTGCACCCTTAGCCCCTTTTTTAAATTTTCAAATTTTGAAACATTGTCTTACTAAATTACTTAGGCTGCCTCTGGCATTGAACTTGCTATCCTCCTGCCTCTACTTCCCAAGTTGCTGGGATTATAGACATGCACCACAGTGGCTGGTCTCTGAGACTCTTTTAAAAATATATTTTTCTGCTAGATTCCAGTATCATCATAACTAGACTATTATGTGACCATTAGCTTTCTAAGGTCATTAAGCTTTGGTTTCCCCATTCATTATTTAGTTCTTTTTCTTTTTATGGTACTGTCAATCAAACCCAGGGCCTGATGCATGTTAGGCAAGCACTTTACCGCCGAGGTACATCCCCAGCCTCATACCCATAAGTTGGGAGATGTGTCTCCGTCATACTTATGTATGTAGAGTTGTCTCGGTATCTAGGGGAGAATTGGTTCCAGGACCCCCCAGCAAATGTTAAAATCTATGAATGTTCAAGTCTCTTAGATAAAAAGGTATACTACTTGTATAGAACCTCTGTACATCCTCCTGCATACATCAAATCATCTTTAGATTACTTATAATACCTAATAATGTAAATGCCATATAAATAGGTACTGTATCATTTATGGAATATTGAAAAGAAAAAGTCTGTACTTAATATAGACACAATCTTTTTGCCAAATATTTCAATCTGCTGTTGGTTCAATCCACAGATGTGAGGCTGCAGATACAGAGGGCCAACCAAATAGCTTTTTAAAATGTGAATAGTATATATTTCTATATGTGAGTATATATGCGAATGACAGGTGTGTGTATGTTTGCATGCACACAAATAATGCATGTATGGGAGAGGGCAGTAACCTCTTCTGTCACCTTCATATATATGTGTGTATATATATATATAATTTTTAGTTAACCTCTTTGTAAAGTTGATGTATGTTACTTTATTTGATCATGACAGGTGAGGTGTTATGTGTATTCCCATTGTACATGTGTGGAAATTGCAGTCAAGCTGCTTTTTCAAGCTCTTGCATTTGGTATATGGCTGAGCCAATGTAAAGCTATTACTGCAGACCTCTGACTCCTGATTCAGGGCTTGTCCTTTGCCCCACAGCTGCCTGGTGTGAGTGAGCTTTCTGTTGGATACTTGGGCTCGGAAAGAGATATTCATTCTCTGTGGTATGCTCTGCTGACATTTCGTTTTGTTTCCTTGCCATCCACACTCACATACCACAGTGGTGAGTGTTTCAGTGCATTTGCGAGGTATTGATTTCCAGTCACACCCTCCCATCCAAAGACCCTACCACCCACCCAATCTATTTGCCTCACTTCAGCTCACTGCACACCACTGCTGGAGACTCCTAGGTGTTCTCACTCTGCTTATGTGCAGACTGGCAGAGGTTTACTGCAGCTACCAGAGCAGCAGGGCTAGGAAACAAACTGAGTTTCAGAAATATGGACAGATTTTGCTATTCCTTAAAATGAGAAGAAACCATCTTTCTGTATGTTGAAATATATGCATTTGTATCATTTCATATAAATCCATATGTTGGGTCATATTATATTACCTTTTAAATAGGAAACTTTGTTTTTATTTCCCTCACCTATTATTTCTCCACCCATATCAGCCTTTACCTCCATACTTACAATGTAGCATGTGCCCTTCTCACAAATTCTCAGTTCTCGTAAAATCATATGCAAATATGCATATGTATATGCATAACCTTAAAGTGTGTGTTTTATAAAACCAGGTTATTTTATAAAATGAGTTCCTATTATAATTATTTGCACTTTATCTTGCTTTTTTCACTCAACAAAAATTGTGAATATTTCTCCAAGTTAATTGTCAGAGTTTTAATTTATTCTTTTCTTTTTTTAATTAATAAAGAGAAATATAAGACACATTCAAAGATGGAGAAAATAACTGGGCGCAGTGGTGCATGGCTGTAATCCCTGCTATTAGGGAGGCTGAGGCAGCACAAATTAGTGAGATCCTATTTCAAAAGAAAAAATAAAAAAGTGACTGAGGATGCAGCTCAGTGCTGAGGGTACAGCACTTGCCTAACACACACAAGGCTTTGGGCTCAACTTCCCCAGTATTGAAAAACAAGATGGAAAAAATAATATAATCAACTGCCATTGCCTATCACCTGATTTCAACAACTATAGGTATTTTGTTAATCTTATTTTATCCATCCCACTTGGCTTTTACATTTTTTCATTTACTTTCTGCTGGAATACTCTAAAGTAAATCCAAGACTTTATGTAGTTTTGATCTACCACATTTCAGCATGTATCATTAACAAACAGAGACTTTTAAAAACAGAAACTTATACATATCATTCATAACATAACTTATAATAGTTCTTTAAACTCATCCAATATCTAGGTAAATTTTAAACCTGATTTCCTAAAAAATGTCTTTTTACAGTTGGTTTATTTGGATAAAGATTCAAATCCCAAACATTGCATTTGTCTGATATGTCTTCTAAGTCTTTGAAATTTACAAGAGTGTTCTCTCCCTTTTCCCATTTAAAACCTGTATTTGTTGAATAAAAAACAAATGATTTTCCTTGCAGAATTTCCCCTCTTCTAGATTTAGCTTCTCATATTCTCATGGTATCACTTAACACATTCTTCTACTCTGTGCTTCCTTTGTGTACTTCATTAAATATAGAGGATTGATAAAATTCAGGTACAGTTCTTTTAACAAGAATACCTAATAGCTGATGTTATACATTTCCTGCTGTATCACATTGGGTGGAGTATAATATTGATCAGCCCACTTTAATTGCTGAAATTGGCCTCTGGGTTCAGGTATGGTCAGCTTCATCTATCCAATATTAACTTCCCAGCCAACCTTTACCCACTAGTTGTAGAATTCAGTTGTAAGCATTATCTACACCCACTATTTCACTCAAAGTCAAAAGATTATGATTTTCTAAGACCATTAGTCTTTCTATATTTATTAGCTGAAATTCTGTGATGAAGAATTTTACCTTATCAACCACTGATAAGCTTGAAGAGAAGTTTGCATAGGAAAGGCAGAATAAAGAATAAAGAATAAATAATTAGTTTTATTTGTCAATTTTCTGAATACTGAGTTGATGCCTTGGCCACCTCTAATGGTGATCAATAACACTTTTACACTGTTAGATTTTTAAAATATACATCAGATATGTTTTAGTTTATTGATGTTATTATTCTATTTGATACTCTGATGGTCTCGTTCCTTGACCTCAGATTTACTCTTTTGATCTTGTTGACGGACTCCAGTAGTTGTGGCTTTCTGGCAAAGTAAGGTGACCTAGACCTACCCTGTATACTTTCTACACTAGACCTAGATTGAATCATTTCCCCAGGGAAGACTGGTCTGTTTTAGTGGAAAATTATATTTGGACAGGACAATCCTTGTTCTGGAAGGTAATTTATTATATTTTTAGTGGCCTTATTGTATTCCAGAATATACAGAAAGTATTTAATCATCTCCATTGCTGGCATTCACTTTGCCTCCAGTTTTTTCCAGATCCTGTCTTTCAGTTGCAAAGTCACATGGAAGATGTGAAAAAATTGTCCAAGAAGCTTACCATGGCCCTTACATCAGACCAGAAATTGTAAGATTGAAAAATAATATGTGAAGAATTGAAAACTAATATGTGGAGAATTAGAATTCTTAATAGAGATTCTGAGAACCTAACAATTCTTGGGCAATGTGTGAGCACTACAGGAAAATACTACTTCTTCAGCTGTGGAGAGAACTTCTCCTTTGCTTCCTAGAGCTTATCTTTAATAATCTAAGAGATGATATTCTCCCTTCCTTTCTTCTCGTGGTTGAAGAAAAGTTTTCTTTTCTTCCCACAGGAATTTTAATAGAAACATTTTCTGCTTGCTTTTTCTAATTGTGTCTCTGGCAAAGGAAGCATGCTAGCTCTCCAAGTCATATAGCAGCTTGGACCTCTCATAAGCTCCGTATAGCTTTGGATGGAGGTACAGCTGTGTGCCATATTGGCAGTACATTTTATTCTCACAGAGGGCATTCTGGCCTTCTTGATTCTATATTTTATTTCTTTGCCAATCATCGGACAGTGTGCAATAGAGGAAGCAAAATTTATTGAGAGCTTTCGGCTCTGTAACTAGCAATAACCATTCCTGGCTGGTTACAAAGTTCCCCAGATGCACCCTGCTATATAACCCTGATTTTCTAGTTCATTGTAAATCCACAACAGTATATGAACTCTGCCAACTGTCTCCTTTTCAGTATCTACATAAAAAAGAAAGCTACTGGTAATGCTCATAAAGCCTTTAATAATGCTTATAGACTTTACAAAAAGGAACCTTTTGTTCAAGATATATATACATATATATATATATATATATATATATATATATATATATATATATATATAACAGGAAAGTACATCTAAATATAAAGCTTGGTGAATTTTCACATACTGAACACATTCATATAACTTGCATTTGTATCAATAAATGTTCTTATTGTTAGGTGCCGTCAAGTTGGATCTGACTCATAGCAACCCTCATAGGGTTTTCAATGGCTGATTGTTTCTGGATTGCTTTGGAAGTGGATTGCCACATCCTTCTCCCATTTTTGCAGTGGTAGGGATCAAACCCGAGTTCTCAGAGAGTACAGAGCAGCTCTCTACCAACTGAGCTAAACCTCCAGCATATCAGTAAATAGTATATATTACAAGTACCTCAGAAGCCTCATTATGCTCCTTTGAGTATCTGCCCTTCTGCCTCCAATAAAGATCATTATCCTGCTCTCTAAGGCACAGATTAATTTTGCTTGGTTTTATACTTATGTAAGTGGAAATAAACACTGTGTGCTATTTTACATCTGACTTCTCTCAGTACTTGTGATGTTCAACTTTATGAATATGTGTAATTGTAGATGGCTCATTCTAATTGTCATATAGTATCCTATCATGTCTCCAACATGATATGTTTATCCATTCTGTATTGATAGAGTGGTTTCAAGTTCAGGGCTATTAGAAATAATATTGGTACTAACATTCTAGTACTTTGTGCTGGATACATACCTAGAAGGGGGATTTTTGGTCAAAATGTATACAATGTATCCTACTTAATAGATAACACCAAATAGTTTTCCAAAGTGGTTGTACCAAATCAAACTCCCACCAATCAAACTCCCAGCAATGTGTGAGAGCTCAGGATGGTATACATCCTCACCAACACTTGAGATTTTCCACCTTTTTCATGTGTATGTATACACATTTGAATTGAAAGGATTTCCAGAATATAGGTAACTTTCTAATACCAGTCTCTAAGTTCTGTTTGACGTGTAGAAATATATGAGGTGCACTAACAAAATATGGTACATGTTAAAATTTTTTTAAAATTGTTATAATAAAAGACACGTTGCCATTTATCTCCTCAAAATATTCTCCCTGGTTTCAAACACACATTGCATCATTCTTGCCACCTTCTAAAGCAGTTCTGGAAGTCTTCTTTTGTGAGTATCCTTCGTTGCACTGTCATGGCTGCCTCAGTGTCCTGAATCAATTGAAAACATTTACCTTTCATGATCATTTTGACTTTGGAGAAAAGCTAGAAGGTGCATCGTGTCAGATCCACTGCATAAGGTGGATGAGTACACACATAATGAGGACACACCATAATGTTTTTACTTGACAGAAATTGCTGAACAAGAAGTGATGTATGACACTGAGTCTTGTCATGGTGGAGGATGAACTAGAGACACTCATGAAAGAGGACCTCCAAAACTGCTTCAGAAGGTGGCAAAGATAATGGAGTGTGTTTGTAGCCAGGGGGAGTATTTTGAGGGGAATTACTGGCAATGTTTTCTGTTTTTTAATTAAACATTCACCCTTTTTTTGTTCATACCTCATAGATAGGAGAGACCAGGCTGGACCTCTGAAAACATTGTAACTTATTTCATCAGTGATAGGCAATGGATCACATGGACACATACAGCTCTGTGCATCATCAAGGAGAGGAAGCCTATGGGTGTAGTGACTATAAATGATGTTTATTATTGCATACATTTTGTGACAAAAGTAGACAGTAAAAGAAATAGTCACAGTTCTATTTGTGTAGCATTTTTATTTCCCTCACCTATAAATAAAATGTGTGAACAAAAAATATGCTGAATGTTTAAAGAAAAAAACTATTACATAAAAGACACATTGTCATTAATCCCCTCAAAATACTCCCTCCGGCTGTGAACACATTTATCCCATTGTTCTTGCCACATTCTGAAGCAGTTCTGGAAATCCTTTTCCATGAGTAATAAAATTTTTAATTTAAACATTCACTATATTTTTTGATCATACCTTGTATCTGAATTTAATATCGCTGCAATCAGCTTACACACAATTTCATATTAAGCTTTTTTGAGTTAAATGTTTTATCTGAAGCACACTCTCATGTTATTTAAGTATTTCCTCATTATTATATATACAATCTATATACATAACACATATACATGTATAATATAGGTGGTTTCTATTGTTTTACTATTATAGAGAGCAGCTGCAATGACCTACAGTGATGTTATTGTTGTTATATTGGTGATGGTCACGTCCCACCAGGAGGAAATCATCATACTATACCTCCCTAGAAGGCTAATGTTTAACTTAGTTGGTAGAGCACTGCTGTGCATTCTCTGAGGCCCTGGGTTTGATACCCAGCACCACAAAAATGGAAGAAGGACCTGACAACCCAATCCCAAAACAATCAGCCATTGAAGTCCCCATGAATATCAGAGAAGCACTGACATAGTTTTGTCTGTTGTATGAGTCAGACCCAACTCCGTAGCACTTAACAACAACATACCTTCCTGGAAACCACAAGTACAAAGTTTGGCTTTCAGCGACAAATACTTTTCTAGGTTCATAAACAAAATATATGTTAGATGGTAGGAGTAATTTCCTAGTATTTGAAAAATGTAATAGTTCTTGTTCAATTTTATTTGCAACAGGCAAATCTTGAAACAACCTAAATTTCCTCAAGCAGGTAAAAGTGTAAATAAATTGTGGTATATCTGTATAATGAAATACCATGTGGCAATTGAGAGGAATTATTGATGCACAATGAGGATGCGGATGAATTGCGAAATAATTAAGCTGACAAAACTTCCAGAGGAAAAAATGTACAAGCTGTATGATTCCATTACATAAAACTCTAAAATGCAAAAGAATCCTAGTGATAGCAGAGTGGTGGTTGCCTAGGAACATGAGGTGGAGGTGGAGTAGGGTAGAAAGGAACATTGCAAAAGAACACATGGGAATTTTGGGATTAATGGGTATATTTACTATCTTGATTATGGTGATGATTTTATGGGTATATACATGTGTCACAACTTACATTGTACTCTAAGTATATGCAGTTTATGACATGTCAATTATACCTCAACTAAGTTGTTTTAAAATAAAATTTCTTGCTTAATATTTCCAAATTTTTGAAGATCATAAGAAAATGAGAGCTGAGCATGGTGACTCACACCTGTAGTCTCAGCACTTGAGGCACAGAGGCAAGAGGATCATGAATCCAAGGTTGTTGTTGTTGTTAGGTGCCGTCGAATCGGTATCTGACTCATAGTGACCCTGCGCACATCAGGCGAAACACTATTGTCAGTGCTTCTCTGCTGTTCATAGGGTTTTCAATGGCAGACTGATTTTTGGGAGTGGGTTGCCGGGTCCGTCTCCCAAATCCAAGGTTAGCCTGGACTATATATAGATGTGTGTGTGTGTGTGTGTGTGTGTGTGTGTGTGTGTGTGTACAGAAGAGGAGCATGAATTACTGTCAATTCATTATGGTTATGGAGTGTAGTAGATTCAAAAAACACCATTAAACCTATTACACTACATAATTAATTCCTGACTCTCATTTTGTGTGCCCAAAAAAGATATGTTCAAGTTCTCACACAGAAGTCTATGAATATGATCTTATTAACAGACTTTTCAGCCTCCTGGATTAGGAGGGCCTAAATTCAATGACTGATGTCCTTAGAAGGAGAGGAAAGGACGCACAGATACACCAAGATAAGAATGCCATGTGCAGACAGAGACAGAGGTTAGAATGATGCTACTACAAGCCAAGCAACAGCAAGGGTGGCTGGGAGCCAGCAGCAGGTAAGAAGAGAAAAGAGCCTTCAGAGTTGTGCCTCTGCTAATTTGGGACTTCCAGCCTTTCCTTAGATCTATGAAAGAATATATTTCTGTTTTAAGCCACAGACATGGTTATTTATTATAGCAGCTCTTGGGAACTCATACATATAGAAATACACTTTTGCTAGCTAGTATACACTAATTCAAATAAAATTAATTGTAATACTAAGGGGAACATACAGGGTTATCTGCACTATAGAACCAGATGTTTGATTATTAGGTCCTGTGGTGAAACTTTGTATTTCAAAGGATGGATTCCCCTTTGTTCTCTCCATGTTTCCATGTCTGCTATTCTGAAGCCAAATGTTACCACTCATATCTTTATATTAATACACTAACCCAATGATTCTCAAAATATTGTTTATGGACTCTTAGGGGTCCCTGAGACTCTTCTGAGGAGTCTGTGAAGCCAAATGCATTCTCATCTTGTCTTGTTGTTTTATTTTGTTTTCCACTACATTGACATTTGCAGTGATAATATAAAAAGCTATAACAGATCAAACTGTTGACACTTTAGGACAAATCAAGACAGCACCATAAAATGTACTAGTAGACATTTTTGTCTTCATCTTTATGCACTGGCAGAAAACAAAGACAAAAAATCCACTTAAGAATGACCTTGATGAAACAAAAAAAATGATCAGTTTGATTAAATATTGATTCTTAAATATACATCCTTTAAAATATCCTGTGTAGTAATACACACAGTGCACTTCTGTTACATGAAAAAGTGCAAAAAACCAGGTGCAGTGGTGCATACCTGTAACCTCAGCGGACAGGAGGCAGAGGCAGGAGGATTGCAAGTTTGAGACCAGAGGCAGTCTGTGTAATTTAGCAAGACCCTGTCTCAAAAAGTAAAAAAATGGGCTGGAGGCGGCAGCTCAGTGGTCCAGCACTTATAAAGCATGCAAGTGTGAGGCCCTGAGTTCAACCCCCAGTAACCCCCCCAAAAAAAAGAAAAAAAAATATATAGCACTTATGTAACTCCTATAAACACCGTTTTTACTTGGCAGACAAACTCTGGTTATTCCTTTTATTCAACCTTGCGTATTTGGCAGCCATGCCCCTCCATGCTCTGAAATTCTTCTCTGGATGCAGCCGTATTAGAGATTTTGTTTTCTTTACTGAGAATGACATTTCCTATAAAAGTTTAAGCACAGGTAAGGTCCAGGGACTCTTGGAATTTATCTAAGGATGCAAAGCATAAAGTAGTAGAAGACTTAGAAACTAGGTTCCCTGACTTGCAGCCCACTACCAAGTCAGACCTGACTCCATGGCACCTAACAACCACCACCACCACCCTCCCCATTCCACTACACATGCATCTCCTCCCTGAGAGGGTGAGTAGTGCTGCAAATGAAAGAAATGCCAGGTGGAAAAACTGACAAGTCAGATATTACACAGCCACTTAATTTTTATTTTGTAATTTTCACAGTCTGTGCAACCAAGTAGAAGACATAAAGAAGACACTAAAATGTGGTATAATAAAATTCATTTGACCAGGAATATAAGTGTCCATGTGTTTGTCTCCTGCTTAGCTTTGTTTCATTTTAATGTCAACTGTTTTCTGGGTCCAGCCCTAGCTTTGACAAAAGCTGCATTAGGTTACAAATTGAGATGTGGTGCATACCTTCTGTGGTTAAGGAATTCAGAATCCAACAAAAAGCCTTTAGGGCAAAAAGAAACCCCAAGGGAAAAACATCTCAACATTGCCACAAACGTGAATGCCTGAAGTAAATATTAACTGTTATTTCTGCAAACTTTCCCACTGTTTTATATACTTCATCTCCCCCATTTGTGAATCTGCAATGTGTTCTGGCAACATTATAGGCTTCTGCTCATGATGAGTCTTCTCAGCGTGCGCTGGGTCAGTGTTTGTAGCTCAGCTGGCTGGTGCAAGCGTGGAGAGCTCCTCTGATTTGATTCCACCCCAGGCACTGACGGATTTTCAAGATATTCCTCTTAATATTTGTCTTTACTTGATAATCCTAGAGCATGCCGGGAAGTCTCAGCAAGGGGAAAAATTTAGTAACCACAGGGAGGCCTGCTCAGAGGGCTGTGGGTAAGTATGAAAGCATATGAGTGTGACTACTAATGACTCTTGAATGTTCTGCTTATCACAAAGTTTGCCTTCAATGCAAAGTGTGTAGGCTGGTGAGGACAGAGGGTATGTAGAAAATTCAGCCATCCCCAGAAACACAAGTACATGATTGAGTCATTTTCTGAGAAAAAGATATGACTCAGGAAGGTGTGTGGAACCTTATGGTTCAGCTTGCACTTTTCAATTTCAAAAGTAGGAATCAACATGCAGTTTTGGCCTCTGGTTTTTATTTTTTTCTTTCTCATTTGTTGAAGGTTGACTTTGCCCTTAGCATATGCAGGGTAGAAGACATGCTTCCTACTTCTGATCAATGTTGGCAAAGGTGCCCAATCAGAAACAGGCTTCATAACCAAGAAGGTGACTAAATCCCAAAGGCTTGTAGGACTTTTTTGTGCAAACTAAATTCTTCTGTGCTTTGCTTTTTATTCCTTTTTTTTTCTTTTGCTTTTATTTCTTTATGTGTGGTCACTAGCATTCACTGTCTTGGAGATGCTTAACACTAGGCTAGATTCTCATTTAGTCCAGGTATTCCAGATATGAGCTGGTCCTGAGAAAGAATGGGTGGGGATGGAGGCATTGCAGTGTGTATAGGGAGGCCAGGTTTTGCCAGCTGGTGGCAATGCTTTGAGGTATCGTCCATTCCTAGAACTGACCGGCTGATCTTGACATTGAAGAAATCCAGCTAGAGATGATGCGTGTGTGTGACATGAACTTCTATGAGTACAAGAAGTCCTGCTTCCTGACCCTGCACCTATGGAGGCTCACCCCTTAACAGGGTAATTCTATGATCCCCTGTTGTTGTTGTTGTTAGGTGCCGTCGAGTTGGTATCCAACTCATAGCGACCCTCTGTTCAACAGGGGAAGCACTATTGTCAGTGCTTCTCTGCTGTTCATAGGGTTTTCAATGGCAGATTGATTCTTTTTGGGAGGGGGTTGCCAGATCCTTCTCCCAAGCCTACAGCTTCTGGTGTTCCCAGGCGGTCTCCCATCCAGGTACTAACCAGGCCTGACCCTGCTTAGCTTCCGAAATCTGATGGGATCGGATGCCACAGGGCTACAGCTGCAGGCTATGATCACCTATATGCTAGAAATAACCCAAGCTTAATTTAATTGAATTCAGTACACATTTACTGGGTTCCTACTAAAAAAAGGCAAGAGGCTTGAACATAATTAATTCTTGTGATTTGGGTACCCTCATTTCAAACTGGAGGAGACTGAAGATTATAAAGGGTAAGTGGTTTATCCAAGGTCATACACCTGGTTCTTCTTGCCATATATCTTCATTTTCATGAGAAGGATGACTTTCTGTGGCAAAAATAAAATTTCATGCCTGGGTCAGTTGGACAGCCTATGACTTCTGCCTGTTTTATGATTTTCTTTCTTGGCAGGATATTATGTGAGGCATGATAATATTCAATTGATGCTAGATTCATGGAATTTTTGGGAAAGTTATGCGTACATGCATGCACATGCAATAGTGCATGCATGTGGATATTTACCAAAATTAATAGAAGTAAAATAGCATGATGATTATCTCAGGGTAGATTCTCAGGTGCTTTAATTCATGCCTATCCTGGGGCATCTAAGATACTTTAAAAAAATCTTTACTTGGTGCTGATCTTCTTCCTTAAGCTCATCAATGAGAAAAGCCTAGATATATTACCATATAATTGGGACTTTCAGTATCGATACAATGTCCTGACTTGTTTATAGACAGATGGAAGTTAAATCATTTCTTTTATCATTTTAATTTAAGGTAGCTCAAACCTTTTTCAAAAAAGTGAAAATGCCTTTTTATTTTACAGTCTCAAATTCTCATGATGCCTATCAAATTATTTTAAAGAATAAACATATCCCCCCTTGCTTTATGAAGCTGATTGTCAGGGACATGATAAAGTCGCTTATTTGACACTCTACTAACCTCATTCTCATCTGCTTTTCTGTATTGCATTTATTTACAAGGCATTCTTATTGTGGAGGATTTGGATATGGTTTCAATGCTAACAACCAGATGCAAATTCTAGTGACAGAGCAATACTGAGACAACACTCATCGTTCAAGTCTGGCAGAAGCAAAGTAGCTTGAGAGCCAACAAACCTTAGCAGCTTCCCAATTTCCAGACTACAGATAGTACAAATAAGATGTTGTATTCCTGAAGTTGTTTGCTGATTCCCTAGAGTGTCTGTCAGGAGGATGACCAAAGAAAGAGAACAGACAAAAGTAAGGCCAAGGAATTGTTTTCTGTGATGATGGAGGACTGGCTGGCACGTTTAAATTTGTAGGGAAGACCAGCAGTCTGGAAACTCAGACAGGAGATGATAGTGTAGTATTAGATCTGAAATCTGTAGGATAGGCTGGAAACTCAGGCAGGATTCATAAGTTACTTTTGGTCATGCAGAATTCCTTATTCTTTCAAAAACTTCAGTTCTAATTCTTAACACTTTCACTGATTCGATGTTGTTTTTAGATCTTACCAAATTCATATAACATGTTTTTAAAAATGCAATTAAATTCTCAAGGGGATTTTTAATGGAATTTTCCAAGTGTATTTTTAAATTAATAAAAAAGAACAAGATGTTAAAAATAGCCCAGATTCTCTTGAAGGGCACATGATGGTCTTGGCCAGGGGTAGGTGGAGAGGTGACAAGAGGTCTGTCTGTTTACAAGCTGTAAAAATTCTTAAATGAATAGGTTATAGCTGCTTTGGCCACACATAAGAAAATGGGTAATTTTGTAAGAGGATGAGTATGTTCATTTGTTTCACTATGTAGTTGTTAGGTACCATCAAGTCAGTTTTTGACCCATAACAACCCTATGTACAACAGGTGAAACACCACTGTCAGTGCTTCTCTGCTATTCATAGAGTCTTCAATGGCTGGTTATGTGGTAGGGGCTGCCAGGTCCTTCTCCCAAGCCTACTGCACCTGGTGTTCCCAGGCGGTCTCCCATCCAAGTACTAACCAGGCCCAATCCTGCTTAGCTTCTGAGATCTGAGGGATTGGATGCCACAGTATTATGCCTGCATCACACACACACACCTTATAGCATCATGTTGTATACCTTAGTGTGGGGCATCGCCCTGCCACTGGACTCACTCCGGCCGTAAGCAGGAACCAGCAGCCAAAGAACCGACTTCTGGTGAGGGGGAGCTGGGCACCCGGGAGCCATGCCGCCTGGAAAGGAGGCTTATGCCCACAGCTGCTCTGAAAAGCCTTAAGAAAGGCAGGCTCAGAGGCTTCTGCCCATGGTAGCTCCTTGCTTCTTTTCTTCCCAATGAAGATTCTCAGTGCTCTGCTCTTTATTTCTTCCTTGTCTGTCCCGGTCGATGGAATGGACCCAGACTGCTCCGTGTACCGCCCTTATATACTCTTCTGGGGCTTGCCGGGGACCAATCAGAGACGGTGACTCCATATGTGTTTCAGCCAATCAGAGGGGATAATCAAATTTGGTTTTGTAAAAGTAGCCAATCAGGGGTGATTCCAGAATGGTCCAATCAGGAGCCGTTCTGGGGTTTGGAAACAGCCAATCGGTGTCGAGGGGACTGAGGCAAGAGAATAGATGCCAGTGCCATCTTGGGGAGCTCGATGACCCTGAGTTCCAGGATGTAGGGCAAAGGTGACTGCCTGGGGAATAAGCCTCAGTCCTCCAAGGGAGCCTAGATAGGCCCCAGGGTGAACTGCCTCTCTAGGCAGTGCCCTATACCTTAGATTGACACACTAACAGTTATTTTTAAAAATCTGTGACAATTATGTTAGTAGGTTGTGCCATAGGTAAATAATCAGTGTAACAGACAGCTCAGAAACAGACATATGTATGGAAATCTGATAATGAAGAAATGACAGTGTAGATCAGCAGGGAAAGAATAAATATGAAAAAAATATGAAACTGGATCCATATTTCACAGGATATAATAAATCAATTCCAAATAAAGTAAGAATTTAAATATGGTAGGCAAAATTTCAAAATTTTTCTTAAAAATCAAGAAAAGCTTTGTATCTACAGTTGGAAATTACTTTTTTTTTTCTTCTGTAGAGCTGGGGATGGAATCCAGGGTCTCATGTATGCTGGGCAATCATTCTACCACTGGGTAGCCCCTGAAAAGTATCTCTTGACAAAAACCCAAAAGGAGTACATTTTGATTTTGTAATTAGGTTTTTTTTTTTTTTTTTTTTTAATTGAATATTTGGTAGAACTCCCATGAAAACCTCTTCTGGTCTTGTGTTTTCCTTTATTGGAATTTTAAAATGGATTCAACTTCCTTAATGAGTATGGATATATTCAAATTTTCTCCTTTTTCTTGAATAAGTTTCAATAACCTAACTTTCTTGGGGAATTTGTCACATTTTCCCTATGTTTTCTAATTTCTTGGAAAAAATTATTGATAATCTCTTTCAAAAATATTGTTAGTCTCTGCTGAATCTATAACTGTGACCCATTTTTATTTCTAATTTCCATTTTTTCTTGACAAATTTTGTTAAAATTGGGTCAAATTTACTAGTCTACCATAAAAGCAATTGTTATTTTGATCCGCTTTATTAATGTCTCTTGTTTTTTATCTTATTATTATTTTGATTATCCTTGTTACTTCATATTCTCTTTAGACTTTATTTTTAATAGATTTTTTCTTTTTTTCTTAGATTTGACTCCTGGTTCATTTATATTCATTTTTTTTTTCTCCATTACAAGTACTTATGGCTACAAATGTTGCATTTTATATCTTTTTAACTGCATTTCTCAAATTTTTCCATGAAATTTTTTTATTATTTTAAACATTTAGTGTGATTTCTTCTTTGTTCTATGACTGAAAGTGTATTTTTAACTCTCCAAATACATAGTCTTAAAAAAAAAAAACCTTTCTTTGAACTTTTCCTGTGAAGGAATTTACTAAACATAATTTAATACACACAGACAGACGTACACACCCCGTAGGAAGCAGGATGTTTTTAATCTTCATTTTACACTTGAGAAAACTGAGCCAGAGTGATTGTGAGGTCTAGGTCACAGAACTTTTCTGTGGCAAAAACTAGGTTTGAACCAGGATCTCCCTTGATTGGACTTAGTTCACTGTCATCTCATACTTCCATGTTGTCTTCAAAGTAGAGAGTTTCAGTCACTACTAGAACTGAAGGGGACAGAAAAGATCAAGGGAGGAAGGGTGGCTCCAGGAGGAGATAGTCAGGTGTGCTGGGGTCAGAATCTTTATTGCCTTTAAATGACAGTTGAGTAGAATTTTGAAACTGAGCCATATTTTGCTTTGTTCTTGTTTCTTTGATGACATTTACCTATCAGGAGGTGATGATGTTTGCTCTAATATAAGCAACATTTAAACACAGTCATTTTTTATTGGGCATAGTATTTCATCCACAAGGAAATAAAAGTCTCATAAAACCATAATTTGGAACATAAGTGAATGGTAAGTTTGTCAGTTTTCTTGATAAATAGGGAGGTATGAAGAATATCATTGAGCCAGTCTCATAATGAAAAGACATAAGACCAACTCCCTTTCAGTGATTCACAAAAGAGGGACAACTGCAGAAGTTCTCTTTGTTAAAATAGTCAATTTCAATAATTCACTTGGGAAGACTTTCTTGAGAGTTTTTGCAGGGTCACTGAGGCTGGTTTTGGTATTTAGTTTATGATGTCAGGGTAAGCAATACTTTGGTTAATCAAACTTTGATCATTAATTGTCCCAAATTGTATGATTTAGGGGTAGATAGCTATTTGAATTGAAGAATCTATAAGTGCAGACAGCTTAATTTTGCTTATAGAATTTATGTGATTTCAACATAATCATTAATTCTCCATTGTGTCACAGCAGCAGCTTTCCAGACTCAGAGTCATGTCCCCTAGTCCACACTGTATCTCCTTCATGGTGATGTGGAGCTTCGGGTAAGAATTCTAAGTAGCTTGCATTTACTGTGGGAATCATATTGAAGCTAGCTTCAGAATCCTAGTTTTGTAGGCCTGAGTGACTAATATTCTCAATAGATTAAGAGACAAATTCAATTTCTGAATGGGACATTCTCATTTTAAAAGAAAAAGAAAAAAGAAAACCTTTTCAGTTGGCTAGATCCAGAATTCTAGGTCTTAAGTGAGATTTGACTAGATATAAACAAAAGTTTAATTTTATTTTCATTTGTTGATAACCTAAGTTACCAAAATATAATACTGGTAGTTGATGTCACTTTTCTTCTGATGGAGTATTACCTCTACTTTGTGTTATTATGTGATGTGGGGTGCTATGTGAGATGGAATTATATGTAAAGATTGTTGCTGTGGCTTTTTAATTGGTCTCCTCACTTCTGTTGTTGTTTACAATTTATACACATACTACCATTAGAATGATTTTTTAAGGCAATGAAGTCTGTGTGTAATGTGTCAACTCTATAGCTTGGATTAAAAGCTATTTCTTGTCCAATTACAACCTACCTTTCTGGTCTCAATTCCAGTTCTCCATCAGTACCTCCAAACACACACACACACACACACACACACACACACACACACACACACACACAGCTCTAACCACAACATGCTACTTACTCTTGCTTTCTTTGCACATTCTATTCTTACCACCTAAATATTTATGACTCTCCTTTCTACCTTTATAACCTCAAGACCCACATCAAATCTTACTTACTCCTTAAAGCTGTCCTCAATTTGGCTCCCAGAAGTTCTCCCTCTTCTATGTTCCCAAAATGCTTTGTAAATTCATCATTTTATGGAATTACCAATCACAGTAAGTATAAAAAAGACTGTGTGCATAGCACAGTGTTGGGGGTGTTTTTTCTGCTGTACATAGGGCCACCAATAGTCAGACCAGACTCAATTGCCTCTAACAACAACAATGAACCAATCACAGTCTAGTAACCCAGGAGCTTCCAAATGTTGCATGCAGCAAAAACCAAGGGTAGCCCCAAAGGGACTGACTTTACTCTCCCAGTTTATATACCTTGGCTTTTGTCATTTCACATTTTGGTCTTAATTAGTTCTGGAGTGAAAAATGAATAGAATTGCAGGGCTGGAAGTGCAGCTCAGTGGTAGAGCACTTGCTTAACATGTGAAGCCCTGGGTTCAATTCTCAGCACCAAAAATCAATCAATCAATCAATCAATCAATCAATAAATAAATAAATAAATAAAAATAAAGAACTTGGTTCAATTCTCAGCACACACAAAAAAAAGTTCCTGGTAATGAGTGCTAGACAAGCAAATAATGGAGCAAGTAAAGAGAAAGAGTACTCAGAAATGATAGTAAGGAGAACAGGGGAGTTTCTGAGACTCCAGTGTGGTCTGTTTGCACTGGCTGTTCTCAAGTGGCCATCTGCATCTAAGGCAACAGTCTCCAACCATTTTGACACCAGGAACTGGTTTTGTGGAAGGCAGTTTTTCCATGGATTTACAGGGTAGCCCCAAATGGGTCTTCTAGCATCAGGCCAAGCACATCAAGTAAGAGCTGGGATCCAACACTTCTCTTGTCTCACATCCCATTCTTTTCTCTGCCTCTCTTAATTCCCTGCTTCCTGCCTCTTCCATGCTGTCTTCCTCACTTGCCTTTCCACCTTATGCCATGTTCCATCTCTTCTGGGCACCGGCTTGGTGGGCAAGTCCTTTGATGATCATCTGGGCTTTAGACTAACCATGCAGACCCAGGCAGCCTTCACAGATAGACTTCAGAGGGCATTTCTCTGAAAGTGGGGTGAAGACCATTTCTATCAAGATTACATGGTGGCGGGGGGGGTTGTAATACCTGAGTTGACTGCACCAGCACCTCTGGGCACTGGAGTCCTGTCATCTGAACTTTAACAAGCATTCTAGTCCCTTCTTACCAGGCCAATATTTTGTCAACAGTACTCTACTAGTGTGATGCGATTCCTAGGCACCTCTATCCTTTATATCATCCTCTTTAATGACTTCCTCCATGAGAGGAATCACTGGCCTGACCTGAATATACCATTGCTCTGTTCCATTATTGGTCTTGTTTACATTGCTTGGGCCTTTTAGAAAGCCATACTGAGAGTGACTATTTGCCCTTTGCAATCACCAATGGAGTTTTCCCTTTATTTCATAAATAACTTAAGTTTTCCCAAAGCCTCATCTGTTTGGGGGCACAAATAAAGCCAGTTAATGTTTACAATCTAAGTTCCACTGACTCACTCAGACACCTATATAATAAAAGACCTCAGTTCACTGCAAAAATTTCCCCAAGTGTTCCTAGGAGGTGCCTCTCAGTGGTTCTCAGCCTTGCTCTGCTCTGCTGGATGACGGCTGTTGCTTTCAGAATCTTTCAGGATGGACCTATGTCATGAAGGCTGACGGCCTTCCTGAAGGTGCTGATATCCATCTCATTGTCTGTCTGTCCTCCTACAGCCACAACCCTTGGGAAGTTGGGAGTGAGTCCCCATGTTCCCTGACCCACAAGCAGCCATTGCATGGCAGAGAAGGGGTGGGGGACAGTGCTGCTCACTCTGTTTTATTTTTTTCCAACTAAGCAATGCTCTGACTTCTATAGCTTTCAGAAGTCCGTTGTGAAACCATTTCATTCAATTTCTACATGTGGCCTGTTTCTCCAACACCCCAGAGAAGCACTAGGTTAGGATTCCAACCCAACTTGCCTGAATGCCCATGAATAAACTATGTTCCAAATAAAACCACTGTACAAATCTTATCTTTATTGTTCCTTTTACCAGTTTATCACATATGTCCAGCCACGACTGAAGCTCATTTTTGACTTGAGTTGGGGTCCCAAAATACCCACATGGGCTAAAGTCTCTGATTCCAGTGATTTAAGAGCCACTAAAGAGAGCTTTCTGAAAGAAAAGAGGATTTGAAACACTTACTGATGGAGATTGAGGAAACAGCCTTCAGTACAGATTGTGCCTCAACATCAACAAAACAAAAATCCTGACAACTAGATCTGTATGCAACTTCATGATAAATAGAGAAAAGTTTGAGATGCCCAAGATTTTGCTTTACTTGGTTCTACAATCAACACTCCTGGAAGCAGCAGTCAAGAAATAAAAAGATGCATTGTGTTGGGAAAAGCTTGAAGCTTGAAGCTTGAAGATGAAGATATGCCTGACTCATGCTGTGTATTTTCATTTGCAACATATGATTGTGAAAGCTGGACATTGAATAAAGGAGACAGGAGAAGAATTGATGATTATGGTGCTGGAGACAAATATTGAATATACCATGGACTGCCAAAAGAACCAACAGATCTGTCTTAGAAGAAGTACAACAAGAGTGCTCCTCAGAAGCTAGGATGGCTAGACTGTGTCTTATGTATTTTGGACATGTAGTCAGGATGGACAAATCTCTAGAGAGGGATATCATGTTTGGGAGAGTGGCTAGTCAACAAATGAAAGGAAAATGCTCAACTAAATGGATTGATACAGTGTCTGCTACAATGGGCTGAAACAAAAAAGATCATGTACCTGGCACAGAATTGGGGAGTGTTTCCTTCTGTTGAACATAGGGCCAATACAGCTGGGTACTACTTGAGGTACCTAACAATAACAACAACAACAAAAAGTCTATTAAGATAAGCTTTAAATAAACTCTAGAGGGTAAGATAGGCTGTTGAGTGAGAAAGCCTGTAATAGTTTGGATTGTAAGTGTCCTCCAAAGGTCTATGTGGTAAAGGTTTGGTCCCTAGTGTGACACTTTTGAAAGATAATGGAAAGTATAAGAAGTAGAGCCCTGTAAAAAGTGGTTAGGTCACTGGGGACATGCCCTTGAAGAGAATTGTGGAACTCCTGGCTATGAAGTAAGTGATTTTGTTCCACCATGCGCTTTTGCCATGAGAGACTGTCTCACCACAGGCCTAAAAGCAAAGAATCTGTCTGATTATGGATAAGAACCTCTGAAACCATGAGCCAAAATGGACCTTTTCTCTTTGTGAGTCAATTGTCTCAGACATTTGCTATAGTAAAAGAAAGCTAACACAGAGACCACATGATACTGATCCTGAAAAATGATTGATTTTTCTTTTAAAAGAGAGCATCTGATATTTGACTTGTAGAATATGAAAGGAAAAAGAGAGCAGAGAGTTGAACCACATGCAGGATTTAGCATTCTAAATGAAACCCATCCTCCCCTACCTTCCTCCTCCTTTACCATGAGGTGCCAGCTGTCACTGAAAGCTGTTCCCAATGCAATTACCATTCCTTTATCAGAAAGGAGAATAAAATCTTCCCACAAAAACAGATGATTGGATGCCATTGGTTCCTCTGACTCTGGAATTGCTTTAGAAAGGAAGTTGCATCTTTGCAGAATTATTATTATCAATCAGCCTTTATTGCTTCAGCTTTCTTTATTGCATTCTAACACACAAAGTAATGAAAACATATAATAAAGAGAATAAAACATGTAATGCATCACTGTGCAGATATTGCAATCATAGCAAATCCAATGTAAATGCCCTACAGGGAATACTTGAATCTTCCAATACATTGCTACCAGTTTGCATGATACTGCATTACGTTATTTATCTACTAAAGCTGTCATGCTCTGCTAAATATCATGCCAGCATCAACCCCAAATAGCATTACTACTTCCTACCCTCCAAAGGGTAGGCATATTTCTTTGTTGTCACTGGTTTTAATGTTTGCAAAGAGTAGCTCTAGCTCCTGAATAATTAATGCATAATGATTACTAAGCTATGGATAGTTTACTCTTCTAGCCCCTCTGGTCTTTGCAATGTTATTTGCTTTAATATGCACTTAAAATTGGAACCAAGAGGTAGTAAAAACTGTTAAGACGGCATAGAGCTCAGTCAATAATGATTTAGAATTTGGACACATCCTGAGTTTTTCATTCTTGGCTCTCAAGCCCCATCTGCTGCTCATACTCTGACTTGGTCTCCCTTCTGCAAATGCTTCTCTGATGACAACATTTCTGCTGTGTTTACACTTACTTAGAAGGGTTGACACTCAAAAGTTCAAGTCAAGTACACACTTCCTCTGTGGTATTTCCAGCCCTGGAAGAACATTGGCAATAGCTAATTATATTTGGGATATTACTACCAAATGTCGAGCAACCTCAAGATCTCACACAGTATGAATACTTAGTAAATATTGAATAGTCATAATTACAAGTATAACTCACTCCAGGGACTATAGAAGGGGCTTCCAATGTAGCTGGGAGGCTTTAAAGGGCAGCAACTTTCTCAGGGTGAGGGTGGCAGGGTAATAATATGAAGACTGGTCCTGCTGTGTGTTGCTTTGTTTTTGGCTCACTGATGCTTGTACTGATGAACTTGGACTGTGATGATTCCCATGTGTTGGAAGCTCTGACATCCTGAAGGGCAAAGATGAGTCCTTTTAGTGGCCTTGCCTGTGAGCTGGAATGATTTAATATTCCAAGATTATCTATTAAGAAGACATGACAAACAGGGGAAAATTCCTTCTGGGTAGGCATCAGAAAGAGGATTAGTCATATCTAGAAGGCCAGGGACCCAAGTATATTATCCTTGGTGTTGATCTGGGATGAACACATGTTAATGCAATAGAACATTGGTCAAGATGCTTTTGGGATGGTGTTAAATAAAAGAGTATATTGTGCCATTTTAATCAAAGAGTGGGCACCAACAACCTAGTTCCATAATGTAATCATCTCATGTATTTCCCTTCTTTTTGGTGTTTCCCAAATGTCTTTACTAAATCAAAACTTTTTAATATTTTAGAAATATGTAAGAGCTTTGAGTCTGGTTATGTGGAAAGATTTGTTTGCTTATGGTAGGAGATTCTCTTAATTTTTTGAGGTGGTTCAGAAAAAGGTCTTTAACTAAGTAGATCCTAGTGACCTACATGTTAGCATAAGTCTAAAAGGTCAACCTTGCTATTTCCTCCTCACCCAGCAGACCAAGGCATATGTATGTAATTGGTGGTCTGCCCTTTCCAGTTCTTAAAGTATTATTAGGCCAGGCACTGGGTTAAATGAGCAGGACCTGTGTTGTTGGTAGAACAAATGGAAGAGAGGCTAATGTGTGCTTTGCTCCATAACTGCAATTGGTTTCTTAATGAATCATTTCTCAGAAAAAAATGAGGTAATGGAGATATACCTGCAGGATAACTAAATATGCCCCCACAGTATGGTGTAGAACTACAAACTGAATTTCAAAATCTCTGAGTATTCTCGAGACCTAGAAGACACTGACTACAAATCAATGTTGCTCTTCATGCCAGATTGCTGACAAAGGATCCCAGTCCAGCCAGACCCCTCCACAGCTTACAGTGTGCAATGGAATCATTGGATGCATTCTTGTCTGGTGTATAATAGGTTGCTGATTGCCATAGTGGTAGGAGTGGGGTGGAGGGATTCTTAGGAAGCCCAAAAAATGGTTCTGTCATCTCTAAGGGCTCTCCCAATGCTATTGTCCTATTCTACCAAGGGTCAGGGCCCCTACTTCCCTTCTAGTTGTTTGTGGTTTCTTGTATGAGTGATCCAAGTCATTGAAGGGTAGGGGAGGTAACTGTTCATATCAGGTGGTTTGGATGTAATTATGCAAAGGTTAGATGAATTTTATGCCTATTTATTGTCAGAGGGTTACTTGAGATTTCCGTGGCTAAATTATTGGCTCAGTAATGATGAGGCTCCAGGAGTGGCAAAGCTGGACAGTCTCATCATGGTTCTCCGTTCCTCTCTGTGAAATCCCTGCCCTCTTACTCCCAGGCATTGAAACTGTTTCCTTGCCTGAGGGACACAGAAGGACCAAAGGTTCTATTTTTCAAATTTGTATCAACTTGAACCTGCACTTCAGCTTGTCAAACATGAGTAAATAATTTCACTCCATTATCTCTCCCTTGTGCTTTAAAATTCACAAGGCAGTAGGTGATTCATGTCTCACTTGAATTGGGAGAGATGCTTTGTGAGACACACAAGAAAACACAAAGAGAAGAGAAGCTGACGTGGGAAGGAGGGAGATTGAGCACAGTTAAACCTTTAAAATGTTATCCTGCCGGATTTGTTATTAGATTTGCAACTAACTAAAGTATGTGGGACTTTGAGTGATTCAGTAAACCTTGCCATACTTTCAGTTTTTCATTTGTAATGGGTATAACAATTGCATCTAGCTCCTAAAGTTGTGAGTACTGACAGATGCAATGCATATAAAATGATTCAGATAGTACTGGGAATGTCACATAAAGATATGCTCGATGTTATGGGAAAAACATGAAAAAGTTAGCCACACTATCCACTCCATGATGTAGAAAAGCTAATCAAGCTTCTAAAAACTCATAGCCAGAGATTAGCTCATGTTCAGAGTATTCCTGGTCAGGTGAAAACAGGGAAACATTCTCGGGCCTTAATACTAGCGGACCTAGGTTTGATTTCTGATTGAACAACTTGTGATTTTTTGGCAAACTACCCAATGAGTCAGGTTCCTGTAGTTGCTATTGCAAACTACCACAAACTCTGTGGCTCAAAGTAACACAAGCTTATTCTTCCTCAGTTCTGAAAGCTGGAAATCCTAACTCAGTTTCTCTGAGCTCACATCAAGATACAGGCAGGGTTGTACTTGCCTGCTCTAGGGTAGGAACTCTTCCCTGCCTCTTCCAAGTTTCTAGTGGTGGAGGATATTCTTTGGCTTGTGGCTATATCACTCCTGTCTTTCCTCTGCATTTCCTCTTTTCTGTTTCTGTGTGTGTGTGTTTGTGTGCGTGTGTATGTGTGAAAATCTCCCACTGCCACTGCTCCTCCTGCCCTCCTCCTCCTCCTCCTCTTCCTCTTCCTCCTCCTCCACTTCCTTTCTTTTTCTTTGAAACAGGGCTTTTCTATACACCCAGGCTAGCCTTCAGTTCACATCAATCCTCCTGCCTCAGCTTCCTGAGTGCTGGGATTACAGGTATGTACCACCATGCCTGTCTCCCCCTCTACTTCTGGTATGGTTTGCATGTAGAATGTCCCCTAAAGGTCATGTGTTTAAATACTTGGTTCCCAGCTGGTGCTGCTGTCCTGGGAGACTATGAAACTTTGCGACGTGGGACCTGACTTGCAGAAGTAGGTCACAGGGGGTGGGCCTTTGGAAATATTATATGGGCTCCCAGTTCTGGTTGCACCCTCTCTCCTCCTGATCCAGCATGTTATGGAGTCCTCTACCACAGGCCCTGCTGCCATGCCTACCCACATCCTCTGAATGATGAGCCCAAATAAGTCTTTCCTCTCATAAATTATTTCTGTCAAGTACTGTGTCACTGTGGCATAAAAGCTAACTAACATAGCTTCCCTCGTACAAGGATACGTGTAATTGAATTTAGGGCCTACTGTATAATCTAGGATAATCAATCCTCTCCAGATCCTTAATTTAATCTGCAAAGACCCTTTTCCTTTTAATAGTTTTGAGTTACATGTGTTTAGGATCTGATATCTTTGGAAGGCTATTATTCTAGCTACCATATCCAACCTCTCTTGGTATCAATTACTTCATCTGTAAATTGGGAATAGTAATACCTAACTTGAAGACTAGTGTGAAGATATTAACTCAATGACATATGTGAAAATGTGTATTAATGACAATGTATTATGCAAAGTCTTATTGAAAGGAATCTTTAAAAATCTTCACTGATGGCTCGTGGTGTAACTCAGTGGCAGAGCAATTGCCTAGCATACACAAGGCCCTGGGTTTGATGTCTGGAACACACATGAAGAAGAAGAAGAAGAAGAAGAAGAAGAAGAAGAAGAAGAAGAAGAAGACGACGACGACGACGACGACCACGACGACGACGACGACGACGATGACGACAAAGAAGAAGAAGAAGCAGGAGGAGGAGAAAGAAAAGGAAGAGGAGGAGAAGAAGGAGAAGAAGAAGAAGGAGAAGGAAAAAGAGAAAAGGAAAGGAAAGGAAAGGAAGAGAAAAAGAAAAGAAAAGAGAAAAGAAAGAAAAATTCATTGAGACTACCATAACTATAGTATGTACCCCGTGGTCTTATGCCAAAGTGCAACTTGTAGCCTACATTTCCTAAAATGACATTAGGATGAACTGAAGATGAAAATCACAAGAAGTTGTGATGTTTTGTTCTGTTTAAACATTGTAGCCTTCCTCTTTGCTGAATACTGTTCAGAGGAATGCTGACATTACAGAGATAAAAAGTCTTGGTCTCCACGAAATTGTATTCCCTTTGGGATAGGTAGACACATAAGACTTGAATATGCGGTAATAGGTGGCATGATAGAGTGTTACCAAGGGTGGTATGGCATGCAGTGGATCTGGGGAGGGCTTTGTCCAGCATGGAGGGTGAGGAAGGGCTTCTCATCTTTATGAGTGGTAGCATTGGGGAAAATTTAACTTGCCTGGAAGTGTGATCCCCTTCGGTTACTGTGAGTCATAAACAGATCATTTACATGCCTTTTGGCTCTTAAATTTTGGAATAGAATAGATGATTACATTGCAGAATGAGATGAACACATGCTACTTTACACTTCTTCAAAGCTTGAAGGTCATAGAGAGTTGTATCAGGGAAGATGCATTTCAATTTAGCACAAAGAGTCCAAGAAGACCTAATCTTTTTCTCCCACTTCCCAATTTAAACACTCCTAAATCTTTAATAGTCAAACGAATAAATTATGAAAAACCCAGTGACAGCTAGTGGGTTTGATGGAACTAACTCTGGAAATAGATTTGTAATTCTGTCATGTTGATGGGAGAAAAAGATGTTGATCAGTGTGTTCCTGATTCATTATCATGCTAGCAAGGGCTGCTGCCTTGTGATTTCCTGTCACATCCCTTGTTCAGCCTACAATGGAGGTGGTCGTGGAAATGTGTCATTCATACCTACCAGGAGAAAATGTTGTTTCCTCTTCCAAATGCATTGTTTCAGCATTCCAAGTAATCATTGTGTGTGAGCTAACAATTGTAGTTCCAGTTTCATAGTAGCTGGTAAATTATGAGGATCCTACTTGGGGAGACAGGGTATATTTATCAAAAGATAACAATTTCCAGTAGCACATTGCAAAGTAACAAACAAGCGGCTCAGACAAAGAGTTTTAAGGATATTTGGAAGAGAGTAGTGTTTGAAGAGGACTATGGAGGAGGTGAGCTCAGAGCTGATCTTTAGAATTTTGGCAACAAGGGGGGAACCAGGAAGAGCTTGTCAAATACACAGGGAAAGTAGCACCAGAAAGGGGTAGAGGCAAGAAAGTGCTAATGTGCTTAGGGGCATGGTTTCTATCCAGGTGGATAAAGTATTACAATGAGATCCATTTGATTGTAAAACCTATCTTGTACATTTGAACAGAGAAGTATAGTCCAGATTCATTCATTCATTCATCAGCTATTTCTTGAGTGTGTACTAGTTCTAGTCTTGACCCTGTGTTGGATAAATTTATATTTTATAATGTTAAGGAGAAACTAAGAATACTTTTGTGAGCACTAAGCTAAAGCATGGAAAATCATAATTTGGGAAGAATCATTTGGTTGCCTTGCATAGAGTACATTAAAATGGGGAGAAATGACAATGGAGAAATGAGAGAACAAATTGCAAGTGAGGGACTTAGATAATTGAGGTAGCAGAAGAAATGTATGAAAGAAGTATCACTGGGGAACAGTGCCTATTTTTCTCTCCACAGCCCTTGATAGAGTATGTTGTTCTTCCTACATGTCTATTTCCCCACTAGCCTGTGAGCACCTCAAAGGCACAGAATATACCTCATTTACTATATCTCTCTTTAGCCCTTGTCATTGTACTTGCTTTCTGGTAAGTTCTCCCAAAGTGACGCTTTTCTGCCTATTAAAAACTAATTGAGCTGGGCACCACAGCACACTCCTGTAATCCCAGAGATTTAGGAGGCTGAGACAGGAGGATCACAATTTTGAGGCCAGAGGCAGCCAGCAAATGACTTACTTAAACCCTGTCTCAAAATAAAACATGAAAAAGAAGACTAGGGGATGAGACTCAGTGGTGGAGCACTTGCTTAACATGTGCAAGACCCTGGATTCAACCCGTACATAGTACTGCAAACAACAACAAAACAAAACAAAACAAAAAAATTGATTGGACGGAGGAGATGGGAGAAGTTTCAAAGGTGACTCAGTTTTCACAGAACAGAGATAGGTTAAATTCAGTAGCTAGAGAAAAGCGACAGCCACCTTAGAGGAGCCACTATACAAACATCTTCTGCTGCTCTCATTGGTCAGGACTTTGTGACATTAAGGTGATAATGAGGTATTAGAACTGATTTAAGTTCCCCTCTTTTTTATTAAATATTTTGATCAACATATCAGTGAGGTTGTTGTTGTTGTTGTTAGGTGCCATCGAGTCGGTATCCGACTCATAGCAACCCTCATAGGGTTTTCAATGGCAGACTGTTTCGGGATTGCGGGAGTGGATTGCCAGGTCCTTCTCCCATTTTTGCGGCACTGGGGAATTGAATTCGGGACCTCAGATACTGCAACGCAGCGCTCTACCAACTGAGCTAAATCCCAGTCCCAATCAGTGAGGTAGAGAGTGAGAATTCATTTCATTTATATATTGTGTGATTATCAGATCAGGATTGTTGATGCTTCCATTCCAAACTTTTTACAAAAAATTATTTGATTAATATATAGAGATAATTGTACATATTTATGGGGTATGAGTTTTTTTAATTGCACACAATATAGTGAGACTCATTATGGATTTTCACATAATTGCAGCCTGTACTTTATTCTAGTTCTCTCCCTTTACTCCCATATGTTGCTCATCCTGGTTTAAGTTTCTAGGCAATATTTTAGGAAGAGAAGCAAAAGGATATAGCTTCTAAGAAAGTGTCTCAGATTCTTCAATGGAAGAGAAAAGGAGAGTATAATTTGAAAAAGTATGTTTTTTTATTCTCAAAGTCTGATTTTATACGTGGGAAAAAATACATATTAGAGAAAAGGCCTTAAACATTTTCTTACCAATAAAAGAATATATTTGAAAGATAAATACACCTTGGTGAAAAGTCCAGTCTGAAGTCTTTCCTAGAACTCTTAAAAATTATATCTCATAGACCTGGACCATCCTCTCAGAGGCAGGCAGAGGAGGGAACTTTCACCCCATTTTTAAGTTTCTGTGGGCAAATGAAAATGAATAAATTGGTGTCCATTGTAAATAATACAATCAAACAATTCAACCAACAAGGAAGTATAGAAAGCATAAGATTAGGCTTCAAAATTGAGTGAAAACTAAGGGAACTATGGCTGGACAGCAGGAATGGTTTCGTCTAAATAATCTATCACCATTGCTGGCTCTGCAGATAAATGTGACACTCAACATGTCCTGGAATATTGGACCCTTGGTATTGATACTGCTAACTCTAAATGAAATTCAAACATGCCACTGTAAATCAGGAGTCAGCAAATATAGTTCCTTGACCAAATCTGGCTCCTCAGTTATTTTTATAAAAATGTTTTCTTGGAAAAGGCCCCACCTACTTATCTGCATATTATTCATGACTGCTTTACACACTTCAATGGCAGAGTTGAATTGTTTCAAAAGAGACTCTGTGACCACCAAAACCAAAATTATTTATTTTCTGGCCCTTGACAAACATTTACTACCTCCACAACAAGTGAAATTCAACACTCTTGTATTCCTTTGCTGGGGCTGCCATAACTTAGTTCCACACACTGAGTGACTTTAGGGATCCACAGGGTTTGTTTCTTTTGAGGTTTTACATCTGTTTTTTTCTCGATTGCTTTTCTCATAAGGATACCAGTCATATTGAATTGGGGCCCACCCCAATGATCACATTGTAACTTACCTCTTTAAAGGGACTGTCTTCAAAAATAGTTACATTGTGAGGTTCAACTTAGATGGAAGTTCAGTTTAGCCCATTACAACTCCCTTTGTCTAAGGGATGCTTGCCTAAGATGTGAAATCTAGGGAAGAGAGTTTTGTTGGCTAAGTCTATGATATGGATCCTGTGTTTTGTTAGAGAAGACAAATGCAGCTACCAGGAAGATTGTACACAATGGGAAATTACACTCAAGAAGTTAGATGTTGGTTGGCCAAGGTAACAACAACAAAAGCAATATCTCCTTGATCAATTTACATGCCCACCAAAAATTTTGGGAGTGCTTATTCCCAATACTGGGAAATTTTAAAAAATTCCTAATCTGACAAATGAAAAATGGTATCTTACTACTATTGTTTAAATTTCCCTGAATAATAAAATTAAACATTTTCCACAGGTTTATTGTACAATTTTATTTTTTTCCATGAATTCATATCCTTTGTCCTTTTTTCTATGCATTATCTTATCAAAAGTAGAAAAGAGTAGGAGCTCTTTATGAATTAGACTTTAAAATTTTTAGCTTTATATTTTAATTTTATGAGGATTTTCTTTATCTTATGTTTATGGTGACTTTTTTTCAGATAGAAGCTTTAAATATCTTATTTAATAAAATCTATTACTTTATTTCTGTATTATACCTGGATATTGTGGTGACCTTCCATACCTAATGTTATATTCTTTAAAAATTCACATTCTATGAAAATATAAGCAGAGTACAAAGATAGGGGAGGGGAGTAGTAAGGGGTGGGAAAAGCAAAGATTGTGGAAGGCTGAAAGGGGAGGGGAAACAATGTAGAGGGATAAAGGGGGTGCCAATAATGTCAAATTAAAAGATGCAACTTTATGCATACATGAGAAAAATAGGGGCATATAACCCATAATTGCATAAGAGTTTTACTACATATTAATCAAAGGGTTCCATAAACTATGTAAGTTGATGAAAGTGTAACCAAAAGTGATATAATAGTTGCACAATGGAAACAGCAAAAGTCTTACCACTCTGAAACCCAACATTCATCAATAAAGGGGGAAAAAAAGAAAAGCAAAACCAAGAAAAATGTGTATGTGAGACTTGAAAGTAAAGGAGGGAGATTATGTGGGGAGGCAGTAGTGGGAGGGAAGGGAACAAAGGAGGAGTAATGAAGAGGTGAAAAGAGCAAAATGAACAATATAATTGTATGAAAATGCCATAATGAAACACATTATGTTGTATGCTATTTAAATTTTTTTTAAAAAAGAAAGCAGACAAAAAATTTAAAAATTACCTTCTAGCATTTTCATAGGTTTTTATTTTGTTTTGTTTCTATCTGGTTTACTTTAATGTATGTAAAAAAAGTGTTACTTTAAGTTTGTCTAAATATATAGCCAGTTACTCTAAGTTTATCTTTTGATGAGAGATCAGTTATCTATGATCTAAAATTCACCTTCACAGCACCTAACAACAACAAAAATAGATCCACTTTTGAAAGTTCTCTTTGTATGCAGTTTTTCTGCTCTTTTTATTCCTATTATTTGATTACATCACAATGACACTGATTTTATTGATGTTGATTTTATTATTGTAATTTTATAATATATTCAATATCTGATAGAGCAAGCACTTCTTTTCAAAATTTTCTTGGCTATTGTCTCTTA
>VMDO01001426.1:0-153504 GCA_007922755.1 Pedetes capensis
TATTGAAGGCTATGATCTTTGATCTTCATCAGTAAATGTTTTAAATCCTCTTCACTTTCAGCAAGCAGAGTTGTGTCATCTGCATAACGCAGGTTGTTAATGAGTCTTCCTCCGATCTTGATGCCACGTTCTTCCTCATAAAGTCCAGCTTCTCGGATTATTTGCTCAGCGTATAAATTGAAGAGATAGGGTGAAAGTATACAGCCCTGATGCACACCTTTCTCAACTTCAAACCACTCAGTGTTTCCTTGTTCTATTTGAACAACTGCCTCCTGGTTCATGTACAGATTTCTCATGAACACAGGTGTTCTAGTATTCCATTTTCCAAAGTGTTGTCCATAATTTATTATGATCCACACAATCAAATGCTTTTGCGTAATCAATA
Organism: Pedetes capensis; assembly: GCA_007922755.1. NCBI lineage: Eukaryota > Metazoa > Chordata > Mammalia > Rodentia > Pedetidae > Pedetes > Pedetes capensis. The sequence goes on from VMDO01001426.1 coordinate 386, forward strand.
AAACATAGATAGACATCTTTCTGATATTCTCTGCTTTCAGCTAATATCCACCTGACATCCACAACGATGTCCCTAGTTCCCTGCCCTCTTCTGAATCCCGCTTGATTTTCCAGTAATTCCCTGCTTATATACTACTGCAGTCGCTTCTGAATGATCTTTAGTAGAATTTTGCTGGTGTATGATATTAATGATATTGTCCGATAGTTTGCACATTTAGTTGGATCCCCTTTTTTGGGAATAGGCACAAATATGGATCTCTTCCAGTCAGTTGGCCAAGTAGCTGTTTTCCAAATCTGTTGGCATAAACACGTTAACACCTCCAATGCTGCATCTGTTTGTTGAAACATCTCTATTGGTATCCTATCAATTCCTGGAGCCTTTTGTTTCGCCAGTTCTTTCAAGGCAGCTTCCACTTCGTCCTTCAACACCATTGGTTCCTCTTCTTATGCAACCTCTTGGAATGGTTGGTCATCTACCAATTCTTTCTTGTATAATGACTCTGTGTATTCTTCCCATCCTCTTTTGATGTTTCCTGCATCATTTAATATTTTCCCTGTAGAATCTTTCACTACTGCCACTCGAGGCTTGAATTTTTTCTTCACCTCCTTAAGCTTGAGAAACACAGAGGGTGTTCTTCCCTTTTGGTTTTCTGCCTCCAGCTCATTGCACATGTCATTATAATATTTGTTTTTGTCTTCTCGAGCTGCCTTCTGAAATCTTCTGTTTAGTTCCTTAACTTCATCATGTCTTCCTTTTGCTTTAGCTGCTGTTCGAGGGCAAGGTCCCGTGTCTCTTTTGACATGTAATTTGGTCTTTTTTTTTCCTTGTCTTTTTAAGAACTTTTTGCTTCCTTCTGGAATGATATCTTTTATGTCATGCCACAACTCTTCTGGTCTCCTATCATTTGTGTCTAATGCATTAAACCTATTTATGAGGTGGTCTCTGAACTCACGTGGGATATACTCAAGGTCATACCGTGGCTCTCATATACTTGTTCTAATTCTCTTCAACTTCAGTTTGAACTTGCATATGAGAAGTTGATGGTCTGATCCACAGTCAGCACCTGGTCTTGTTTTGACATTTTATACAGAGCTTTTCCATCGTTTCTTTCCATATATGTAGTGAATTTGATTCCTGTATGTTCCATCTGGTGAAGTCCATGTGTATAGTCTCCGTTTATGATGTTGAAAAAATGTATTTGCCATGAAAAGGTCATTGGTCTGACAAAATTCTATCATGCGATCTCCAGCTTCGTTTCTGCCACCAAGACCATATTTTCCAACTACTGAGCCTTCTTCTGTGTTTCCAACCTTTGCATTACAGTCACCAGTGATTATCAGTATGTCTTGATTGCATGTTTGATCTATTTCAGATTGCAGAAGCTGATAGAAGTCTTCCCTTTCTTCATTTGTGGCCTTAGTGGTGGGTGCATAAATTTGAAGAACAGTCATATTAACTGGCCTTCCTTGTAGGCGTATGGATATTATTCTATCACTGACAACATTGTATTTCATGACAGATCTAGAAATGTCTTTTTTGATGATGAATGCAATCCCATTTCTCTTTAGTTTATCATTCCCAGCATAGTAGACCATATGATTATCTGACTCAAAATGGCCTTTGCCGGTCCATTTTAGCTCACGGATGCCTACAATGTCAATGTTTATGCGCTCCATTTCTCTTTTAACAATTTCTAATTTGCCTAGATTCATACTATGTACATTCCATGTTCCAATTATTAATGGATGTTTACAGTTGTTTCTCCTCATTTTGAGTGGTGCCACATCAGCAAGTTGAGCACCCTGTCATCATTACTCCATTTCCGTCATCACGGTAGACTCTACTTGGAGGAGGCAACTCTTCTCCAGTAGTCTTTTGAGTGCCTTCCAACCTGGGGGCCTCATTTTCCGGCACTATATCTGACAGTGTCTCTTTGCTATCCATAGGGTTTTCAATGGCTAGTTGTTTCGGGAGTGGCTCGCCAGGTCCTACTCCCATGTTCTTGTTGGGTGCCATCAAGTCAGGTCCGACTCACGGCGACCTGATGCACAACAGAACGAAACACTCCCCAACACTATGCCATGCCTGGCACTATAGCAGTGTTTCTCTGCTGTTTGTAGGGTTTTGTTTCGGAAGTGGGCTGCCAGCTCCTTTTCCTGATCCCATAGCACCTGGTCTCCCACCCATGGACTAACCAGGCTGATCCTGCTTAGCTTCCAAAATCAAGTAGCATCGGATGCCAGCATGCTATGGCTGCAGACGAGTAACATGTATAAATGAGTTAATAGTATTGTAGCAATGTTATCTTCCTGGTGTCAGAAAATATCTGACAATGATGTAACATGATAATATTAGAAATTAACCGAAAAATACTCAGGTTAATTCTGTTGTGGAACTGCTCAGTAGGTCTAAGATTATTTCAAGTATTCAAGTTATTTTTTTCATGGTACAAAAAGCTATAATTGCCAGGCACAGTGGCTCATGCCTGTGATCCCAGCGATTAAGAAGGTAGAGGCAGGAGGATCACAGGTTTGAGGCCAGAGGCACCCTGTGTAACTTTTAGCAAGACCCTGTCTCAAGATAAATATTAAAAATGGGCTAGGGGTGCAGTCCCATGGTAGAACACTTGCAATGTGTGGAGCCCAAAGCTCAAACCCTACGTCCAAAAAAAAAAAAGAAAAAGCTGTAATTTTTTTTAAAGTCAGCTGAATGTATAGCTCTGTGCCATGGAGCATGCCTTCAATCACAGCCACTTGGAAGGCTGAGACAAGCTGATCACAAGTTCAAGGCCAAAGGCAGCCTGCACAACTTAGTGAGATCCTGTCTCCAAATAAAAACACATAAGATGGGCTGGTGGGGCAGCTCAGTGGTGGAGGATTTGCCTATCATGTGAGGCCCTAGATTGAACCCCCAGTACCAGGGAAAGGGACTGAGCACTTTAGCCTTATGGTGGTGTCTCTGTTTTGATGACACACAGAAAATGCGTTTGTAGCATCCTCCTTAGCTGCAATTTCACTTTCTGGGGTTTCCGTTACCTGCCAAATGCATTACACAGAAAATTCTAGAAATAATTCATAATTGCGTGCCATTCTGGGTTGTGTGACAAAGGTCTCCTGCCATCCTGCTCCACCGCACGTGGGCCATGAACCAGCCCTCTGTTTAGCGTGTCTGTGCTGTATATGCTACTCTCCCTCGAGTCACTTCCACAGCTCTCTCAGTTATCAGATCTGCTGCCGTTGCCATCAAGCGCCTGTGTTCAGAGAATGCTTATTCTATTTAGCAGTGGCCCTGAGGCCCAAGACTAGCGAGGCTGGCAACCTGGACATGCTGAGGGGCAGTTATAAAGTGCTTCCTGTAGATGAAAAAGCAACCTACATACGATGGGGGGAGGGGTGCAAAAACATATGCAGGTTTCAAGAGATGTTACCTATGTATTACTTTACAAATGTGCATCGGATTATAGTAGCAGTATGTTACATGATGTTTACTCAAAAGATGCCCTTAATCCAATGACTGCTAGTACATGATAGGCCAGAGAATCAAAGAACAGCGATAGCCATCCTCCTGCTTCTCGCTACCTAGTTCCAGGATGACAGGTGTGCCCCACCACACCCAGACCAATACATCTTTTACTGGCTTTTTCTTTTTCCAATTGTTTTTTTTGGTGCTGGGGGTCACATTAGGGGTCTCACACGTGCTAGGCAGGTGTTCTACCCCAACACTACATCCCCAACCCCTTGACTTATATTTTCAATGGATAATACGTTCCTGGGGACATAACCTCATGGAAAGGCAAGGAGCACCTGTTTTCCATGATGAAATGGAATATGATACAGCCATTTAAAAGAGCCAAAGATTAGATTACTACCCACTGTCAGTCTCCCCACTTTTAAAGGGCAGCTAGCCTGAAGTTCAAGTCCTCAGACAGGCAAACTTCCATCAACACAACTTTGTTGCCTCTATATTTACTTTTTAGGGTTATCTGCCTTGTCCACCAGACAAAAGCTCTAGAAAATCTCATGAATAAAAAAGAAAAGTCGGGCCGGGGAGGCCTCCACAGGCTGCCGACACCAGGACGAGGCGCAGCCCGTGAAGTTCAGGGGAACATTCTGCTGAAGAAAGTCGACCACAAGGACCAATCGGCCTTGGAAATGAAAACGGTTCTTTAAAAAAAAAAACCTCTCTCAAGCTCTATTCTCTTCAGCGGCTTAGCCGGTAGCTGCTGAATGTAATAAAATCCAGAAGAAAGGAGGGAGAAAAAGTGGCGAATTCTAATTTTTGTCTTTGCATTTCAATTAGGGCAGACAATGGGGCTGAGGCAGCCCAGGGGTTCAGGCAGACGGGTGCGCACCCCCGGGGCCCCCTAGACAAAGGGCAGGCAGCTGGACGCTACAAAGGCAAAGGAGCTGCTCTCCACCCCCCTGGAGGGGGCTTTGTGGAGGCAGCCGGCTGCGTTCCTGTTCCTTTGCAAAAAGGCACGGCTCAGTGAGTGCCCTGAATAGCCAGCCTGGCTGTGTTTGGGGGCTGCCCGGCTTAACCTCCTCCTTCCCACCGCGGGGCTGCAGTGGGACACTGGGCAGGGTGGGTCCTGTGCCAGTCTCTCCATCACTCAGGTCTGAGCCTCTCTGCAGGGCCTTCCAACAGGCGAAGTCTATGCAGGTTCTCAGCCACCATGGTCACCGGACAGCCCCAAGCTTCCCCAGGCCGCACCATGAAGCTGGGATCAGAGCAAAAGGAAAAGCTGGGTGTGCTTTGTGCACCTGTCCTAGCACTCAGGAGGCCGAGGCGGGAGGATCTCGAGTTCGAGGCCAGCCTGGGCTACATAGTGAGACCTGATCTCAAAAAATAAACACAAAAACTCACTGAATTCTTTGGGCAAAAGAAAAAGCAAATGTGACAGCAGAATATTATTCACCAATAAAAAGGAACCAGGTTGTGACCCATGCTACAATATGGAGGGATCTTAATTGAACTTCATATCCCCCCAGGACAAAAAGAACCCTGCATCGTGGCCTGGCGGGTTAAAAATACACATAGACACCCCTCGACGTTATAGAGGGGAGAAAAGATGGCTTCCGCTTTCCGGATAATCATGAATCACAGAGTTAAGGCACAAGCCAGGCGCCTGGAGCCAGACCCACCAGCCTGCGCAGGGGCCTTATCTCATTACTGTTTAATTAAGAATTAAATGTGAGCAACTTCGCCTTCATTATCGGCGAGCCCAGCTGACTGGTAATCTTTCTCCACCCAGCGTAAAGGAGGGTCTGGGCCAAGACGCAAGCTAATGAATTTACAGTTCCCTCTTCGGGGGACTTTAATAAAATTAGCCCGCGCCCAAGATGAACACAGATATGGAAACTTCTGGAGGGAACATTTGCTTCCAATTACACAGAGCCTCGTGCGGGGGACGGCGGAAGCAGCGGGAAGGCTGCCAGAGGCTGCAACGGGGGACCTAGACCTCGCTGTGCTGTGCTGCTCTGGTTGGGGAACGAATACCTGCACACATTCAGCACCTGCTGTATACTAGACCCCAGCCAGGTGGATTTTCTGCCTTGGGGTGGTAGTTAGGATCTCAGGGGAGCAGCCAGGTAAGACAAACCCTAGATAGTCTAGGGAGCACGGGACTCATGTGGCTGCAGGAGGAGAGGGGTGCCTGCGGAACATGCGCGAGGCCCTGGGTTTGAGCCTCAGCAGGGGGAACAAAACAAAACACGGAAAGCCAGCACTGGACAATCTTGAGAAAGGTCAGCACAGGAAAGGGTGAAGATGGGAACTGAGTCACGGGCTGGGTAAACTGGGTACCAACACCACGGAGCAGCCGGGGTTCAGCTCAGCTGGCAGAGTCCTGTTCTGCACCCTCTGAGGCCCTGGGTCCTTCTCCCCAGCACCAAAAAATGGGAGGAGGACCTGACAGCCACTCTCAAAACGATCAGCCATCGAAAACCCTATGAATAGCAGTGAAGCACTGACGTAGTGCTGGGCATGGCGCCATGTCGGGGAAGGGTTCATTCTGGCGGACATAGGGTCGCTGTCAATCGGATCTGACTCCACAGCACTTAACAACAACAACAACAAACATCAGGGAGGACTTCCTGAAAGAGGTGACGTTTAAACAGCCCCACAGGATGAAGGGGGCTAGGATTTAGCTCAGTGGGTAGAATGCTGCTCTGCAATCTCTTGAGGTCCTGGGTTTGATTCCCAGCACAGCAAAAATGGGAGAAGGATGTGGCAATCCACTTCGAGGCAATCCCGAAACAATCAGCCATTGAAAACCCTATGGGGGTCGCTATGAGTCAGACACAACTCCACGGCACCTAAGAACAACAACAACAGAGTGAAGAGCAGCTGGCCGGGACAAGGAAGGAGGAAAGTCATTCTAGGAGCAGCTGGAGAAAGGCCAGGATGGCGTGGGTGTAGGGGATTTGGCGCCTCCGAAAGGGGAGTAAGTTGGAGGCCGGAGGTGCAGCGCCATCTCCAGCCCCTGGTGCTATTGCAACAAAATGCCTCAGACCTGGTCATTTTTAAAGAATAGAGACTTGTTACCTCCAGGATGTCCAAGGTCATGGTGCTGTAAGTCTGGACTCAGAGGAGGCTGTGCTCTGCTTCCAAGACCAGGTCCTGCGCAGGGTCCTCACACGCTGCGGGGGAAGGAGACACGGAGCCTCGATCATGAAGGCGCTGAGCTGGTTCACCCTTCAGCCCCCCAAAGCCACGCCACGCCCCACCCTCGCGCCACCTGGTAAAATCCATGATTGTATCAACCTGTGAATATTGGGAGGGGCAAATTCAAACCTCAGCCAGGACCAGGAAGGACCCCCAGGGGCGTCAGAGTAAGGACAAGGCTGGAGATGCGCCTGCGGCTCCAGGAGGCCCCGGGCTCACCAGACGCGGGAGAGGCTGCTAGGCAGGCACAGCGGCTCGCAGCCCCCTCTGCCAGCAGAAGTGAGCTCACCTGGGAGCCGCTGGGGGTTGCTGGCCCCGCTCACAGGTGGCAGAGTGTCCTAGATGAACCCCCCGCCTGAACTTCCCCCGTGGGACACCTGTGTGTGTGAGCTGTGATCCCCAGGTGCCCTGCTTATGAAAGGGACCTCATGACCCCCTTCCCACACCTCCCATACAAGCGACCTGTCCTCGAATCTTTTGTTCAAGGTCTTGCTTTGGGGAAGCCAAGCCAACATAATTAAAAACCCCCGGGTGACAGTGGCTGAAACAACATAAACAGGGTATCTGGAGGTGAGCAGGTCGAGGCCGGCTGGCTGGAACCACGGCCAGTCTGTTTTTTCCACCCTCCGCAGAGTGTGGCCTTCACCCTTCACCTTGCCTCAGGATCCAAGGTGGCTACTAGCGCCCCAGCCATCACTCCTGCATCCCAGGCTGCAGAAAGCAGAGCGGGGGAAAAACAGGACAGAAGCGATTCAGTTCCCACCTGCATGGGCTTTCTTGGAGGCGCCTCCCCGGAAAGCCTCAGAGGACCTCGGCCAGCACTTCTGAACCCGAGTGTGCTCGCCTCCACACGCAGTCTGGCTGGAAAGAGGCTGGGGACGCCGCCGGTCAGCCTGACGCGTTGTCCTCTCATGTTACACGCACCTATGGAGCACCTGCTGTATGCCGGCACCGGACGCGGATCCCCGGCCCCGAGCCTGGCGGCCTCGCTGTGGGGACGCAGCTGTGGACCCACGTTTGCAAAGCTCCGGGTGGCCGGACGTGGAGCCCGTGCTGGCGGCCCGGGGCGGGGCGGGCGGCCCCGGTGAGGGGGGCGGGGCCGCAGCGAGGCGACACTGCGCAGGGCCGAGGGAGGACCCAGCCGCGAGGCCACCGCGAGCCCTCGGCCGGGCGACGCCGCCGCCCCCTCCGTGAGGGCGGCAGAGCCCAGCGCCTGAGACTTGAGAAAGGCAGGAGCCAGGCTTAAAACACGGCCTGCAGGCCGGTGAGGAGGCGCCAAACGCGCCCACACCGCTGAGGAGGCTGAGGGAGGATCTCGCGAGACCCTGTGTCAACCTCACGAGATCTCGCCTCCAAATGGGGGCCGAGCCTGAGATCCCGGCGCTCACGAGGCTCAGGCGGGAGGATTGGGAGTTCTTCGCCGGCTGAGCCTCACGAGACCCTGTGTCGACCTCGCGAGACTCTGTGTCAACCTCGAGAGACCTCGTCTCCAGGTGGGGGCGGAGCCAGGCGCGGTGGCCATGCCTGCGATCCCAGCTGAGGCTGAGGCGAGAAGATGGTGAATTCCTGGTTGGCCTGGGCCTCGCGAGACTTTGTCTCAACTTCACAAGATCTCGTATCCAGGTGGGGGTGGAGCCGGGCGCCATGGGCCGATCCCAGCGCTCGGGAGGCTGAGGAGGGAGGACGACGAATTCTTGCGAGTCTCTGTCTCAACCTCGCGAGATCTCGTCTCCAGGTGGGGGCAGAGCCAGGCACGGTGGCCAAGCCTGGGATCCCAGCGGTCAGGAGGCTGAGGCAGGAGGACGACGAGTTCTCGCGAGGCCGTCTCAACCTCGTGAAATCTCGTCTCCAGGTGGGGGCAGAGCCGGCGCGGTGGCCACGCCTGCGAACCCAGCGCTCTGGAGGCCGAGGCGGGAGGATGGCGAGTTCTCGCGAGACCTGCCTCACCCCGATGAAGGAGGTCATGCTTAAACTGAGCAACAGAAGTTCTCATACGTTAGGTGGGGCCACAAAGTGTGCTGGAACCACGCTAGGCGCCAGTGGCAGACGTGGAGAAAGTTGCTTTCTGTGATAGCGGGATTCCTCTAGCCCTTGGGAAAGTCCTGATGAAGCCCATTAAGTTGCACACTTAAAAATTACTAATGAAATAAGATGACCGGAGGGAAAGATCAGTAGGATCCTCAGATCCTATGCAAAGAGCTGGGATTTAGCTCGGTTGGTAGAGGCCACTCTGCAGTCTCTGAGGTCCCGGGTTCGATTCCCAGCACCGCAAAAATGGGAGCAGGACGTGGCGATCCACTCCCAAGGTAATCCTTAAACAGCCACTGAAAACCTTATGAGGGTCACTTTGAGTCGGACACGACTTGATGGCACCCAACAGCCATAAGGGATTATGCAACAGAAAGGAAAGCAGAGGTTGGCACAGAAGCCTCCAGGCAAGGACCGGCAGCGGTTCAGCGGTGCGCAGGGCCCTGCGTCCCATCCCCGGCACCAGGGGCACTTGGGGCCACCACCAGCTCGGGCTGTGAAGAGGTCGAGGGCCACAGTCCCGCAGCCCCGGCCTTCCACAGGGTGGGCAGAGGTGGGAGACCTGAAGACAAAGCACCCAGCCCCGAGGCAAACACCTTTTAACTCGGCAGCACTAGCAGGACAAGCAGATTATTAGTTTTCTGTAAGATTTGATTCAATTAATTAATTCCCAAATATCAGCCCATCCAGGCAAGCGGAGGAAAACAGAGATAAATCCCAGGCCGGCCTGGCTTCATCTTTTAAAGGCAATTAACTCTTAGTTATTAGCTTTTAATTAGCGAGTAATAATAGCCTCATTAATACGCTTTATTATACTTGTCACCAGGCAGCTGTTCTGAGCAGATCCTATTATCAGATGGTGGTAGCCGGGTGGCCGGAGAGATTACCGCAGCTGAAGATGGCTGGGGGACACCCTGTGTCCCTTTACCTGGGTCTCAGGCCTGCCTGGCTCTATCTCTGTGACCATTGTCCACTGACCCCGGGCCCTGAGGGGCTCCTGACATGCACTCTTGTCCCCTGCTGCGCCACACCTAGGGTCCTACATGGATCGCCTGCCGTGTCTCTTCCTCCCCTTGCCTGCACCTGCTGCCATGGTCCTTGACTAGTCCCCCCACCCCCACCCCCTGCATGCTTGGCCTCTCCTCTGCTGTACATTAGCCATGAGGACAGTCTCTGTAACTTTCTTTAGAAAAGCCTCGTGTCCCACCACAGGACAAAGCTCAATTAACGAGAAGGAATAAAATTAAATAAATTATCACAAAATAGCCCCCAAAGAGCTGTGCGCACGAATGAGTTCACAGCTGTTCCCCACTCAATGGGCCCATGTCCACTGGCTGGTAAAGATATCAGCAACCTGTGCTCTGTCTGCGTGGTGGAATACTACGCAGCCAGGAAAAGTGATTGCGCTGTAGAAACACTTGAGGGCAGGGCTGAGTCTCAAGTGCATTGTGTTCGAGGGAAAGAAGCAGGATGTAAATGACTGCATTCTACACTATTTCATTTCTACAGGGTGCCAGGACAGACAACGCTACCCATGGTAGCAGAAAACAGATCAGCAGTTGTTTCTGTGTACAAAAGATCGACAAGGGACTATTCTGAAGGGAGGACTCTGGTCGTCGTCTTGTATGGGTTACTCAAGGGTATGCATTTGCCAAACTTACTGAACTGTATGGTATATTTACTGAATGCCATGTCCAGTAGGCCTCAATTTAAAAATTTAAAGCTATTAGATAGCATTCAAATGTGGATCATGAATATTTAATGATATGAAAAATATCCACAGTCTGAATGTAAATGAAAAAGCCAGCTCACAAGAAACAAACACAGCCAAATGATCCACATCTTACAGGCAAAATATTTATGCAGTGTATTGATTACCTAATGCTGTGTAACAAATTACCCCAAAATTTAGTGACTTAAAAACAACACATATTTATTTTCTCACAGTTTCTGTGCGTCCTGGGGGTATGGGTTTGGGTTCCCAGTTCTGGAGTTTTTTTAACAGGATTTGGCGAGGACTCCCCCATGAGTCTATTGGCTTGTTGTGCTGTGGGGGCTTGTGTGTTGCTGTGATGCTGAAAGCTATGCCACTGATATTTCAGATACCAGCAGGGCCACCCATGGTGGACAGGTTTCAGCTGAGCTTCCAGACTAAGACAGACTAGGGAGAAGGACCCGGCAGCCCACTCCTGAAACAGCCACCGAAAACCCTATGAATAGCAGAGAAGCACTAGCAGTACTGTTCTACCTGTTGTACACCAGGTTGCTATGAGTCAGACAAGAACAACAACACATTTTTTTTTTTCAGTAGTGGGGGTGTAATCATGGGCCTCCCACATGCCAGGCAAGTGCTCTACCACCGAGATGCACCCTCAGCATCTTTTCTTTACATTTTATCTTGAGCCAAGGTCTAAATTGTGCAGGCTGCCTCTGGCCTCCAACTCTCGATCCTCCCGCTTCAGCCTCCAGAGCACTGGGATCCCAGGTAAAGAAGCCACGGCGCCCAGCAATAACAACTTTTTCAAAAAATAGGTCAGTGGCTCGGAAGTGGGGTGTTGAGGGGCATCGACCACACTGAGAATCGCAAGGCAAAGGTCACAGCCTTGCCCCCCACCGTTAGCCTGGCAGTGGGGGATCTAGAGACCCATCCTGCTGTGTGTGTGGCAAATTCTCACCGCTGGAAGAAGTGTGACTAAGAGCACAGTGACCACGAGGCGTCTAGTTGCTGTGGCTGCTCCAGCCTGTTTCCCAGGGAGCTGACAGTTAGGAGATGCTGTGGAAGGGTCACACGGGGCCACCCGCCTCCCTGCCTGCAAAGCGAGGTAGCAGGACTGAGGATGCGCTGTGCCCACGAGGGGCACAGCCCCGGATTCAAGGCAATGTGTTTATCACCCTCCCCGACTCGAGCAAAATAATGCGACTCTGTGGTTGGACTGATAGAGTAGATGCCTGGAGCCCAGGGGAAAGCTAGGCTACAGAGGTGGCATGAGCGGTACTACGGGCGAAGTCGCCGCAGGTGCGGGAGGCCGCTCGTCCCAGCCCCAGAAGGGCAACTGCGAAATTTGGAGGGATTTTGCACAGTGATTGTGAAACACACGTATTATGAAAAATAAAATGATATAAGCTTTCACTTAAATTCTATTGAAAATGAAACGAAAGCTGGGTGCTGTGGCGCACACCCGCGGTCCCAGTGGCTGAGGAGGCAGAGGCAGGAGGATTGTAAGTTGGAGGCCAGAGGCAGCCTTCACAGTTTTTGGAGACCCTGTCTCAAGATAAAAAATTTTAAAAAGGAGCTTGGGGTGTGGCTCAGTGGCAGAGCTCTTGCCTAGCATGTGGGAGGCCCCCGGGTTCAATGCTAAGCACCACACGCACCAACAGGGCTGATGGAGGGGGTCTGCTCCTCCCCCTCTGCCCTGCAGGAATGCAGCATGATAGAGAGGTCCTGTTGGAAGCCGGGGGCGGCGCCGGGACCTCGGACTTCAACCCTCTGCCCTTCATAAGCCGCCCACACCGTCCTGCACTGCTGTAGAAACCCGAGGGGCCCCGACGTTGTCCTCCCCCTGTGGTCGTCAGCTTCTCCTTACTGCAACAAACACCTGAGACAACCAACTTATAAAGGGGAAAGGTTTATCCTGGCTCACGGTTATCTGGGCTCCAGCCTGTGGTCAGTTGGCTCCGTTGCTTTGGGCCTGGGGCGAGGCTCATCATGGTGGGCGGCCTGGTGGACCAAAGCTGCTCACCTGGAGACCAGGGAGCAAAAAGAAAGTAGTCTGGGTTCCCACAATCCCTTTGGAAGGACGCCCACACAGTGACTTAAAGACCCCACACCAGGGCCTCCTCTGCCACCTCCACTCCAACCCAACTGGGCCCTCTGGGGAACATTCTGGATTGCTACGTGTTGTACTTTGGATCTTAAAGGCCCTCCAGAGGCCCATGTTGAAGGCTTGGCCCCCAGCCCCTGACATCATTGGGAGAGGGTGGGACTTTAGGAGGCAGGGCCTGATGGGAGGAAGTGAGGTCACTGGGGGTGTGGCCCTGGAAGGGGGTACCCGGCCCTCAGCCCCTTCCTAGTGCTCTTTGCTTACCAGCTGAGACATAGGCAGCTTTCCCCACCACACGCTTCTGCCATGATATTTGGCCTTGTCACAAACCGGTCAACAATGGGGCCAACAGAACGTGGAATGGATCCTGTGGAACCCTAAGCCACAAAGAAAGAAACCTTTCTTTCTTCAAGTTGATAGCCTCGGACATTTTTGTCACAGTGATGGAACTCTAACACATGTACCGTAGTGTGGATGCCGAATGTCACCTGAAGGACTAAGTGATAACGGTTTCCTTCCCCAGCTCAGTGCTCCTGGGAGGTGGTGTGACCTCTAAGGACTGGGTCCTAGTGGGAGGTCGTTAAGCCTGGGGGGCATGTCTTCAGAGGGGATTGTGGGACCCCTGTCTCTTCTTCTACCTCCCTCTTTTGCTTTGACACCATGACGAGGACAGGTTTGCCTTGCCTCAAGCAAATGGCACGCTTCCGGCATGATGTGCCGTTCCCTACCAGGGGCCTGAAAGCAATAGGGCCCACCAACCACCGACTGGGCCCTTCCAAACTGTGAGCCAAAGCAACCTTTTTGTCTTTATAAGCTGATGATCTCAGGTTTTTGTTACCATAATGGAAAGCTGAGTAACACACAACGCCAGCCAGCGTACGGTTCATTCCAGTCCCTTCCTTACGTCCTTGAAGTATTTTTAAACATCTTCTTCTGACACAAAGAAACCTGACTTCTCCACAAGTTATGTACTGATTGGCTTAATCCCAGGGTTCGTATAAAGTAACTACAGAATGGTCAAGCTGTAAGAACCAGATATTTGAGCTGCGGTAGTGTTGGTGTCTAGATATTTTCGTGTTTAGACTGACAGTATCCACTCAGAACATTAACTGACCACTGTGCTCTCGATCCTCCTGAGTGTGGTTGTGTTTTGTTTGTTGGCATCATGATTGGCTATTAGTGTTCAATTTGCAGTACACAGTATGTCATGGTTGAAGATAATTAATAATCTTGTTGTTGTTGTTGTTGTTAGGTGCCGGCGAGTCGGTATCCGACTCATAGCAACCCTCTGTACAACAGGGGAAACACTATTGTCAGTGCTTTTCTGCTGTCATAGGGTTTTCAATGGCAGATTGATTTTTGGGAGGGGGTTGCGAGGTCCTTCTCCCAAGCCTATAGCAGCACCTGGTGTTCCCAGGCGGTCTCCCATCCAGGTACTAAACAGGCCCGACCCTGCTTAGCTTCCGAGATCTGACGGGATCAGATGCCACAGGGCTATAGCTGCAGGCAATAATCTTTTGGGGTATGTGAAATATTTCTATGATTTTAAGAGTCAGTGCTATTACAAACAGCTCTAGGAAGGCAGCACCCCTCTTGGTTCCCCCTGCTCGGTTCCTATTGCACCCTCTGTCCGTGTAAAGGCCTCACTGTCAACTCCATGTAGGGAGCAATCGTCCATGGCTTACTGTTTATCTTTCCCACATCTCTCTTGCTTATTGAGGTAACAACAAAGGTAGCCATTTTCTCTCTCTCTCTTTTCTTTCTCCTCTCTCTCTCTCTCTCTCTCTCTCTCTCTCTCTCTCTCTTTGATGTATTTGTTGGTACTGAGGACTGGACTAAATGCCTCCCACATACTTTGCCAACACTCTGCCACTGAGCTGCACCCCCAGCCCCTTTTTTATCTTGTAAATTGCGTCAGGGTCTGAGCAAGTTGTGCAGGCTGCCTCTGGCCTGGAACCTACTCTCCTCCAGCCTCCACTGGGATAAGAGGCGTGGGTGCTGCGCCTAGGCACAGTCAGCCATTTAAAGTTAGCAGTACAGTGACGCTCGGTCCCTTCGGTGTCTTGCCACCATCAATCTTGTTTACATGCAAAACACTGTGCCCTGCTTGTGAATGTGTCTCACCTGGGAAAAGCGTCTTCGGGAAGGACCACACTGAGACCAGGGGGCCTTCCTGGATTTTCTGGGGGGACCCAAAGCCAGTGACAAGTGTCTTTAGCTGAGATGCACAGAGAAGACACAGGGAGCAGACGAGGCAGCTGTGTGATGACAGAGGCAGGGATGGAGCAATGAGGCCAGCAGCCCAGGACGCCTCGAGCTCCGAGGCCGGAAGAGACGGGCAGGACCCTGCCTGGAGCCTGTGGCCGGGTGAGGCCCTGTGGCCCCCTTGACTTTGCCTTCCCAGCAAGTCTCTGTTGCTGCGCCCCAGTCTGTGGCGCTGCGTCATGGTGGCCCAGGAAATGGAGACGGGACAACAGAGCAGTGAGTGCCTGGGGCCCAAAGTGCCCACAGATGGGCCACATGCCACGTGGATGTGTCCCAAGGTCCCTGTGGGTGGCCACCCCCTGGGGCTTTGTGCTTCTAAATAAGCAGCAGTGGGGCTGAGAGGGGGCTGCCTCAGCCCCGTGGTCTTTCCCTAGGCCCCGGAAGCTGCCGGCAGGGCCATTTGTCCCTGTCCCTCCCCCGAGCAGCTCAGGATGGATGCGGTACCTGGCAGGGGCCAAGACCCGCATATTCGCTCTTCCTGGCCCTCGCCCACAGCTGCTGTCTGTCACCTCTCAGGCCGCCCGTGGCAGCAGATAATTCTTATTTTCTCTATTAACTGAGCAAAAGCGCAAGGGAAAATGGAGCCCAGAAATAATGCTCCTCGGGCCAGAGACGTGTCCCCGGCGGCGGCGCTGCGTTCCAGCCTGTCCTGGGGTGGTAGGGTGAGTGTGCTTTGGGGCAGGTGCCCGGGCAGGTGGGGACAGTGTTTGGAAGGGACGGTGCTGGGGAGCAGGAGGCCAGGGGTGGGGCAGCCCTAATGACGGAGCGAGATGGGTCCCGGGTCTCGGTGCTGTGGCAAGAGGTGAGTCATGACCGTGGCAGATTCAGAGCCAGGACTACAGAGGCGAAGGGGACAAACCCGCTGTCCTTCAGGGACAGGCAGCTCGCACGGGCTGGACACAGAGTTTTCCAGGCATAGTGGGGAGGAGGCCCTGGGGGTGGACAGATGGATGGGGGGACAGACAGAAGGGTGAACACTGGATCCTGGCCAGAGTCTTCTCTCTGCCCCCGAAGGATGGCTTAATGGGGCACCCGTGAGGGACAAGGGGGTCTAGGCGTTGAGGGCCTGTCCCCTTGGGGGTCACTGTCCTGGAGCCGGCAGCCACCTCCCTCCCTCCCTCCGGCTCAGGGATGAGCACACAGTGTCCTGGCTGGCCTTGAACTCTCCATCCTGTGTCTCAGCCTCTCGGGGGCCAGGGGCCCAGCTGTGGCCCTCGTCTGGCAGCCTTGTTTGCTGTAAAGGGCAGGAACCTGGATCCTGGATCCCTCAGCTTTGTAGGCCAGGCGATCTCCATGGTAACTGCTCAGCAATGCTACCATATGCAAATGAGCAATGTGGCTGACTGTGCACCAATAAAACTTTACTTACAAAGACAGACAGAGGGCCGGATGTGGCCAAGGGCTGCAGGTGACCAGGCTTTATCCCAGCTGGGCCCTGAGCTCACCATGAGGTAGCCACAACCCGAGCCTCCACTGCTCTGTCCCAGGAGGGGCCAGAGCTGTTCAGGCATCCCCTCTCTCTGGACAGGTCTCCCCTGCCAGCCCTTTGAGGGGTCCCTGTGACTGACAGCCGCTCACCCTCTACCTCTGCCCTTTCTTGTTCTTTGGGGCACACGCCAGTGTGTCTGTCACCCTTTTCCTCCACCATCTCCCCAGGGCCTGGCACAGCAGGCACCCACCACTCCCACATTGCCCATCCATTTTATGATGACGTTTCAGAGCAACAGAGAAGAAGGTCACCCTGCTCTGGACAGTGGCCACTGTGACACCCTGTCCCCTCCACCTGGGCCCTGCCTCTGCCCCAGCCCACAGCCTATCCTTCCTGGCACTGTGAACAGAGTCAGCTCTCTCTCTCCTCTGCTCAGAGGCCTCCATGGCTCCCTCCTCCCTCGGGATCAAAGCCTAAGTCCTACCTGCAGCCCCCAGGGCCCTGCCCCACCCCCTCCCCGCCTCCCTCCTCCCTCTCTGCCCCTCAATCCCTCTGCTTCAGCCACAGAAGCCTCCTCACTGCTCCTTCAATACTCCAAGTTCAGTCCTGCCCCAGGACCTTTGCACAGGTTGTGGCCCTGAGATGTGCACATTTGCCACAGCCCACTGGGTCCCTGTGTAAACTTTGGTGTCAGTCCCACACTGGTGCAGCGCTGGCCCCTCCACCTCTCCTCCTGGGGCTCCTGTTTTACTTAGGTCTCACCCACCTTCTCAGTGCCCCAGGGGGAGGGTGCTTCTCCTGTGTCCTGCTGACTCCCTGGTGCTCACCACAAGGCCAGTGGGTGGTGACTTGGCCTCTGACCGCCTTGGTCCCTGCCTCTCCCAGGGCTGTGAGCCTCCACTGCCCAGATGTCCCTGAGACACCCAGAGCTCAGAAGTCAGAGGAACAGTCCTGGGTGGGGGTGGGGAGGGCGCTGGGTCCCGCCAGGCCTCTGCTACTGGGCTTGTGTGCAGGACAGGCCCAAGGCTCGGGGCTCAGAGAGCAAACGTCTACTTGCGCATGGCCAGCAGCCCTCAGGGGCCCCAGTGTGCAGACAGCGACCTCAACACCCGCTGTCCCCACCGCCGAAAGACCCCTGCAGCAGCCAGAAATGAAGACATCCAGGGAGGCAGAGTGGGAATTGAAAAGCTCAAGAGCCTTTAATTCATTATGAACCTAGAGGCGGGGAAATTAGGCAAAAATACAGCGCATCCTTCATCTGGGGGCTGGGGGCGGTGGTTCTGCTTTGTCTGCACAAGGTAAGCCGCAGGCGTCCTCGCGGGAAGCGCGCACAGCCAGCCGCCTGCTCCTCCCTCCAGTATAAATAGCCTTCCCCCGCAGCCCCCGCGCCGCCCGGGGCCTCCCTCGAGCTTCGCCACGCACCGGGGGACTCCGAGGCCCGCGTGGGGAGCAGGGGTCGCTGGCGGCCGCAGCGCCGCGCACGGAGGGAGGCGGCGGCGCGAGGGGCCAGGGCCCCAGGCCTGTCTGCGCCCGGACACCACGCGCTCGCCGGCCCCCGGTCTCCCCGCCACGGCCCTGACGCTGCCATGTGGGTCGGGCGGCGCTCAGGATCCGCGGAGGAGCCGAGCGAGGCGCAGGGGCGCGGGAGCCCCGCGTTGTCAGCAGGTGCGGGGCGCGGCAGGCTCGGCCCTACAGCCCCGAGCGGTAGACAGAGGGGAATTTGAAACGGACAGGAACGACGCTGGACCCCGCGCCTCGGCGCCAAGGAAGGGGACACGGGTTGGTTTTGTGTCGTTGGTTTTAAAGCCACAAATCTAGAAAACAGCGCTGGGGTCCCGGCCTTCACTGTCCTTCCTCGCGGTTCGCGTCCACGGTCCTGCGGAAAGCCCTGGGCGCAGGAGCGCGGGCCTCGCGGCGGTAGCACCTTTTGGAGAAGAGAGCGTAGGGCGGGGGGCGGCGTCCCTGAGTCCCGGCCGCGCCGGCGTCCGCCCGTCCTGTCGCCCTGGGGACGCGGGGCCATGCGGGCCGCCGTCTAGAAGGGCGCCCCGGGCCGGGCCTGCACCTGCACCAGACTCTCCACGAAGGCCAGGTAGTCCCCGCTGCGCCCCAAGTCCTCGGATGGGGCCAGGGCGGCGCCGACCCGCGGGCGCTTGGCGGCCTTCACGTCCTCTCCTGAGAAGCCGGGCTGCTGCGGGGCGGCGGTGCTGAGCGACTGCGGAGGCAGAAGCTGGGGTCAGGTGGGCGAGCGGCCCCACCCAGCCCGCGGCCCAGAGCACCCGGGGACCCTCCGAGGTGTCCTCGACCCCAGGCGACTGCAGCGGTCACCTGCTCCTCAAAGTCCCGGCTTCGGGCCAGCACAGGGAGCGACGCCCCAGCCGCCCTGCCGCTTCCGAAGCCACTGGGGCGCCGGCACCTGTGCCGCGCTGGCCCTGGGTCCTGCTAGCCTCAGCTTCCCTCGCGCCGGGCTGAACAAGGGAAAGGACGCGTCCAGCAGG
Organism: Pedetes capensis; assembly: GCA_007922755.1. NCBI lineage: Eukaryota > Metazoa > Chordata > Mammalia > Rodentia > Pedetidae > Pedetes > Pedetes capensis. The sequence goes on from VMDO01001426.1 coordinate 19,087, forward strand.
GCGGGCGGTGAGGAGGGGTTCGGGGTCGCAGTGGGACAGCGCGCCCTGCCTGCGCCACACTCACCAGCCGGGACCGCACCCTCTTGGGCAGCTCCTCCTCCAGGGTGAAGATGTCACTGCGCTTCACCGTCAGCTGGGACCCGTCCTCAAACTCCACCTGCATGGGGACGCACATCTCAGGCAGGCCGCCACAGGGTGGGGGAGCCACAGCCGCTCAAAGGGGGCGCATGGGGGCCAAGGGGGACCACAGGCCCCAAAACAAAGCCGAGGCTGCCTCCCAGCCCAGGGCTAGGCGGGGTCTCTCGCTGGTCCACGGTGGGGAGGGCAGTGGCGAGGGGCCGGGGTGCAGTCCGAGCCCTTGCCCCTCAGGCTGAGGAGCTACTCGGTCAGATGGCAAACCCCAGCCACCTGAAGACAGCCACAGGCCAAGGGCAGCAACGGCTGGGGGGCACACAGGGGTTCAGGGACCGGGAGACGGAGCAGGCTGGGCCAAGGGACAGGGTGAGCCCTGAAGCCCCAGGATGGGATGTCAGACTTGGACAGGGCTCTGGGGACGCCGGGGACCTCTCTCCTTGACTCAGAGTGGCGAGCGCGTCACAACCTTCCCACCCCAACACGAGGCCTGTTCTAGGGACCGATGCCGGCAGAAGTGCCAACCCCAGGGGGCTGGGGCTGGTGTGGAACAAAGCCCAGGTGGGAGAGCACCGGGTACGGGGGAGCCCCAGCCAGGAGGGGACCCGTGACACCCTGGGCTGACACCGACGTCTCTCCAGGGAGCACAGAGTGCGGACCGTGGAGGCCTCGCTCCTCACGTGGAAACTCAACCTGAGCATCAGCTGGACAGGAAGCTCGGCGCACAGGCCAGCTGGGGCGGCCAGCTAAGGCCACGGGGAGCAGGACAGGGCGGCAGACACAGCTGGCGACGCCCTGGCCCACCCAGCACGGCCGCTCACAGTCCCGGGACAGCAGCTGGCGCAGGCTCCCGGGTGTCTTGGCCCAGTCAGGGCGCCGTCTGGGAGGCCCTGCTGCATGGAGGCCACACTCCTCCCACGTCTGGGACAATGATGTGTGGCAGCCGGCTGCAGTGCCAGCTCCCGCCTTGGCTTCTGGGCCAGTGTGCAGTGGAGCCCACGGGTGATGCTCCTTTTCCAGGGAAGGCCAGTGCGTGGCTCAGCACGAGTTTGGTGGGAAGACGATCCACACCGAGGGGCAGCTGGGCCAGGAGGATCCAAACCTGACATCACAGCAGGCGGTCAGACCTTCCTGCGCAGCATGGGGCCTCTGTCCCAGGCCAGGCCTGTGACGCCCTTGTGCTCGGGTTCAGTCGCCCGCAGGGCCGGCCTCCAAGGGAAGAAGGGAGGGGGGAGCTCCGGAATCTCAGGAGTCTGGAGGGGCCGACCGGCTCTCGAGGATCCCGTGACCCCAGGACAGGGCGGTGGGGAGGACGGGCTGCAGCCATGGGGAAGCTGCGCTTGCCTGCCACGTCTCCAAAGGCTGGGCTGTACCACCACTGTTTTTAACCTTCGGAGAAAGCCATAGCCTCCTGCATTGCTGGAGGAAATCGTGTGGAGACTGTGGCCCCTGGTGGCCCATGGTGACCCCTCAGGCAGCACTTTCCAGAAGCACCAGGCAAGGGACACATCGGCAAGGGACGCTCCAAACGTCCCCAACAGTGAGAGGGGAGAACCTCATGCACCTGTCCATCTGGCTGTGGGGACAGTGAGGAGCCTGCCCGGGCCCCTGAGCCAATGCCATCCCAGTGGCCTGGGGACGAGCCACCTTCCACCCACGATGCTCCGCTGCCCAGCTTAGTCCAGGCCACCTTCCTGGGCATCTGCTGGGACCGCATGGCCTGCGGAACCGGCCACCGCCTCCGACACAGCAGGTGCTGCGGGTTTCGTTTCCCAGGCCGTGGTCGGCTCTCCTTGGACCCCACTGGTGCTGGCTGCCTGTGCCCCGGCCTCCGGGCTCCGGTCACCCCCAGGCAGCTTCCTGAGGATAACACGGGCGGCGTCCTGCTCACCAGCCGGGGGGCTGCAGCCCTTGGTTTGTCTGGGGACCTGCTGCTTGTGCCCGCACTGAGTCTCCTCCGGGCGGGGAGCACAGCCCAGGGCCATTTATTGGCGTCTCTGACCCCCGTGGGATCCTCCTGTAGGCACCCGGCCCCCAGGCCAGGCAGAAACCCCAGCTCTGTTTACTGGCTTTGCGGTGCTGGGGACAAGCCCAGGACAGTGGCCTGAGCCTCGCCGGGCCCTGCTCTTTCTAAGGCCACTGCGACCGTGACCTTGCCTCCCTGAGGAGGAGGGTGCAGCTCGAGTCACACGCTTCCCAGGAGAGCTCTAATCACGCCCACCAGCCCAGAAGTCCAATGGGTGGGGACGAGGACAGCCTCCTGTGTCCCCGCAGTGGGACAAGCACCGCGTGGCTGGCTCCGTTGGCAAAGGGAACTCAGAGGACTTCCCAACAATGACATCGGGCCTGGGCTTGAGGAGATCCGGGGACCATGCGGCACCTCCTGGCAGGGTCCTCACAGGAGGCCCTGCCCCAGCCAGCACTGTCCCCAGGGGCAAATGGAGGCCGGCTGGGCTCCCCTCCCCTTCACGCACCATTGGGCAGGGCGATGACCCCTGCAACAAGGACACGCGGGCTGTCGGCGCACATTCCAGGTAGATTCGAGGCAGAGGCCGACGCAGAGCCTTGGGTCTGGAAGGCTGGTGACTGTAACCCCTCTTTGAGGACCCCAGATCTGGTCCCGCCCCTCTCACCCCAATGGACCCTGTTGTTGTTAGGTGCTATCAAGTCGATATTTGACTCACAGCGACCCTACGGACAATGGGCAAAACACTATTGTCAGTGCTTCTCTGCTGTTCATAGGATTTTCAATGGCTGATTGATTTTTGGGAGTGGGTTGCCGGGTCCGTCTCCCAAGCCTACAGCACCTGATGTTCCCAGGAGGTCTCCCACCCAAGTACTACCCAGGCCTGACCCTGCTTAGCCTCTGAGATCAGGTGGGATCAGACGCCACAGTGGCACGGCTGTGGGCCACTGGTCCCTAGGCTGGCAGGAATTCTTGGCCGCAGAGACAGGATGAGCGGCTGGGCTCGCTCAGCTGGCTGCACTGCCTGCTGCCCCCGCTCCCTGGATCCCCTGCCCTTGCCAGCCCTGCGTGGGCTGGGCTGCGTATGAGTCATGCGCACGGCCTCCGGGCTCAGCGGAGGGCGGTCACAGTGCCCAGAAGGCAGGGAGGCCTCTCCCTGGGGGGCTGAGCCGAGGTGAGGGTGCCTGCTGGAGGGGTGGGGCCGGGTCTCCTGCAGGACGATATGGGCTGCTTCACCCCCGCTCTCCTGGAGACCACTGCCCCCCTCCATCACAGCCCCATCATGGGGCGCAGCCACGCTGTCTGCCAGAGGCCCCAGAAAGGAAAAGAAAGGCAGCGAGGCCGAGCTTGGTGCCGGGCCGGGCTGGGAGGTTGCCGAGGGCCACAGGGTGGCTTTGGTTCTGGAAGATGCAGCACGGAGAGGGGTCTGCCTAGCAGCAGCCCAGGGGCAGGTTCCATTCTTAACCGTTTGTCACCTTAAAAGGGCCAAACTCAAGTGCACACACAGCCTGGGCTGTGGCCGCGAGCCGCAGCCAGGACGTCCTGTGTGGACGCACCGTGGGACCGCAGCACTCCGAGCGCCTCCTGTGGCCTTCGCAGCCCCCCAGTGAGCATAGGCAGAGACAAGAAAGAGGATGCAGAAAGAAGCAGTGACGTCTGGGGACTGGCAACAAGCGTGCCTGGCCCCTGCGACGTGCTGCATGCTTTTGGGTAATTTCTCATCCCGAGTCACGTGGAGCTCGCAGGTGGCTCCGTTACAGAGGCTTGAGGTCATTAATTGGGGTGGGGGGTGCTCCGTGCCGGTAGCCAAAAGAGAGAGAAACAGTGAGGTGCTTCTGAAAGGAGAGGGGGCAACTGGAGCCCCCTTACACCTCCACATGCACCAGCCCGGAGCTTCTGACCTGGAGGGGAGGGGAGGGGGCTCCATGGCTGAGGCCACCACCATGGCTGAGGCCAGCGTGAGGTCACCCGCCTCCCCGACCCCCTCCCTGGGGACTTGGGAAGGCTGAGGCTGCCACTCACCTGGTATATGTGGCTGGTCACGGAGGAGATGAACTTGGCCTTGTAGATGTTGCCGTCGGCCCACCGCAGCTCCACGAGCTCGCCCTCGGGGGGCGGCCCCAGCCTGACGCAGTCTCTACTCTGAGGACAGAGAGCAGGCGGGAGGTGAGCCGCAGGTGACCGGGTTCACCAGGGCTGAGACAGAGGGTGCGGGCTCAGCTGCGGTCGGGTGCCCAGCACATGTGGCTGGCACACGGCTTCTGCTGTTGTACAGAACAGGGCAGGGCCCGGGCCTGGGAGTGTGAACAGGGCCACAGGTGGTCTCCGCCTCAGCCTGCCAGAGCCCTGCCATCTGTCCCGCCAGGAAGGCCTCACCCCTGGACGGCCCCTGCCTGCCACAGCAACCCCTGCTGGCCCCGCCCCATTGGTCCTGCCGTGGGCTGGCCCCATACTTGTCACAGCTCTGTCCCTAGACGTTCTGAGGCTACCGCAGCCCCTGGGTGGCCCCAGCCTGCCCTGACCCCGCCCCCTGGTGCCCCCACCCCAGGGATGGCCACGCCCCCGGTGAGCCTAGCCTACCCTGGCCCCGCCCTGCTGGCCCCACCCCTGGGTGGCCCCAGCCAGCCACGGCCCCGCCCCTTCCACAGCCCCGCCCCACTGGCCCCAGCCCGCCACGGCCCCGCTGGCCCTTGCTCACAGTGACGCTCTCGGGGTACAGGTTGTCGCTGTAGGAGCCGTCGTCGAAGTTCACCTCGTAGAAGGTCTGCGCCGTGGTGCCGATGACACGGCAGCGGTAGTACAGGCCGTTGCGGTTCTTGGTGATGACCACCTGGCCTAAGGACACGGCCCTCAGGAGCTGCACCTGGCGGGTAGGGGCCGTGAGCCGGGCGCCGGGCGAGGCACGGGGAGGGCGGGGCAGGGCACTCACCGCGTGGCCGCCGGCGCGGTGCTTGAGGCAGGTGATGGACACGGCATACGGCCAGTCGTCGGGCTCCATGAGGACACCGGCGGCCTGCGCGCAGGTCACATGGAAGGAGGTGGAGCAGTGCTCGACGGAGCACTGGATGCAGGCGCCCGACACCTTCTTCATGCGCTTCCGGCAGTACACGCACTTCTGCGGACGAGCGGAAGCAGTGGGCTCGCTGCCCAGCCCCACCGCCCCTGGGACCCGCCCTCGGGAAGGCCCGGCCAGGTCTTCAACCCGGGGGCAGCGGGAAGGAAGCTCAGCGCTCGCACCGCCTGCACCCAGTTGAGTGCCCAGCGGCCCAGGAAGACGCCAGAACCGGCCTCGGCCAGGGAACCAGACGTTCAGGCCGCCCGGCCTAGAGGCGGCGACTCCATTGACAGGAAACGTCCAGAGAGGGGAAAGACCTGTGGGCACCTGGGTTGGGAGAGGGCACGGGGTGACTGCTCACGGCGCCTAGGCTTCTTTTTGGCATAGTGAGAATTTCTGGAGGCAGAGAGCGGTAATAGTTGTACAAACTGCGGCCGCTATGGACCACTGAATTGCGTACTTCATAAAGGGCATGAAGAAACCGTTCTTGTTTTTTTAAGACCGGATCTTAAGGCTGGGCCTCTCACTCTCGATTCTCCTTCCTGTCACAGCCTCCCAAGAGCTGGATCACAGGCAGCCGCCCTCCGCCCAGCAGGAAGAATGATTTGATCTGCATCTCTAGTGAGAGCCCTGCCTGCAGCTCCTTCATGGGGCGGCATGGAGCTGAGGGTCCATGCTGTAGGCAGCACCTGCCCACCTGTCACCCTGGGACTTAATCAGCAGGGCCTTTACCTGTCAGTCACACTCAAGGCCAGACAGGCCTGCTGCGGCCAAGAGCCTGGGAGGGTGGCACATGTGGCTGGACGGCAGTGCAGGCTCCTCAGGGAGCTGGCAGCCAGAGTTCTCCCCAGCGGGGAGCAGCAGGCCGGCAGGTCTTGGCCCTCCAGAGCTGGGCCTCCCCCAGGGGCGTCAAGCAGAGCCAAGGGGAGCAGCTTCGCCCCCCAGGCACTTGGCAAATGGCAACACATGCTCGAGGGCTGCAAGAGCCCAGGGCCACAGCCGCCAGGCCCACAGCGCCGTCATCTGGGCCCCAGCGGGGCCAGCTGCTACTCCCACTAACCGTCATCAAGGCTGTTCGCAGGCTCAAAGGCTGCAGAGTGTCACAATCTGGGTCTGGGGCTGAGGTCACCCACAGCCACCACCTCCTGAAGGCCAGGCCCCCGCTCTGCTGCCCACGTGGCTGCAGGAGACCCAGGCAGGTGCAGTGCACTCACGAGACCACTAGGCCAGGGTGCAGGGCCAGGTCATGAAAGGATCAGGTGCAGGTGTGGCCAGGATCCCTTCCAGGTTAGCCAGGGCCAGTCCCCACCCCCCAGGGCTCCCGATAGCCCAGAGCCTGCCCAAGGAGCTGGAGGCAGAGGCCCAAACGTGGCGTGGGCAGGAATGAGTTAACACCTTCCCCGAGCCAAACGTAGAGAGATTTTTAACTCATCTTTACGGCTCTAGCAGCGAAGAGGCTGCTGGGGCGAGAAGTCAGATCATGCATAAAGCGTGAGGGAGGACTGCCCACCAGCTGTGCCACACTGTCACTGCACCAGAGAAGTGGCACTTTTTACACCGCATTTGTGGCCTTAGTCACTGCCTGTGTGGGGGAGTCACCTGCAGCCACGGGCCTCCAAACTGCCCATCCGTGCTGGGCTGGTGGCCGCTCCCTAATGGGCCCCATGGTGGCTGTGCAGCCTGCTCAGGTGGCCTGCACCTGGGGCCTGGCGGCACGCGGTCCCTGCCCCCCGTGCCTGGCAGCAGCTGAAGTGCCAACCCTGAAGCGTCCCCGCCAGCCGGGAAGGGAACGGGAGGACAAGGCTGGATGCTGCCCGGGCCCTGGCGGAGCCTGGCTCTGTGGCATCGCACAGACCACAGGGGCGGTGAGTGCAGCGTCCCCAAGGGGCACCGCATGGGACCCAATCCCAAGGCCGGAGCCTGGCCTCCTGGCCCCCATCCTGTCCTGCTCGCGGGGTTCTCAGGGTCTGGTGCCTGTCACTTCTGGCCGGTGTGTGGCGGCCACAGAGCTGGAGCACGGATCGCGTAGCCTCCCTGCTCCAGGCCTGGGGCTCCTCGCCTACGAGAAGATGGGGCAGGGACACCCTGGACGTGGCTGTGGCCCAGCTCAAACAAGGCAGCCCCCATACGCAGGTGGCAGCGGGGAGCCTCGGGGGGCTGTGGTGAGGGTGGCCTGGTGACAGTGCTTGAGGAGGGGACCCAGTTCACACTGCTGTCACCCCAGCTCAGACAGAAGGCCCAGAGAGACACAGGTATCCATCTGGAGTGACAGCTGGCCAGCAGCCATGCTCACCCTCCCAGCGGCCCTGCTCTTGTGCCTCTCCCTGGGGGGGCAGACATTAGGCAGAGCAGGAGGGGTCCAGTGTGTGCCAGGCGCAAGGCCTTCAACTCAACAGCAAAACACCAAGCTACCTGACGGAAACATGGGGTAAAAACCGGAGGAGACTCTCCCGAGGCGGCACAGCTGGTCACCAGGGAAATGTAAGCCAGAGCTGCCTCGAGGTGCCCCCACATCTGGGATGATGCTGCCATCATGGGGCGCAGGATGCTGAGCGACCGTGAGGACAGCAAGGAAAGGGCCCTTGGAACACTGCGCACGCGGTGGGGTGGGGGCGCAGGGAGATGTCAATCACCACAAAGTTTTCTGGAGAACTCCAGCCAGCCCAAGCCCAGGGCCCACCAGTGCCCCCTAGGCACACAAGCCAACGCAACACCAGAACAAGTGGCCATCTGTAGCCAGGGCGCATGGCCACCCTGTTCACAACAGCCTTAGCTCCTGCGAACAAGTGAGTTAGCAAGGAACAGGCAGTCTGGCTATGTGGAATATTGCTGGGCCATGAAAAGGAAAGGAACCCTGTCACATTGACACAGCCCTGGCTGACTAGGAGTAAACCTTGAGGACATTATCTTGTTAGGAAAAATCCAGTCACAGATGGGTAGGCGCATGGGTCCACATCTGTGATGGATAAACCACGGGCCAATACATAGGTGTGGCTCAGGCACGAAGAGGAGACTTTGGCTGGGGAAGGATGAGCCGTGCAGCGCCGGGGACCGGCCTGGCCATGCCGCAGTACCTGAGCACACCGCTGTGCTGAAGAACCAGTCACCCGGGAACAGTTAGAGACAGCAGGGGAGAGAGGCAGAGCACCTAGGTGGAGGCCGGGGTGAGGAGCTCCACTCAGGAAAATGGCGGAGCTACGCATGGCGCTCACTTGGCAGAGAACCTGGCCCCGCAGGGCTGTGGCGACCCAGGACTGCGGGGTAAGGGCCCTGCTCCTGTGCCTGCAGAATAGATGCCCATGCTGCATTTATGCCAATGCTGTCACCCGGCTCTGGGCCGCCTTCCCTGCAGGCCAAACGGAGTCCACCAGGGCGCGGAGGACCTCCAGCACCACGCGCTCCTGACACCCAGGGGACCAGCGAGACGAGAGGCCGCTCTGGATGGGACGTACCAGCTTCCAGCGCTGCTCGGGGATGCCGCTGATGTCCACAGGGTGGCGCTCGATCACATTCAGGAACCGCACCTCGGGGACCGCGATAGCGCAGATCACATGGATCCACCTGGGGGGATGGGGTCGAGGTCACAGGCCGCCGGGCAGCTCAGCTGGGGTGCAGGGAGAGTTAGGAGAGCTGAGTACTGTTGTCCCCCAGCCACCCACAGGGGCGGCCCGCGCCCAGCACGCACCTGCGCTCCGTGGTCGTCTGCAGAGCCCCACCCCGGAGGTTGCACAGGCAGCATTCCTGCGGGACACGGGCAGTGAGGCGGGGCCAGCCGCTCAGCACCGCCCACCCTGGCAGCCCTCGCTACTCCGCCTCCACCCAGGGCCACCCGAGGGACCAGCGCAGAGGCGGAATCAGAGGCCTCCGGCCCGAGACTGGTCCCCTTGTGAAGTGGGCTGGGGGCTGCTGGGCCCGGCTCCAAGCACCACCCAGCCGCGGGGCGAGTTACCGCAGTCCAGGCGTGGGCCGCGCACCGGGAGCACGTCCAGCCTTCCCTGGCCAGCTCTGGCCGGACGCCGTAACAACCTGGAAGGCAGGGGGCGCCGCTGAGACCGGGGGCGGCGGCTCACGTCCTCGGGCTGCTCTGCAACGGGCGGCCTCCTGGTGTAGGGCGCACCAGCCCCGCACCCCCATCCACCCAGGAGCCAGAGGCCTGCGCTTGGCGTGGAAGTGACGCCTGTGCCAGTCTGACCACCCAGCTGCGGTCAGAGCCGAGCGTCGGGAGGGTCTGGAAGCTTCCTCTGTGTCAGGAGGCTGGCAAAGGTGTCAGCAGGTGGCATGGAGGGCAAGGGCACTGGGAACGGCTCCTGCCATCCGCCACGAGGGGGCAGCCACGAGAGGCTCTGAGGACATGGGAGGCACATCTTCAAGGGGGTCCCACACCCTGCCCAAGCCCTGGAGCCATTTACAGAACAGAGACCTGAGGCCCAGATCACTCTAGGTGCCCAGAGCTGTCACGGGGTGGTCGCGAGTTTGAAAAAACTAAAGGGAATGGGTGCTGCTGTCTTCTGTCCGCCCACACCGCCACGCTGGCCCTCTCGCTCTCGCTGCCCCATCTCCTCTCTCTCCGGTCACCACGTGCAGCCCCTCCCTTCTCTGCCCACCTCTCCACCTGTGCAGTGTACTTTCCTTCCAAGAGCCTGCTTAACCCTCCTGTTCTCTGGCTTCTTTACCTCCCCCAGGGAACAGAGACCTCCTTATACCAGGTCACCCAGGGAATTCGGGGTTTTCCAATTTCTCTTCCAGGTTTACCTAAGCTCCTCCAGGTGGCTGTTTTCTCTGTAATTATTTCTTAAAGGTGAAGTATCTCTAGTAAACCTTATCTGTTGTTGTTGTTAGGTGCCATCGAGTCGTGTCCAACTCATAGTGACCCTCATAGGGTTTTCAATGGCTGTTTCGGGATTGCCTTGGGAGTGGGTTGCCACATCCTTCTCCCATTTTTGCGGTGCTGGGAATTGAACTCGAGACCTCAGAGACTGCAGAGCAGCGCTCTGCCAACTGAGCTAAATCCCAGCCCCAAACCTTATCTACATTGTTGTTGTTGTAGATGCTGTTGAGTCAGGTCGACTCATAGCGACCCTACATATGACAGAACACTCCCCGACACTGTGCCATGCCCAGCGCTGTTTCGGTGCTTCTCTGCTGTACATAGGGTTTTCAATGACTGACTGCTTCAAGACTGTTTCAGGAGTGGGCTGCCAGGTCCTTCTCCCATTTTTGTGGTGCTGGGGATGGAACCCCAGGCCTCAGTGCAGAGCGGCGCTCTGCCAACAGAGCTAAACCCTCGTAACCTTACCTATACTATCATAAGCTCTGCGTAAGGTATAAATTCTTTCATATGCCAAATACAAGGAGTGAGATTTGCTGCCAGATTCCCTGACCAGTGCTCTGGACCCACTTCCCCGTGTGTCCCCGATAACACTCTGCTCAGAAAGGCACAGGAACAGGGCTCCCGGCCATGAGCACAGCCAAATCTGCCTGGGGGCTCCAGACGGCTCTCAGGCTGAGTCCCTGCTTCTGCCACCTGCAGCGTACTTGCCCTGGCTTTGGAAACCAGGAGATGGTGGCTGGGGGTGGAGGGTCCTGGCCACACCAGGGGCTCGGCCTCCCATGGTCACTACCCAACAAGGGAGAAGGGTCCACCAGTGGGGTGGGCTGGCCACATCCGGCCTGACCTGGGCAGGTCTGAAACCCAGGTCCAGCCAGGAAGCACAGACCCTTGGCAGCCACAGTGGGGCAGGGGAAGGGGGTGGCCCAGTTGGCCACACGCATGGCACTAAACGGTGCCCAGAACACCTTCCTGTCCTGTGGCGCGGCCTCTCAGGCGCTGCCCTGCGCACCCAAGAAAGGCACCGCCCACCTGGCACCGGGCTCTTGGTGGAAAGTGTGGTGCAGCCGGACTGTGTGGGAGCCGCGTCTCTACTGTGGATGCTCACACTGTCAAGGCCCCACAGGCACTGCCTCTGCCTGCCGCCTCCCAGGCGCAGGGCTGTCCGTGGGTGGCAGGGAGCCTCACCTTGGCCAAAGTGAGGCACAGGGCATGTGGCAGAGGAAGATTTGGGAGAAACCAAGCTCCCCGCAAGACATGGAGTGAGATCCCAGCCTTCTCAGTGAGAGCCTGGCCCCGGCTCCCCAGCACCAAGGGCAGAAACGGCGCCTGTGCAGCCCCAGGCGGCAGGCCCATGGCCCCACCCACCCACGGCGCCATGGCACTCACTGGCGTGGACCTGCAGGCAGCACTTGGCGCAGGCGATCAGCGGGCTGGTGCCGTCCTCGCCGACGTAGGAGTTGGCAGGCAGCGGCTCCGTGTTCTCGCCACTCGAGGTGAAGCACATCTCGGGGATGAGCGGCCGCGTCCTCTGCCCGCTCTTGGAGGGCGGCGGGGCAGAGGGGCCCTCCCCGGGTGGGGCCGCCTCCCGCTCTGGCTGCACGGACTGCAGGGGGGCAGCCTTCAGCGTGGCAGAGCCCAGCCTTGGCCCTGCACCTCCTACCCGGCCCCTCCACCCCTGCCCGGCCCTGCACCCCCACCCAGCGGGCGGTGCGCACCTGGCTGTAGGGGTAGAAGAGGGTGCAGACGGCGCAGTAGGGCTCGGCCAGGGCGGCCACGGCGTTGAGCCTGCGCTCGGCCTGGAAGCTGGCTGCCTTGTTCTTCCACTGCAGCGACGGCAGCGACCTCAGGGCCTCGGGGGCGCTCATGTCCTCCTCCCCTGAGAACGGGAACGCTTCTGGAACGTCCAGTCAAGGCAGGAGGACAGAGCATAAGGAACGCGGTCTCGGGGCACCTGGCCAGCAGAGGCGGGGACGCTGGGCCTGTCCTGCCACTCGGCAGGTCCCTGTAGTGCCCACTACAGCCTGGCACTTTGTGCTCTGGGTCCCTGAGAAGGTGAGAGGTGTCTCCCCGTTGGGCCCCCAACACAGTGCCCACACCCTGATTGTCCATGGCCCTGGACGTCTGGAGCTGTCCCCTTGCCCAGGACGCCCCAGACTATGGACCCGCCACATCGCACTGCCCACCCTCCCCTTGCTGGTGGTGCCTGTGCCAATACCAGGTCTGACAAAAGGTGGGGTCGGCCCCGCAGGCTAGAGGGGCGGGGCCACCCAGGCCGCCAGCTCTGCGGGGCTGCACGGTGGGCCCTGCAGGAAGTGCCAAGGAGTGGGGCGTCATGGGAGGGTTGCGCTCACCCTCGTCACTCGAGGCCTCTTGCTTGACCACCGACAGGGGGGAGCGGGTGGGTGGGCGGCCCAGGGGGTGGCGGCGGCTCTTCTTGATTTCCATCTTCAGCTTGGAGAAGGTGGGCGGGCCCTGCACACAGGACAGGCGAGGATGGTGAGGCCGGCACAGGAGCAGAGCTCGGCCCGGCCTGGCCCACGGCCCAGCGCCCACCTGCACCTCGCCGGCCCGGGCGCAGGCCTCCTCTGTGGGCCCTGCCAGCTCCATGGCGGTGGCTGGCTGGCCTGGCGTGGTGGCGGTGGCAGCGGCGGCCCGGGGCACCACGTACAGCATGGGGATGATGGGTCGAGGCTTGGCCTCCTCCTCACCCGGGGCGGCGGGCAGCACCACATTGAGGGGCATGGGCTGGGGGCTCTGCTCGGCAGCCGCAGGGCCAGGGGCCAGCGCCGGGGGCTCGAGCGAGGGTGGCAGCAGCAGGGCCTCCTCGGTGGGGATCGGTGTTGCGGGAGGTGGCAGCTGGGGTGGCGGGGGTGAGAGGGCGCCACAGCTCCTCTTCTTCCGGTCGCATTTGGCCTTGCCCGGCCGCAGCTTGCCCCTGCCTTCATCTGCAGGGAGAGAGAGGCCAGTCAGAGCCCGAGCCTGTGGCGTCCGTGGCCCCCAACTGTCCAGCACGTTCAGACTGTGGCGGGGACCCCACGGGGAGCTGAAACCAGAGCCTCTGTGATCCCCACCAGAAACCAGGCCTGGGCAGCTGCTGCCCACAGGGGCATCAAGGACAGAGGTGACACAACAGAAAGGCCTCCCGGAAGGAGCAGCCAGTGCAGAAGGCAAGAACAGTGGCCCCTGAGGCCCCAGAGCTCCCGCTTGGGTGGCCCCCCTGGGCAAGGGGGGCAGCGAGTTCTGTCGTTGGCCCTCGGTCTCAGCTCTGTGCGCATCCACACCTACGGCACCCAGGCCACCATCCTCAGAAGCAAAACTTTAAGCGACACTGAGTGCCGCGTGACCAGAACACAAGACATGACCCGGGGTGCCTGGGGCACCTCCCCCGGAAGTCCTGAAGGCAATGGCAGGACAGGGGCTGATGAGGAGTCTGGGTGGCAGGAGAGGTGGGTGGCAGGTCAGATGGAACTGTGGCTCCCAAAGTCCCCAGAACCTGTGCACATGTCATGGAAGGCAGAGGGGGGACCTGCAGATGGACCCTGAGCAGGGGTCAGGTATCAGCTGGGACGGGCAGCGGCGCCTTGTGGACTTGGAAGTCTGCCCTGCAGGCTGAGGGGGATCCGTGCTCCTTCAAGCCACTAGGCTTTGGCCACAGGTCACTGGCTGCAGAGCTGAGGGTGGGTACAACCTGGCATCTGCACCCCTGCCTTGGGAGGCCGGCTCCGATCCCTGACACCTCCAGCTGGGAGAAGCACAGCGCCCGCCAGGGCCCGGAGGAGGCGACCACCTTTCCACACCGCACGCCACAGCGTGACGCTCAGCCAGGCCTGGTCTGCAACCTGGCACCACACTCCACCTCACACAGTAAAGGCCAGGCCACACGCCACGCTTCAGCCCCGGGCCACTGACGCTGAAGCAGCAGGGGCAATGTGGGCACCCGAGGGTGATGCCAGCTCCCAAGACTGAGGTTCACCGTGTGACTCCTGACTCCTGACCCCAGGGCGTGGTCATGCGAGGACCCTCCCTTCCACAGACCCAGGAGGGGACAGATCTCCCCTGGTGGCCGAGCCCTGCGGCCTCCTCCCTGCACTCCTCAGCCCCACACGCAGCTCCTGGCGTCCTTGGCCACACTTGCCCTGAACAGCCACCAGCGTGTGACTTCCAGAGGCCATCAGGGGCAGGGCTGCTCCCACAGGGCCCTCAGCCCTCTGGTCCCCACGGGAGACACTACATGAGGGTCCCAGCACCCTGCCAGCCATGGGGGCCACGCAGGGCAGGGTCCAGGGGCCGAAATGGCTGTGCCGGCTGCAGTGCCTGCTGGGAAAGGCAGCCTCTACTGACATCCAGGAGCAGTCATGAGGGCGCCGGGCAGCGCCGGCCCTGCTCACTTCACAGGTGCTTCAGGGCAACACCTGCGGCCTCCAGGGACAATGGCTCCCCGCCCCCCAAGTGGACCCACCGCCCCCGCCCCACTGGACTCCGCCATGGCCAACGAGGACCAGGACTCGGGCCCCACCCCCTGGAGGCGCACAATCTCTGTCCAAAACGCCCCTTGAGCTCAACTTCCTCTGTGCCTGGGACCCATAGGACCCGGGAGGTTCACGGTGGAGTTCTGTGGCCTTGGGACCCAGAAGCTCTGGAATGTGGGCTCAGATGCCTGGCCGGGGATTCTCTGCCCCCACCTGGGGAGGCGGAGAGAAGCTGTGGCCCTGGTGGGGCCTCTGGGCCTCATACACAGCACAGCCGTGGTGCTCACTGGGCACCACGGGCTGGAGCTCGGGGCCCAGGGCCAGGGCTATGGGGACAGGTATCCGTGTGCGTGACTGTGGCAGCCTTGTTGTCCCCATACTGGGCCCTAGCAGGCCCTGGGCCCCTGAGACAGAGACAGAACCCAGGCACAGGCTCCTGCTGTCTTGCCCCGCCTGACGCCCTCCCAGGAGACAACAGCAACAAAACCCTGCGGCCCCAGCGGGGAGGGAGGGTCTCGAGGTCCAGGGCAGCCCGGGCTGCAGAGCCAGACTCTGTCTGAAACAAAAAAGCAGGGCACAGTGGCTACACATGTGACCCCAGCGCTCAGGAGGTGGAGACAGGAAGATGGCGAGTTCCAGGCCAGCCTGGGTCTCAAGAGACCCTGTCTCAACCTCGAGAGATCTCGTCTCCAGGTGGGGGCGGAGCCGGGTGCACTGGCCCCACCTGGGATCCCAGCTCAGGAGGCTGAGGCGGGAGGATCACCAGTTCAAGGCTAAAGGCAGCCTGCATAACTTAGCAAAACCCTGTCTCAAGATAAAAAACCTAAAAGGGGCTCCGGGGTTCAGCTCAGCGGTGGAGCACGTGCCTAGCATGCGCGAGACTCAGGGCTCCATCCCCACCCTGTGCTGTGATAAACAGATGGCTAAAATCTGAGCCCACTTAACTTGGAGGCCAAGATCTGTGCTGCCCCTGATTTTCAGGGAGCAGGAACAGGTCCAGCCACTTCCTCACCACTGCCAGGCTGTGGGCTCTCTGGGGAGAGCCTGTGGGGACCTCTGGGGAGAATGTCGAGGCTGTGCAGGACTCTGAAAGCAAGCAGCATTCTGAGAAGCCTCCTGTGGCCTTGCAGCGGACAAGGACAGGCGTGGTGGCCATGGCATTGAGGGCCCTTGTAGAACTGTACCCTCCCAGGGCTAACGACAGGCTAAAGGATTCCAGGTCCTGTCCCACTCTGAGCCCCGGGGCAGGCAGTGTCGGGGTCATGCAGGGTCCTTGCCTGGACTGTTTTTCAGGTAGAGGCCACGGCCTGGAGTCCCTGCAGCTAGGTGTTGTCACCAGCCTGGTAGGGGGTCTCAGGCCCCAGGCAGGCCTCCCCCTGGAGGCTGAGGGTTGCGGGAAACCATGATGGGTCCAAGGCCGCTGGTCTGGAAGCCCGGAGGGCGGGGTGGGGGTGGGGAGGGTGGGCAGCGTGCAGCCGCCCGGCTCCTGGCCTCCGTGTCTGTCCTCCTGAAGCTCCTCCCGCCAACGGCGCATCTTCCCAGGCACAGCCCGCTGTGGGGCCCGGCCGGAACGGGCTGGGGTGGCCCCAAGGTTGACTCGGCCTCGCACTGTGGCTGGGGAGCCTGGCAGCCTTTGCCATCTTTGTCCCATGCCAGTCACCAGCTGGGGGCAGCTCCAAGGCAGCTGCAGAACCAGGAGGGGACGGCAGGCCTGAGGTTGAGTCAGCCAGTCTGGGCCACTCGGGGGCTCCCAGAAGCTCCAGGAGGCACCGCACAAGCGCCGGCTGCTGCGCCAGGGGCTCTGCTGCCTGCCCTCCTGCCCTCCGCATGGTCCCCATGGAGCTGTGGGTCCTCCTAGGCCAGTGACAGTGGGCACTGTCCATTCCAGGCCATGTGGCAGCCTGCAGGGGAAGCAGCCTCCCACGTCCCCAACTCGTGCATCCCAGCGGCCAGCCTGTCCCTGGCGGTGCAGCCATCTCCAGTCCAGACCTGGACTGTGGGTGCCGCTCCACGCAGAGCCACAGAACCCGCAAGAGCTGGCCGAGGAGGACCCTTGGCAGCGGCAGCCCTAGGGGCACGAAGCCAGCACCAGAGAAACCAGGGGCACCGCCGAGGTCTCTCTGCTTACTCCGGGGCGTCCGGGGCCGCGTCCCGGGACGGGCTCCCTCGCCCTGCGGACTCTGCATTTGTCACAAGGGAAGGAAGGGCATCCCTGGTGGCCAGGCATGGTGTGTCCAGGCCAGGAGGCTGCCCCAGCCCCAGGCAGAGACTCTGATGCAGCGACTCCAAGGGCAGCATGCGGGGTCCCTGTCCTCCCGAGGTCCCCACCTGGCCATGGTGCTCGCACCCTCCAGGAGCCTCGCAAAGCCACAGGCCTCAGGGCAACGGTTGAGGCTCAGCCTGGGAACATCACGACCCGCTGGTGGCCAAGGATGGCGTGGCATGTGTCGTTCATACACATGGCCTGAGACTCCAGCCCTGGCCCCAGGTGCACCCTTCCAGGAGACGGGACTCTGGGAACGGCGGTGGCGGGCCGGGGGGTGGAGGGGGAGGTGGCTGTATCCACCATGTGCCGTGCTGGCCCTGAGTCTGGCTCAGCCAAGCTGAGGGTTGTGGAGATCGACAGCCAGCGCAGTGGCCAAGTACCAGGCCCAGACAGCCCTGATGTCCCCTGCACTCCCGCGACAGCTGCGCCTGGGCTAGATCCTCATGGCCACGTGGCACGGGTGGACGCAGGGGCCCCCGTGTGGGTTCATGGTGGGGTGGGGGGTTGGGGTTGTGCCTGTCGCTGCTTCCCCACAGGCCTGTGAGGCAGTGGCCAGCAGGATCAGGAGGCAAGGGCCGGGCGGGGGTCCTACACACAGGCCTGGATGCCCCTACCACAAGCTGCCCGGCCTGGCACGGCCCGACCAGGAAAGGCAACTTCCAGTGGTCTGGCCATGCCCTGGACGCTCAGCACAGCCCCGCTTGGGTCTCCACCCGGCCCCTTTCCGTCTGGGGGTGCATCCCCAAGGCCACGGCACAAGGACGAGGCGTCTCTCTGCTTCCGCATGGTGCGTCCCTGGATGGCAAGCTGTGTGCCCTGAAGTCACAGGCTGAGGTCCCGAACCCCAGGCTCAGAGTGCAGCCTGGCTTGCACAGAAGGCAGTTGGAGCAGCAGGGGAACTTGTGAGGGGCCTCGATGGCCTCGCAAGGATGACACCTGCAGGAGGCCGCACCACCCACTCGGGGGCCCTGGAACAAAGCTCCCCCCTCAGGCTGCCCAGCCCCAGGGACTTCATGGCCTGGGACGGTCGTGCGTGCCCCAGAGGACCTCGTGTCCAGTTTGTCTCATCTCCTCGATTTCAAGCCTGTGGAATGCGGCCTACGAATGTGGCCATGGCAGGCAAGGTCACGGTAGAAGGTCCCATGACGTGGGGTTCTGGTTGAGGGAACTACACAGGGCCCTGGCTGCAAGTCACCAGGGTGAGGGGCACCCCCCTCCTCACACCTGTGTGCCCAAGGGCGGCCCAGGGACCGTTTTCCTTTTCTTCCTCCATTACACGGTGCCTGGGATGGATCCCTGGACCTTGCACACGTTAGGTACATGCTCTGCCACGGAGCCCCAGCCCCAGCCCCCAGACGCCACTTCATTGTCCCTCTCCCGCAGTGGACATTGCCTGCAGTGGTCACCATCCTTGGCACTCTTGAGTCTGCAAGGGCCCGAGCCCCAAGGGCCTCCATGTGCAAAGTCCTTGAAGGTCCGACGTGGCAAGGCGAGGCCTGTGGGTCTCACAGGCAGCCTCACGTGTGCTTGACCACCCCAAGCGCCCGGCAGCACTGGCCATGGTTCCTCCCCGAGCTGCTGCCACACACGTCCCCAGCACTGGGCCAGGCAGCCTTGGGTCCTTTGCCCTGGCTGCCCTGTGTGTGAGGCTCCTCGGGCATTCTGGGCCACCTCCACCTGCTCCCAACTAGCCGCAGGGGCTGCAACACCTCCTGCCCACCTCCACCTTCCTCCAGGTCGGTCTGTTTGGATCTGCGAGTGACGAGCGCCAGCCCGCGTCCTCCTGGTGTGCGCTGGCAATGAAAGCTGACTCTAGCCGACGTGGCGGCCTTGCTGCCTGCTCCATGCTGATGGAGCTCCAGGGCTCCGTGTCCCCCACACAGATCTTCAGCCCGGCGCAGGCAGAGTAATGGCCCCCAAGGCATCCACGGCCTAGTCCTGGGGCCTGTGGACATGTCCCCTCCCGGGGCAGAAGAGACTGCAGACAGGATCAAGCCAAGGTCCCAGAGCGGAGGGACCGTCCTGGGTCAGCCAGGGTCAGGACGGGGTCAGAAGCAGACACTGTGCTGCCGCTCTGAGGAGGGGCTGTGAGCCGAGGGATGGGGTCTCTGGACGCTGGACAGGCGGGCTCTGCGTCCTCCCTGGAGCCGCGGGAGGGAGGGGCCCACGGCAGGGTTCGCTGAGCCCAGGGCTCTAGCTGCCCACCCTCAGGCCAGGCAGACCTGCTGTCCGAGGGGGGCCCAGCCGCTCAGCGCCTCTGTTCTCGACCCGCACCCACCTGCATTTGAACCGGTGTGTGGGCATCATCACCACACAGCAGTCCTGGGGACGCTGTGTGGCAGGGCCTGCAGGGAGGAGGAGGGGACAGCGCCCAGGAGCCCTGCAGCCTGGCGGCCCTGCCCCTCCCAGTGCTGCCTTCATCTCTCGCTCGCTCCCTCAGCAGCCCGTCTGCTTTGTCACAGTCAGTCCGAGGCCCAGAGCTCTGAGTGGCAGCGATGACAGACGGTGCGGCTCTGGAAGTGGCGTTTGCTCTGCACAGCAGCGAGTGTGGTTCTGCGGCAGGCGTCAAGGGGACCTGGGGCGCCCCAGCAGGGTCTCGGGGTCCCTGGCTCTGACTGCACCTCTTGTCCTGCGTACAGTTCCGTCCGTGTGCCAACGGCGTGGCAGCCACGCTCGTGCCCCGGCCAGGACGCCTTTTCCTCGTCTGGCCTTCCTGGGCCGGGAGAAGCTCCTGTGCCCCGCTGGACAGACGTGGGTTGGAGGGCCCAGGGGGCCGGTGCTCTCTGCCTGCACACAGACCGGCTGCCATGTCCACCCCCATCCTTGCCCAGCACCCAGGGAGGACGGAGGGACGGCCACCCTGTCCAGCGGGATGCAGCGCCATGTGCACATGGGAGGGAGCCGAAGGCAGAGGTGAGGATGAGGGAGCGGCCTCTTGGGCTCAGACCCCTCTCCCCAGTCAGAGGGCCTGGGACCACAGGGTGTGAGTCCGGTCCCTTCCCGCTCACGCTCCCCCAACACCGTGCTGCCTCCACCTGTCGGCCAGGCAGCCCAGCCTGGTGCCCACCCGGTCACATGGGTCACACCCCACCCGAGAGTGCATCTCAGTGCCAACCCTGCAAAGCAGAGGTCCTGCGGCACACGGCAACCCCAGCACACGGACCCACGGGATCCACGGGACCCACAGGACCCACGGGACCCACGGGATAGGACTGACCTTCTGCGCCCTCAGCCTCCGGGCCCAGTGGCGGTGGCTCCTCATCCTCGTCCTCAGGCTCAGGCTCTGGTGCCGCCTCCTCCAGGAGGGCTGCAGCTGCCCCCTCCCCAGGGGACTTGGGGTCCTCAGGCCTGGGCTTCCTGGGCTGGCTCCGCTTCCGGTGCGACCTGGGGGGAAACGTGTCAGGCGGGAGGCAGCTGTGGCGGGGGCGCCTGTGCCCTGCAGAGCCCGGCTGGGGCCGAGGGAGCCGGAGCCGCGGGGGGTTGAGGGCGGGCACGGGTCACCGGAGGACAGCAGCGCGTGAGATGCGGACACACGAGGACACTTACGCCAGCCCCGGCCTTCCGCTCTGCTCTCTGCTCCTCTCTAGCCTCGGCCTCCTCTCCTCAGCCTTTCTCCAGTGTCTGCTTTCTTTCAGACTAATTTGTCTAGAACGTAAATTTCGGGGAGTTTTTCTCTAGCGCTTCTCGCCCGCACTCCCAGGTCCCCTTTCTACCGGGCTCTGGCACACGGGCGCCCCACGCGCAGCCTGGCACAGGGGCACTGCCATCCTGGGGACAGAGGGAGAGGCCCCAAGCTTGGAGCCTCTCAGCCAGAACCTCTCAGATGTGCATGGAGAACCTCAAGCAGGCAGGAGGGAGAGGGGGCGAGTCTGCGAGCGGCACTGGGCCTCGCCCAACGCAACAAAACCTGCTTTCTGCCTGACAAGGGAGTGGGGATCCCAAACTATCACCGGGCCCCAAGCATGGGCGGGTGGCCACCCTCTGTAGGGGCGAGCCCAGCCCGCGTCCCCAGGCCTCCCTGCGTGGCCTGAAGCACCCCTGGCCTCCCTGCCCAGCTCCCCACTGGGGCCTCACCCCCTGGACCACAGGTGGCCGAGCAGAGCTAAGGCCAGGCCAGGCCCTCGTCTTCCTAGCTAGAACCCTGAGCCCACCCCGGAGGCCCTCGCTATCTGCACGGGGACCTGCAGGGTAGAGATGAGCAGTGGCAGCAAGCAGGGGTGCAGCCGGGTGGCTGCAGGGAAGCCAGGCTGGGAGGAGAAGCGGGCAGACACTGAGGGGGAGGAGGAGAGGGGAGGGGGAGGGGCAGGGAGACACAGGCACCCCCGGCCCAGCCAGTGACGTTCACCCACTCACTGCAGCACCGCCGCACGGCACCCTGGAAATGCCTGGCCACCAGGGCTGCACCCAGGTCTGGGAGTGCCTGGGCCCTGCAGTGGCCACCGTGGGGCCAACCACCTACCAACTCACCTGGCCTCGTGTCCTGAGCAGCCAGGCCGTCCTCCTGCCTCTGGCAGTCACTGTCCGCCCTCCCCAGTCCCCTGGCCTCAGGGCACACCACGCACCCCCAGAGCACCAGGCCTGCTGGCTCCACAGCCACCATACCCAGGACTCAGGAAGCCCAGGACATGGGACCTCTACGGACCCGTGTGGCCACCCTGTCCCCTGCCCCCAGGCTGCACTGCAGAGAGCAGCGGCAGCTGGTGTGGGGACTCATGGGGGCTATGCCCCGCACGGTGTGGGGGGGCAGTTATGCCGTGGCTGGTGAACGAGCTGGGAGGTGACTCTGCATGCCCAGAGGATGGGCCCCCGTGTGCCCAGAGAGGCGGGGGCCACCTGTGTCCCTGCTGTCAACCCGTGCCGAAGCCCCTTCCAGATGTGGGGTCTTCGCCTCCTCTCCACCTTCCCTCCACGGTCTCCTCTTGCTGCTGCTTTACCACTTGGTCCTGGCCGCCTCCCGATGCTGGCGTGGACACTGAGGTGCGGCTGTCCCTGGGCCCTTACCCGCTGGCCTCTTCCTGCATCCAGTCTGTGGCACCTTTGGAGGTGGCACTGGCGGTGGCACTCCATGCACCTCTTCACAGGACTCCCCAGCGTCCCTCCCTGCTGGCTCCTCCTGGGTCCGTAACGGCCCCTCTTCTGGATGCTTCATCTTCTTGGCATCTCCAAGTGCCCTGGCCTCACTCCCAGATTCTCCTTGCGGTGTGGTCTCCCACGCAGTGTCTCCACTCTTCAGAGATGACCCTGGGATCTCTGTTGGTACCCCCTGATCACTACTGTGGACCCTGACTCCCCGTAATTCTCCTGGGTCGGATCCACGACCTCAGTCCTGCGGTTCACACTCTTGTTTGACTGGAGCACATTCTCCGGTAGCTTTCTGAGAAAGGAGGCAAAACCTGAGCCATGCCACACGGAAAGAGACCTCCACTCCCTTGTACACCTAGCAGGTACCGCAGCTGGCCTGTGTCCTGGGCGGAACCTCCGCTGAGGACCTCGTTTTCTGTCATGCAGATGGCAGATTATGGCCCAAAGGGCCACCCAGCAGCCCCTCATTTTTCAAGCTGACCTGTTTGCTCCATCTGGAAGCTTTGGGGATTTCTGCTGAGTGCAACAGAGCCAGGTTCCCTGGGGATGTGGTGACTCTCTTCCTCCGTGGGCTCTCGGCCTAGACACGCACAGCCACGCCTGGGGTCTCATCTCCCCCCTCCTGGGCCTGTCCTCAGGCTCCCAGGCGCCCTCCTGCCAGTCCTGGACAGGCTCTGCGCACGTGGTGCTCACTGTCCCAGCCTCCTGCAATGGGCTCTTCTCACAGGAACGCCAGGTCCCCCTGCTCACGGTGGTCTCAAGCCTTCTCCAGAGCCCCTTGTCTCTTCTGCCCCGAGCCCAGCTTTCCCGCCATAATCACCTCAGGCGTCTGGGTCCCCAGTGTGTTTGCTGTTCTGAGCCATGGGGGGCTGGGTTGTGGGGCTTGCTGGAGCCCCCATGGGTGGAGGCAGAGGGTCGAGACTTGGAGAGGGGCCTCTGCTTCCCAGGCCTCCTCACTCAGGTACTGGCTGCTCCCTCCGTCTGTCCTGCCCAGGCACAGGGATGCCCACCATCCTCTGGGGAGGTGGCGATGCCACTGAGCCTGGGTACAGCTCCTGCTGCTCCCAGGCCCCAGGGCCTCAGTCAGGGGCACCCATCCGCAGCCATCTGCAGCACAGGCCACTCGCTGGTCACCGTCTGGTCCCTGCTGCCCCTTGGCAGCTCAGCAGTGTCTCAGGACAGTGGGATGACGTGTCCCATGGTTGGTTTATAAAAACCAACCGCTGGGACCCCAGCCAACGACACAGACGTTTGTGAGACGGGGGCAGGTGCTCTCAGCTCAGCGACGGGGCGATGCGGTGATGGTGCAGCCTCGGGGCCCGGGGGCTGCTACGGGGCAGGGCCGTGGCTCCCAGGGTGGCTGCAAGGCTGTCCCCGGGGCTGCGCGATCCCCAGGCCGGGCTCTCCACCTGCCCCCTCCTCCCGCATGCTTGGAGCCTCACAGGAAGGACCCAGCGCACGCCGGCCGGGGAGGCGCTCAGGAGCTGCGGCTTCCTTGGGAGCCGCGGGCCTCAGGCCACGCCTGCCCCAGGGGGCCTGGCTGCCTGGGCTGTGGTTAATCGTCCTCAGGACCACGGCGGGAAGTGCATGGTGCCCTCCATGGCCGCGAGGTGCGACGCTGTGCTGCAGAGTGCCGCTCACGCCAAGGCAGCGGGGTGAGACTGGGCAGCCCGTGGCGCCGGAGCCTTGTGAACACGTGGTGCGTGCTGCCCTGCCACTGTGAGGGGGACCACGGTGGGAGGAGGCCACCAACACCAGTCCTCGGCCTTGAGCCCTGGTACCCAACCAGCGGGCCCTGGGCCATGTCTGAGGACACGGGTGGCTGGCACAACTGGGCAGCTCCTGGCACAGAGGAGGAGGAGGGCACTGCTCAGCACCCTGTAGGGCCCAGGTCACCACCCCAGACAGCAAGCGACCCGGTGTCCACAGTGCCCTGGTCTGGGAAGACAGAGCACAGCCACTGTGGCGCCTCAGACAGAGCTCCCCCAGCACCAAAGAAGCCCTGTGGAGCTGGGCACAGTGGCCATGCCTGCCATCCCAGCAACGCAGGAGGCAGAGGCAGGAGAATCGCGAGTTCGAGGCCAGAGACAACCTGTGTAACTTAGCGAGACCCTGCCTCAAGAAAAAAAATAAAATAGCAGACAGGCTGACGATGCCCTACAACAAAGAGGTAAAACCCTGGCCCAGTGGCTATACCAGTGAAGCCAGCGCTCGGGAGGCTGAGGCAGGAGGATCAACGAGAGTTCAAGGCTTGGCTGGGCTACGTAGCAGGTTCTACACCAGTCAGGGCTACGCAGCAGGGCTCTGTCTCAGAAACAAGAGTCAAACATCCCAAGCAGCAGCCCTCTGAGGCGCAGGTGTAGAGGGCACCGCCCAGCGGCCCCTCTGAGAACCCCGTGCCCACAGGCCTGGGCTGAAACGGTGCCTCACAGAAAAGCACCTCCTCCTCTCAGAGAGAAAAGGAACCAGCCTGCTTTACACACTAGAGGCTTCAAACAAGTCTGCGTCCTTGGGAATGCGACTTAATCTGTGACTCAGTCCCTGTGTTGTCGGTGATTAAGCCCCCAGGATGGCGGGGAGGGCGGGTGCGCAGGGGCTCTGGAGAGAAGCGAGCCTGTCACGAGGGCTGGGGACTCGAGGCGCAGGGGCGGCCAGGCCATTCTACGAGGTCCACTTCCTCCAAGCAAAGAAAGTTCCAGCCGCAGTGAGCCCCTCCCAGCGTCAGCTCCTGGCGCTTCTCAGCCCCGAGTTCCTGCCATGTGGCTCCGGTTTACTGGCAACCCGCTCTGCTGACCAATTAGCCCCAGCCACAATCAATTAACTGTTATGCAAACAGCGCGCCTTGGCCTGTGCCCGCTGGGGGCTGGCAGGGCCACAGGACCACACGGAGAACAGGAAATCCAAGCGGCGGCAACCAAGGGAGCCAGAGAAGAGCCATCTGCCTGCCCGAGGCCGACACGGCCCCAGCGTGCCCGGCCCGGCAGCCAGTCAAGGCGGAAGGCTCCGAGCCCCGCATGGCCTCCTGGCGCGGGCTCGCAGGCTCTGTGGCACAGAGCTGCTGATTACGGAGGGCCTGAAGGACACCGTCGCAGCTGGACCAGGGATGGCCAGCAGTGGCCTCCAGGGCAGGGCTCATGGGACAGAGTGGCCGCCCTCCCCACCATGGCCTGAGCCCAGGGCCACCTGCTTGGGCACAGTGAGTGGCCAACGCGGTACCCCAGTTAAGTTGTTTTTAAAATGAAAATGAATTGCGGTCTGCAGCAGGTGACTGTCGCAGGAGACCAAAGGCCAGTGTCCACAGATGAGCTTTCCCGGGATGGCACCTGCTTCCCTATTGAAGCTCTGGCACCCGCGGGGGACTCTGGGCTGTGGCGGCTGAGACTGGCCGCTGGAGAGCCCCATGGGCCCAGGGCTTTCACAGGCCTGGTCCCTCCTGACTGCAGCTCCCCCTGGGCTGAGGGGTGAACCGTCCACAGCTATGTCTGTGAGCAGCCTGGAGCACGGCAGGCCAGGGCACAGCCCCAAGGTGAGGGCCCCGCCAGCCTTTCCACTGAGCGTCCGCCCGCATCCCCAGCCTCCGTGGACTGGCCAAGAGGATGCAGCTGCCTGGTTCTGGCTCCCCTGCCCACGCAGTCACACAGGGCCTGACCACCCTGTTCCAGGGGCCAGGAGGGGGTCTGAGAGGTGGAGGAGCCAGAGTAAGATGGAGGGGGGTCCCGGGACAGCCTGTGGACGGGGTCTTAGGTCTGAGCAGCGTACTGACACGTGGGCATCTGGGGCTTTGCAGCCCCTGTGCCCTGTGAGGGCCGGCAAGGACCTGTCCCCTCTCAGAGCCAGAGATGGTCCTGAGCAGCCCCGAGGACAGAAACAGGTCCCACACCAGAGGCTGAAGCAGACAGTGAAGGACACGCGTGGCTGGAGGGCCCTGGGGCTCGGCAGAGACGGCACGCGGCAGCTACAGATCCCACCTGCCCCAGGGGCCACTGGCCAGGAGACAAGGACCGCGCTCAGAGGTGAGTGCGACAGACCGTGGGGAGGGGGACAGCAGGGTGGGCAGCGGGCGGGGCGGCGGGCGGCACTCACCTGCGGAGGAGCTTGGCCTTGAGCGAGGCGCGGGAGGTGCTCCAGGAGCTGAGCGCGGGGCTGCTGAGGGCGGTGGGCCGCGTGTGGTCCAGCACGGTGAGGTCCTTGCCTTGCTTCCACTGCTCGTAGCGCTCGGGCTGCAGGATGCGCACGAACACGTCCATGGAGATCTTCACCATGTCCTTGCGGCACGTGCACTGCGGGAGACACGCTCTGAGGCGCCGCGCCTTCTGGACCATCCGCCCGTGCATCCTGCCCCCCTTCACAGGGAGCCCACAGGGCCCTTTCTCCAGCGGTCACCACCCCAGGGCCACAGCCTCACCCAGTGAATGCTCCAGGGGGTCGAGAGCAGGGCCCAGGGCCAGCCAGCAGGCCAGGCACAGAACAGCACACAGCCGCCACACCCGGGAGCCCAGAGGCCCTGGGGCCTGAGGCCTGGCCGCCTCCCGCCAGCTCAGACAGAACCCTTCCTATGAGACGGTCCAATGAGAAGGAACGGCGACAACAGCAGGTGCCCAGGAAGGCTGGGAGGAGGGCAAGGCCAGTCCCCGAGAAGCGCAGAGCGCACACAGGACACCCAGCCCGCAGCGTGGTGTCCCCTCCTGGCGGGGCCTGGTGACGGCGCCACTGGCCTCATGGACATTCACTGTGGGGCCTCGGCCTGGTCTCGCCTGCACAGGGGCAGGGACAAGAGGTGACAGGTGGGCAGGACTGTGGGCTCAGGGCAGGGCCAGATCGAAAGGGTTTCCCAGTTTTGTGGACCACACGGCATCCACGCCAACCTCTGTTGGCCACTGGAGCCTGAGAGCCTCATGGACATCGTGTAGGTGGATGTGGCAAGGCTATGTGCCCGCTGACCATTCACCAAACTGGCCAGGGCTGGGCTGCCCACTTGGTCTACACCCTAATGGTCAGGCAGCCCTAGGATCCCCAGGGAGGGGCATGGGCCTGTGGATGCTCGGGGCAGGCACAGAGGATGGAAGGTCCTCAGGTGGGTACCACCCAGTCGTTGTGGCCCCATTGGGTCAGGGTCCTGGGCTCCTGGGACATGTCACCAGGCACAGGGCATCCCTGGCCTCTGCTAGGCCTGCAGCTTGGCCTCAGATGCCTAATGGGAGCTTCCTACCTCCCTGCCAAAGACACAGCCCATGTCCAGGAGCGCGGCTCCCAGGCTCATCTGGTATCAGTGGCCACCATGCCGAAATGCAGTGTCCTCACGGCAGAGGAAACAGAGGGGGATGTGTGGCTGAGCCCCTCTCTGGCGGTGGAAGCCCCCAGGAGGCCCTGAAGTGCCCGCACAGTGTCGTGACGCTCCCCTTCCCATGCTGGGCAGCCGCGCCACCATCCTCAAGATCCAAAGTGGGAACTCGGGGACAATCAGGACCCAACATCGGGCAGAGGAAATATTGATGGCCACACGATTCCCAGGAAGCACAATTCATGTCATGGGAAGTGTGAAGGCGGGTTGAGGCCGTGGTGCAATTTGGCCATGGAGCAGCAGGAACACAGATGGCTCCCGGGCTCGGATTCCTGGCTGGCCACCGCCTGCTGAACGTCACCATGGACAAGGCTGGAGGAGTCTGTGCTGAGCAGCCCCGAGACTGCTTTCCCTAAGTAATCAGAAAGAGCACCTGCGTGCACCGCAGGGACCCAGCCTGGAGCCGTCCCGGTTCGCCCTCTGCCCAGGGCTGAAGCCCCAGACAGGACAGCGCTGCTCGTCCAAGCCCAACCGCGGCAGCAGGTGCCAGGGGTCGCCCAGAGGGATCGTGGAGGCTGGGATGGAGCGCATGCGTGTAAGTTTCCACTTGGTCCTGTGATCTGGGGAGTCTGGGCGCCTGAGGACGGCACGGGAGGAGGGTGTTGTGGTGGTGGGCAACAGGCGGGAGGGCTCAGGGCCCAGTGTCTTCCCAACACTGAGCACCAGGGGTGGCTGCCACAGGCCCATGGCAAGCCTGAAAGCCTGAGGGTCAGGGAGAGGCACAAGGAACATGGCAGTAAGTCCCTGTTCTTTCAAAACGTCCCTAGGTCACTTGTGCCAGCGCCGCTGGCCGCTGCCTCCTTGGCCCCTCGATTCAGGGAGGGGCTCTGAGCACAGAAGCCTCATCGCAGAAACCTCAGGGCACCCGGGAGGCAAAGGAGGCCGGCAGCAAATCGGGCCATTTGATTTCATTATGGAGCCCTCCCCGCCCCCAGCCCTCTGGGACACACGATTCCAGCAGCTGCTGCTGGAGTTACTGAGGCTGACGGCTCCCCTGCCCCCAACCCCAAAGCCCATCAGCCCACGTGACAGAGGCAGAGCGGCTCTCGGGAACGAGGGCACTTCATTAGCCTCTGATGGAGGAACGAGGCACAGGCGGGAGGGCGGGAGGAGCCTAAGGAGCCCCCGAAGCCCCGAGCACCTGTCAGGCCATGGCATTGCTGTCCAGACCACGTGGCCGCCACAGCGCAGGACAGAGCTGTCTTCAGAACACCCAGAACCGTCACAAACTGGCACGGCGGGAGCAGCAGTCCCACCAGCACCAGGGGCCTCTCTGAGGACAGAGAGGTAAGGGCACGGCGTGGGGCCTCAGGAGTCACCAGCCCGCACCCAGGGTGTCCCTCCCCACCAGGCTCAGTGCCTGTGGGTCCTGCCCGGGCCTGCTCACAGGGACCCCACATGCACTGGCCAAGCCCTGCGGCTCCCTGCTGTCCCTAACACCCCAGACTCAAGCTTCCCATTCCAGGGAGGTGGCCCATGAGCAAGGATGTCGCCTCTCAACACCCACCACAGCGGCACAAACTGGCTGTCGGCGCCATCCATCTAGGGGCTGACAGCCCTGCGAAGTGCGCCTCAAAGGGCCGGGGCAGGGCCACCGGCATTGATGTAACGCATCGCGTGTGCTCAGGGCTTCCCAGGCACAGGAGGCAGGGAGCTACCCACGTCTCTAGAAGCGCCAAGGCAGGGCCACACGTGATCCCAGCCCAGCCCCAGAGAGGCAGCGGCTGAGACGGCTCCCTGGCCCAACCCTGGGGCCTCCTCAGCCAGTGGCCAGCTCAGAAGGCCACGTAGCAGGAGCAAGGAGCACAGGGCTCTCAGGAGCCCAGACCAAGTGCAGAAGGTGGCTCCTTACCCCTCGGGGGCTCATGGGGACAAAGAAGGGACTCAGACAGACACAGCCCCTGCTTCATTACTCAGAAAAACCCAGGCGTGTGTCCAGTTAGTGCGAGCAAGGGAGTACATGCCAGATCCACGCAACAGTGGAGGGACAGCACTGCTCTTACCAAGCAGGTGGCTGCACAAACACTGGCGTCCAAGCATGCAAACACCTCCAAGCAAGGGCAGGAGATTCACGAGATGCCTGCCACAGTCCTTCCCACTGTGGGAAGTGGCGACCTCCGTGTCACTCACCCCCTAACGCTCCATCGGGCAGGTGCAGCACTGCAGTGAAGCCCAGCAGCCAAGTCCAAACCGTCTGTCTCGATAAAGTTTTATTGGCACTCAGGCCAGCAATTCATTCTCGTATTGTCCTCAGCTGTGCTGGGCTCCACTGGCGGCTTCGGTGGTCGCAGCAGCACCACAAGGCTTGTGGAGCCCTGAACATTCACCATCAGGCCCTGAGGGGAAGTCTGAGGCTGCGGTGAGCATCTGCCTGCTGTGTGAAAGACCCTGGGCTCCGACCCCAGCACCACAGAACAACAACAAACAAACCTAGAGATGAGGCACTGGGTTGTTTTTGCAGTGTCACTTGCAGTTTGAGGGGTTCAGTGGTGAGCACCCTACATACTGTCTCTACAGGAATGACAGACAGGCGTGGGATCTTAGGGCATCCCCTTGTGCTGCGCTTGGCGCCCACACGCTCCCTCGGTGATCACATGCCACCGCCCTGGGTCACAGGCCTCCACCTGGCAGGCCACGCCGACCGCTCACGTGGGGAATGCCATCCTCAGGGCCGGAGGGGACCCAGGCAGCCGGGGCCAGCAGCAGTCCTCCACATGGGCCCAAGATGGCCAGAGGGGAAGTGTCCCCGCCCATGGGGACTCAAGCTCCCCCAGTGACGTGAGCGCACGGTGTCACCCTCTGCCGGGCGGCCCTGGTCTGTCCAGCTTTATTGAGCTGGGCCTTGCGGATGGAGCCCAGGTCCCTGAAATGACAGCTGTGGGCACGGAGTGAGGCCTCGCTCACCACAGGTGGCGGGGGGAGCCGAGGGCAGACGTGCACGGCGCTGGAGGCCGGCACAGCCTTCTCTATTCGGAGGGGTTGGGGGGGTGGGGCTCATCTCCTCACTAAGCTCAGTCCGAGGGTGCCACAGCCATGGCATGGGCCATTCTGCTAGCAGCTAAGAGGCAGGGGAAGACGAGACCCAAGCTCCAGCAGGCCGAGGTCCCACCGGGCTCCACCCAGCCCTCTGAGGCTCCACAGCTCACCCAGAGACGAGCGCATGTCCAAGGGCTTTGAGTTCCCAAGGTTTGGGGTTCTGAGATTCGACTCTGCCATTGGGCCGTCAAACCTCAGAGCAGAACAAACTTTCAGCTCAGCAAGTCATGTCTGCACCGTGACGTGTGCTACGTTCCTAAGTCTTGACCTGGCCGCATGCTGGGCATTGCAGCCTGGCTCCAGAGTGGCTTACAGCGTGGCTGGGGGACAGATAAATACGCAGGGAAAGCCAGAGGCCTGGTCCCCTCACGCCGACTCCCATCCTCCTGACGCCTGTGGTGCAGCACATGGGCCACGCCACCCCACTCCGTGTGGCCCCGCCGCTCCCAGGGCGCTAGGCCCAGCCTGAAGGTTCTCTGTCTAGACAAGCACCATGGGGCAGGCTGCGCCCAGGAGGGCTGGGGGACGACCCCTGCCGAGCCCAGGGAGCACACGGCTCACGTCCCGCAGGCTCTGCACAAGGTGCCTGTGGCCCCGGACCCTGCATGGTCTCCATCAGGACCAGGGCAGAGGGGACAGGCGCAGGAGTGGAGGCCCAGGGCATGGCTGGCACCTGGCTCAGGGGCTCCCTCGGTCCCTAGCGTGTCCCTCCTCAGGCCCCACCCTGCAGCCTCCAGACGCACGGTGAGTCCCCAAGGATGGTCCTGCCATAGACCCCACCAGCAGCCTGGAGCTCAGACAACGCAGCTGTCCTGAGGCAGCTGTCACTTGTGAGTGACAACCAGGAGATCTACGACCACTGGGCTATGGGCCAGACCTAACCCACACAACTCTGCTGCCACGAGCCTGTCACCTGTCCACAAGCCATGCCGAAGAGCAGGGAGCCGTGTGGCCATCAGCTGCCTCGGAAGCCTGACACATCAAACAGCTCCACGCCCACAGCGTGGGGCTCCCGGGACCCACCACCACGCTCCACGGAAAACGAGGACACTGGCGGGGTGCCCTGGTTATGGGGAGCAGGCACCTGGCAGGCACAAATGGGCTTCTTGCCAAAGCAGGAAAAAACTAGCAATCAGGATGTGGACAGGCTCAGCGCGCGGCCACGGGGCTCACGTCCTTCCTACAGTAACGGCCTGGGCTGGGCCTGTGGCAGAGCAGAGGGTGGGGTCCCCAGCCCAGTGACACTGGGTAGCCTCTGGACACCCATGACAGATCCACTAGGAACAGATCACAGGGCAGCGCACCATCCAGAGGGGCAGCCACCTGACAGCCTCACTCGCACCCCAGCCTCCAGGCGGGGTCACACCGCAGGACCCTCACCCACACAGGCCGCCATGAAGCCACAAACCCACAGACCCCGCAGACAAGGCGGGGAGGCGCGGCCAGGGCTCGAGCCAAGAGAGTCCTGTTTGCCGGTACCCCGCGCTCTCAGGGAGAAAGCAAAGTGGCAGCAACTTTTTCATAGGAATAAATGTGAATTCCAGCAGCACTTGGGGGGCCTGCTCCTGGCACTGCCACACGCTCACCACTGCTCGGGTTGGGGGAGGAAGGAAGAGAGGGTGCCCTGTCAGGCCCCGGGCTGACCCCCTAGGAAGGGGCCCAGGCTGCAGGTGGCAGCCCTGGAGTCTAGGGACCTGAGAACAGGGTGCTGCAGAGCTGGCGTCCACTGAAGGCTGTTCCTGGCTCCCCCTGTACCCCATGTGCAGGAGGGGCAAGGCGAGGCCTGACTTCCCGATTCCTAAGACGCTACCCTGCGCTCACCGTCTGAGAGTTCATGCTTTACAAGCCGCAGCGATCCCCGCAAGAGGGCTGGAAGGAAACTGGTGTTTTTGTAAAGCGTGATAAAAACACAAGCAGCACCATGGGATGCAGAAGGCGCGTGCCCTGTGTCAGGCCACAGCCCTTCATGGGGCTGCGCTGACCCCGTGGCCTGTTCTTGGTGACCAAGACTCAGTGGCCAAACCTCTGCCCCTGCTGGCCTGGGCCGGAGCCAGAGCAGCCGCTGGAGCCTGCAGGGCAGGCGCAGGAATCTCCACAGCGGGGCAAGCGAGGCTGCCATCTGGGGGCCCTGAGCACAGGGCAACTCCACCCAGCCCAGGAAGTGGGAGGCGCAGGGCAGCTGCCCCACCTCGGCCCTCACAGCAGGCCTCATGCAAGCAGGAACGCACTCCCCACGCCTCCTGGGCCAGCACCAGCCTCGCACGGAGCCGAGTCTGCAAAGACAACTGGAAGGCAGCACCTGTGCCTTGCGCCCGGCGGCACCCCCTGTCCACTTGTGTCCCGCGGCCACAGGCTTCCATCCAGCCCAGTCACGGGCAAATCCTGGTGACGTTCCACCTGGGAACCCCAGGCACTGCCCCTCTGTTCATACAGCCTGGGTAGCCGTCACATGTCCTGCGCAGACATCACCGTCCTCGCGGTCGAGGGCCTGGGATTCCCCACTCCCCACCGGGCCCTGTTGCCCTCCTCACTCCATGCCGCTGTGCTGCTGGCCGGACCCAGGCCCCAGTGGAGACCCACTCTGTGCCTCCAGGCCTGCCCCTGCTGCAAGATGTCTGAGGCACCTCCAGTCCCCTCGCCCCCTTCACAACCAGTGATGCGACGCCACCGCCACCAAAGCAACAGAAATTCAAGTGCAGGGGGCTTGAAAAACAAGGCTCTGCGCGGCAGTGGCAGGTGCGGCGCCCGGGCTGATCACCGCGCTACGCCCAGGGCCATGCTCCCTACTCTGGGAGGCTTGCGGTGCCTCCGCACCTGACACCCGCTCTAGGCCAGGAGACGCGTGCTGCGCCTTCTGCCTACGATCAAGGCTCTGGCTGGCAGCAGTGGGGTCTGCAGCTCCTGGCTTCCGCAGACTGGGAACCATGGAAGCTGATTTCTGGGTACTCACACATGCTTGTGTCCACATGCGGGAGTGCATGGGGACACTCATTTTTGCCCCCGTCAAGGATATGCAGACCCCTGAGGGTCCCCACTGAGGAGTCCTGCGCCTTCCAGTGCCGTGTCAGGTCCTGGGGACTCGGACACCCCCTGCCACCCCTGCAGGTGGATCTGCACCATGGGTGTCCAGTGCAGGCACTTGCTGGTGGAGCTGGCACTGCCACGGATGATGCACACAGTCCCCGTGGCCTCAGGGCCACAATGAGCTTGATGTGCAGTACTGAGGCTGCCGGGTCTGCCCGGCCACGTCTCCCTACTCAGGCAGCACTGAGCTCTAATCAGAGACCACTTCATCTGAAAGACTGCACACATTTCAGAATCCACTCGTGTAAGATAGCAAAGTGGGAGAGAAGAGGGGTAGTGAGCGGCCTAAAGAGAGCAGTGTTAAACGCGGCTCAATAAAACCATCAACCCAAGCAGCATGCGACTGCGGGGACCCCGCGCTCGGCAGCACAGCAGCACCAGCTCCCGGCCACAGACGCAGGAACCAGGGCGGAACATAGAGGCCGGCGCGGGAGCCGGCAGGCGGGTGAGGAGCCATGGGCAGATGTGCGGCTGGGGCTGCCACTGATGGCGGGCAGAGTGGTGCGGGGGCCTCAGAAGCAGCAGCCACAAGCCATGGAAAGCCCTCTTCCCGCTGACCTATAGCCGGTCACATCCGAACCCAGATGTTACCCCTCTGTTCTCCTAGCCACTCAAGTGCCATTGCAGTGCCATGGGCACAGGACAGCGGTGGGGTGCCTGCGAGGTGAGTGCCCTTTGCCCACGCTGCCCAGGTCATCCCCGTGACCCACACAGCCGGCACAGCACAGAGGCTCAGCTTTGAGTTGTTTTGACGACGGGATACGGCACCTCAGGGGCTGTAGGGGAGGCTCAGGAGCCACCCGGCCCTGCCTGGCCGGCTGCTCTCCTCCCTCCCTCCAACTCCCCCCTTCTTGCACAAGCACACTTGGGAGTTGAAGCCAGCGCCTCAGGGCCTCCCACAGCCTTTGCGAGCACTCTACATGTGGCCTGTACCCCCAGTCCAGCTTTTCTTTTTTATTTTGAGACGTCTCACCCTGCCCTGAAGCTCAGGAACAAACTGCCCCCTGCCCCCCGCATAGGGCAGCCCCACCCTGATGCAGCACCAAGGCCCCCCACACTCAGCAAGAAGTGCATCTCCTGTATGCACACAGGGCTGGACAGTGACGCCCCTGAACCCCAGTGTGGGGCCTGAAGGGAGCAGGGCCATCAGATGTCCTGAGTTAAGATGGGGTCGCCCTAACCAACACCTGGCGTCCAGGGAAGGGGAGAGGTGCAGAGGCAGAGCTGGAGGGGGAGAGGGACCTGCCCCCCCGTGGCCCCACCATCCACGGCTGACCACAGACAGCCCGCCTGGGGACCTGGTCTCCTGCCGCAGACACCGATGTCCACAGACACGGAGCCTGGCTGCCCCCAGCCCAGCAGCCACCCCCACATCTCTCCACCAGATCCGGCTGCCTCATCCCGGCCGCCAATCGCTGTTCAGTGACGCACACGGTGACTGTGTGCAGGGAAGGCGGGCGTGTCAGGATCAAAGTGGTGTCTCACAGCATCCGCTCTGGGCGTGGGGCAGGGGCTCTGGCCCACACAATGTTAAGCACACGTGCAGTGAGTCGGAAGCCTGCTGCCCCTGCTCTGATGTAATTCCCAGAGCTGCACAACACAATAACAAACCAGTTCACTGGGAGACACTCAGGCGCCTCCGACAGAGCGGTCAGCAGGGCGTCCAGGGCTCCCACCATCCAGCAAACAGCCAGTGGCTTCATGCGGCCGTACCAAGGCTGTGCGTGGGCCTCCAACAGGTGGCGCGCCTCAGCTTTGAGTGCAGGGCCTGTCCTGCATCAGGGCCGGCCGGATCCTTGTGGTCGGCCTCCACGGGGGCTGCATAGAGCCACCCACTGAGCCTCAGCACCCTGCAGGACCGGGAAGCCCCACAGAGAACGAGCCACCCAGCACCCCCTGCACCCACAGGCCCTACTCTAGTTCACCTCCCAGATCGTTACGCCTCCAGCACAGGGCTCTGGGTACACGGCCTGGCCACAGGACAGGATGGTGCTCCGCCAAGCAAGGGGCCCGCCATCGTCTTCACTCTCGACCCTCAACCCTTCTCCAAGCCCCGATGCTGTGAGCGCACGCGAGCAAGCGAGGGGCTCAGAGACCCAGCCGGGGATGCGCTGCAGGGATGGTTGAGGAAGGAATGAAGGGTAAACGTTTCACAGGCGACGCCATCATCAGAGGTCGGAGAGGCAGACAGCGCAGCCCCTCCATCCAGGCTGCCAGGGCTCCAGCTCCTTTGCTCTCTGCTTGGCCTCCTCCCCTCGTGTTCCTCCCCCGGCCTTCTCCTCCCTGAGGCCCTGGGCTCTGGGCAGTGGCACACGGAGCAGAAGGATGCAGGACTCCCCGGAGCAGCAGAGCAATTCAATCAGTGCACCCCAGGGCCTCCTGTGCACAGTGTGGCCAGGTGACACTCAGGGCTGGGCTGGGTGACTGTCCCCCTGCCCCTCTGTGGGACCCAACAGTGCCCCAGCACATGGGAAGAGGTTTTGAGGGGGGCAGGCTGGGAGGGGAGCCAGAGCCCCATCACGGGTCGGTCTAGCGAGGTTTTTTTCAGTCAGTGTTAATTCTCAGTACAAAAACCAATGAACAAAACCGCCACCAAGATGAACGCCCTCCACGTGGATGGGCTGCAGGGCTCTGACGGAGGGGCTCCCTGCTGGCCTTACCTGCCCCACTCTCACCAAGGAAAGAAGAGCTCATGGGAGAAAGGGCAGCTCCAGAAAAGACCAGAAAGGGGGAAGTCAGGGTTTCTCAGCTGTCACCAATTCCACTAGACAGCACTGAGTTCTACAAACGTTTCGGCAAGACCCCAAAACGGGTGTGTGGACTCACAGTCCACAGCCTACAACTTCAGTCAAATAACTGGACCCACCTCCCCATGCCAGGAAAGCGGAAGCAAAACCCCACAGGAAAACCCATGTTCGTGGCTGCATTATATTCCGTTGGCCCATACACATCAATTTCCCACAACTGTCCCCAGGGAGGCCCTGGACATCCTGTGTGAGAGACCCTAGTGCACTTGTCCCAGAGACAGAAGCACCAATGTCAAAGGAGATGCCCAGACCTGGCTTATAACTGACAGCACTCTAGGAAGTCTGCCTCGTGGTACACCAGCTGTACCACCCAGGGCTGCGGGGACCATGGCAGGCACCCCACCTGAGAGTGCTGCC
This sequence comes from Pedetes capensis, assembly GCA_007922755.1. NCBI lineage: Eukaryota > Metazoa > Chordata > Mammalia > Rodentia > Pedetidae > Pedetes > Pedetes capensis. The sequence goes on from VMDO01001426.1 coordinate 55,513, forward strand.
CACCGGTTGCCCGGATGGAAGGTGGGTCTGTGGGTGCAGGATTTGAGGCCACCTCCCACCGCACCACAGCCCCAGCCTCGGCCTTGGGGTGCCATGTGATGTGATGTCCTGGCGATGGGAACCATGGGGCTCCAGAGCCCATGCCAAGCAATAGGGAAGGCCAGCAGGAAGCTCATGGCTGCCCCCTCTGTGCACTCAGCTTGGAGATGCACCCCCCCCCCGGGGCCCTGGCAGGAGGCTGCAGGTCCACACCTACCCCTTCCAGAAACGGTGCTTCTCTGGGACCCCTGGAGATCCTCTGGCCGCGTGGCCGTGGCCGGAGCAGCTCAGCCCCCTGAGCTCCGACCACCTGAGCAGCCGACGTGGAGCTGGCGTCCACTGCAGGGTGCGGGCTCGCTCCCCAGGCTCCCTCCACCAATGTGCGACAGGCAGCCGGCTGGAGGTGTAGGGACAGCCCTGGGCGCAGGGGAGCGTGGAGGGGGTGGGCGGGGGTGGGAGGGGGTTCCCCTCCCTCACATTAGCCCTGGGACCTGAGCTCAGCATCGCCAGCCTCTCGCGGTCCTGGCTTTGCCTCCCCCGGGCAGGATGCGACACCCGCAGCCTCACCGGCCTGGCTTAGCGAGCAGTGACACTGCAGGACACAGTCAAGCTGCCCTGGTCCCCACCCACCATGACACTGAGCCCACACCCCAGGCTGGCCACGGTCAACTCTCTCGCTGGCAGGCCTGGCCTGGGGTGCCCAAGCAGGGGCCGGGACAGCCGGGGGCGCCCCAAGAGGGAGCTCAGCCTGGTGGCCTGCCTTGAACCCCTGGCTGGCTCCACATGGCGCCCGCTTGTTCGGTAATTTCACGCTAGGCCACCTAACAATGTAAGCGTGGAGCCCAATCTAAGGCTGCGCTTCCAAATGTCACTTGTTTGTGAACACATGGCTGAGTCCAAAATTGCTTTTCGTATCTGAGTGGTCCCTGCTGGCCTGCTGCGGTTCCAGCTCCGCCAGCACCTCCAAGACAAGCCAGGCCCGGCTCACAGCTCAGTGGGCCGCAGAGGGGCCCAGCCCAGGCCAGCCTCACGCCGTCACAAACACCTGGGTCTGACATGTTTAATTACTCCCTTAGAGGGAGAAGGGAAGTTCTGCCTGGTGCTGCGGCCGCACATCTGGAATCCCAGACTTGGGAGGTGGAGGCAGGAGGGTCGAGGGTGGGAAGTCAGAGGCACCCTACGCAACTTAATGAGAGCCTGTCTCAAACTAAAAATATAAAATGCGCTGGGGGTGGGGGCAGTTTAGTAGTAGAGTGCTTGCCTAGCACGTGCAAAGGCCCTGGCCTCAGCCCCCAGTACTGCAACAAATCAACAAACAGCTGGGCACAGTGGAGCACGCCTGTCATCCCAGCAGCTTAGGAGGTGGAGGTAGGAGGATCTCAAGTTCGAGACCAGAGGCAGTCTGCGTAACTTAGCGAGACCCTGTCTCAAAAAGTTAAAAAAAAAAAAAAGGCTGGGGGCGCAGCTCAGTGGTTCAGCACTTGTAAAGCATGCAGGTGGGAGGCCCTGGGTTCAACCCCCCAGTACTGCAAAAAAATAAAAAACAGAAATGAAATAAATCAACAAACAAATAAATAAATCAAAACAAATCGATATACACACAATGCATCAGGACACGAAGATACAAAGACAGAGCAGGAGGCAGCAGGCGCTCTGTTCCCCTGGAACAGTGCCGCCAAGGAGAAGGCACAGAACACGCCGCCCACGCAGCCCTGTTTCTCTAGCAGCCATGCTGGAGCGCAGAAAGGCAGGCCGGGTCTGGTGGCACACGCCTGCCGTCCCCGCACTCAGAGAGCCGAGGCAGGAGGATCACGAGTTCAAAGTCGGCCTGGCTTACACAGCAAGATTCTGTCACAGTAAAACCAACGAAAAAGACAAGGCAAAGAGAAACGAAGCAAACTGGCTGCAATGACACACCATGTTGAACCCGCACACACTGGTCCACGTGAAAAACGCCGCATCCACGTGAGCATCTTGCGTTCCTCCCGGACTGCAGCGCCAGCCTGGCACAGAACTGGGTGTGGCCAAACTTGAGGCCCCTTGGCCCACCCGTTGTGCTTCCCAGGCTGCCCACGGCCCCTCACCAACCCATGTGGCTCCAGTGCCCCTTTTCCCCAGGTTGGTGCTGGAGACGCCAGGCCGCCCACGGCCTGGCCAAGGCCCTCTCACCTGCAACCCTGCAGCCTACAAGGAGGCCAGTCTGCCCGCTGCCCAGGCAGCTGGGGGCTGGCGGAAGGCTGACTGCAGGAAAACGAGGCTAGAGGGCCCAGCCCTCAGGGCTGCCCAGTGAGCAGCATGAGCCATGGCGATCTGGCCGACCGCCCCTGGACACGTGGGCTCACGTGCCCTGAAGCCGTCAGGCAGCGCTCGGGGCTGAGCAGAGCGGGAGAGCCAGCCAAGGTCCTGATATCAGATGTGCTGGCCGGTGAGCCACAGCCCTCTCAGACCTGGGAGGGCAAACTGCTGGAGAAAAATCAAGCTGTGTTCTCACCTCACCTGACCAACAGGGACCCCATGTCAGAACGCGGCCCTCAGGCACCAGAGAACAGGAGGGTCCTGACCACCAGGGTGGCCCTGGGTAGAGAGGCCTGACGAGGGGCAAAGGGAGGGAGGGGGACGCCTGACTGATGGCCCCGGCCACATAGGCTCAGGAGAGCTGTCCGTTATGGGGAAATTAAACGCCACACACCTCAGGACCAGGGGCCACCAGACACATCCACGGGTCAACAGGAGCAGGGAGATGGCGGCGCCACCGAGGAGACCCGCGGACCTGCCACCACACAGGCGGCTGGCAGCAGGACGTGCGGAGGCTGGGGTGGGGCTGCCAGACACCACCCACCTGCCCCACTGCCTCCCAAGGAGCCTCCGGGTAGGAGCTCCCCAAGACGTGGGGGAGCCCTGGGTGCAGCCACCGAGGCAGGGAGGGGCCGCTCTGCCACGAGGCTCCTGCGCAGCGTCCACGGCACCTACCTGAGTGGCCACTTTGCCGTAGTCGATCCACCGCAGGGTGGCAAAGTTGGTGGACTCTGCACAGTTGAATCCGTGATTGAAGCCGGCGTGGTAGCCGTAGGGAAAGGTGATCATGAACTCCCCGGCCTCCTGCGTGATCTGAACGGAGAGAGATGGACTGGTAAGAAGGGAGGTGGAGGTGGGGGCAGAGCCGGGAGCGGTGGCCACGCCTGGGATCCCAGCACTCAGGAGGCGAGGCAGGAGGATGGCAGGTTCCAGGCTGGCCTGGGTCACAGAACCAGACTCTGTCTCCAAAAAGTAAACAGTGTAGGGGAGCAGGAGGTCCCCAGCTCTGCCGTCTGCACACCTGCCCTGCACCCCAAGGTGACAGCCAGCACTCTCCTGTAGACTGCTGGGTCCTGTGACTGCGGCACCTCTGCAGAGCCCCCACAGTGAGGTGTGGGGTCTCCTGCTGCGGAGCGGCCGCACTGCAGGAGGTGGCGCGAAGGGGATGGCGTTGGCCCTCTGAGTGCAGACAGCGCCATTCAGAGGACAAGAAACAGTCCTTGCTGGAGAAGGACTGACCCGCTGTGTGCACCACGTGCTGGGAACCGGCCCACGTCATGGCCCATCGTGGGGACAGTGTTTCCCCTGCACCCCAAGACTGGCCGCGTGAGCTCAGAGCCCAGAGACGCCCAGCAGGCTGGGGTTGATGCCATCAGGGGCACTCCGCAGAGCCACCTGCTGTGTCCAGACCCGGGGACACTGGCTGGACAGTGTCCACCCCTGAACAGGCCCAGGCCCAAAGCGGGCTTGAGTGTGATGGTGTGGCCAGGTGACCCAGAGCCCCGGAGGAGAAGCAGGCATGACCCTGGGCACCCTCCCTGTCCAGGAGGGGACACCCGGACGGCCACGTCAGCCACTCTCCTGCTGGCTGTGCACCTATCAGTGCAGCCTTTGAGAGGCCACTGTTTGGGAAAAGCAATGACAAATGGCCACGACCGTTACCGCCCACTGGTCCCAGCCCCTGCCACATGCTTCCTGGGGATGAGGTGGCGGTTCCGATGACAGACGTGGGGACAGGCTGGCGGCAGGCCTCCCTCTGCTGTCGGGTGGCCCCTGTCCACCTAGCACCCAGACAGATGCCCATGTGCGAGGTGGCTGCCTGTCCGAGTGTGGCCCTGACCAGAGAGCAAGGCCTGCCAGCCCTCCCCAGCGCACACACACTCTGTCACCCGGGTGGCGCCTGCCTCTCTCGAGGCCCATGGGAACAGGACGGGAGGTGTGCGATGGTGCTCAGGGCTGGTGTCCTGCTCCCATGGCTGTAGGGCTCATCTCCAGCACTGTGGGCACCAGGACTTTGCTCCTCGCCGTCACCACACCAAGGCCAAACCCGTGGACATGTCACTTTCGCCTATCCAGCACCTGCTGAAGGACCAGCGTGGGCCCCGTGCAGAAAGCCGCTCCACACTCCCTGCCAAGTTCTGTGGCCGCACGTGTCCGAGGCTCAGAGGCCAACAAACAGGTAGGGACGAGGCATGTCCAAGTGCCCATGGGCCTGCCCCGCGTGAGGCAGCCACGCAGTGGGACGCCTGGTTTCTCGCCTTCCTCGGACTTCCAGGCTCCAAACAGAGAGGGGTCGTGTTGGCTTGCTAGCGCCTCCGTGTCGCGCAGCTGTGGCAATCTTTGCCCTGCTCCTTGGTGGTCGGTGTCTTCACTGTCGGCTTGGAGGCACTCTTGGGCTGCTAATCGGTGTTTATTCCCCCGGAGACGAGCACAAATCGCGGATCCTGTAAGTAACTGACGCGCGGGCGAACCCCGGTGGTGTAGGAGATGGGGGGACGTACAGAGTTAGCTGCCGCGTCAAGAATCAATCAAGGCTGTCACAGCCTGGAGAAAAGCCAGTCCTTAAGAACGCTACGGTATTTTTCTTTTCAAATAATTAATTGCACCGATCACAGGAAGTCAGTGTGCATTAAGTTATATTTTTAAATTCCTCTCCGAGTGACAGCCACATGCGGAGTGGCGGGAAGAGGAGGGGGAGAACACAGAACGTCCCCAGCCCGGTGGCTACCCTCACAGTCTGGAATCTCCATCCCTCTGCCTGCCTCCCCCAAGCTCCACATAGTGCGGGCAAAGAAAAGGAGGTAGAGTCTAGGGCTCGCTAAAGCCGCCATCCTCAGCTCTCAGCCTGCTGCCCTCTAACCCCAAGCCGCACACCCTCTCTTCCCAACTGTCCCCAGTGTGTGGTAGTGTGGCACGCTAGGAGCTGCAGGCTGGGACCGTGAGACACGAAAGTGGAGAGCCCGCGAGGGAGGGGTGGTGGTGCCTGGGGCTGACACTTGCTCCTCCTCCTCCACTGAGCGTGCCCAGGACCCACTGGGGCAGCACAAAGTGCAGCTTGTCTGGCCGGAGGCTGTGCCTCTGGCAGCATACTCCCGCCCCCACAGTGCTGTCAACAGCCCTCGGCAGTAATCAGGAGGCACACAGACGACAGACAGGCACACATCAGAGTCAGCAGCAGCCCAGGACCGCTGTTGGCCTGATGTTGGTCACAGGGAAAGTCTGGGAGGTGGTGGATTCCCCGGGCCTTGTAGGACAAATGAGGACGTCGATGGCGGATCACAACCACGCACACCTTTAATTACTGAGAAGCTCTGCAATCGATCTGCTTTCTCTCGAGAAGTGAGCACCGTTACAGAGATGTACGGGTGAAGTATGGGGAGCCGCTCGTTTGAAGGGTGCCAGGAATTCAGCTGGGGGACACACGCCACACTCTGAAGGAGATGTTCTTCTCTTGCCTGTCACTGCTGAGGGGCTGGGTTGCAGTCCCAACACCCAGCAGCCCGGCAAGGCGGCTACTTTCTGCCGGCCGCACAGGGGGCTTCACCCCCAAGCCTCCAACAGCTCAGGCACATGGCCGCTGCAGACAGCCAGGCCTGAGCTGTCCAGGGCGGGAGGGAGGGTACGGTTCTCAGGCTGTCGGCAGCCCTTCTGGAGCTGGAGGCGAGCCTGCCGCTCAGGTGCAGGTGCTCAGTGTCTAATCCCAGTAATCCCAGCGCCACGTGGGCAGTGGCCTGGGAGGAAGGGGGTGCCAGCGGCTCATCTTTGCCCTTGAGCGCCTGTCTCCGGGATGCACTGTTTTGCAGAATTATCTGGAGAAACCAGGGCTGCTCACTGCCATGGGCAACGCCGGCCCCTGACTGCAGCTTCCTGGCAACGAACCATGCTCAGACCAGAAGAGGAGGACAGCAGAGGAAAAGGCGGGGACTGAGCTTCTCGGAGCACATCCTCCCCACCCAACAGGTACCAGCAGGGGCTGGGAATCGCCCTCCCAGCTATGCCCGGCTCAATCTCCACGTGATGCTGTATCCAGCAGGAAGAACGCCTCCCGATCCTGATTGAAACGTCAGAGGCAATTTCTGATGCGTTGACACTTGGAGCTGAGTGCAGGGAGTGAGGGGCTTCAGTGCGGAACTTGCCCGTGGGGCTGACAAACTGCTCTTCACGGGAAGCCGAAAAAAAAGCGGCTTCCCCTGGGGACCTTCTCTCCCTCCTGATCCTCAGTGCTGGGCACGGAGCCTATCCAGAAGGTTCTAGCAGGGGCCTCTCGCCTGGACACAGAGGCCTGCCTGTTCCCTCCTCCCCTGGTGACACTGGCGCTCGGGACTCTGCGAACGCAGGCCGCCTGGTCCAGGCGCAGGGACTCTGCCCTCCAGCCACGCCCTGGCTCCATGGTCTGCTCGGCAGCCTCCATTCGCAGATCTCATCCGTCACGGCCTTGGCGAGGACGTAGCAGCCTCTGAAGCCGCAGATGGAATGCGTTCCCAGACCTCATGCGGGGAGCCAGGCCGCTTGCTTCATGCAGCATTCACTCAGCAGGGCCTCGAGGCGTCCTGACAGGTCAGGGGGAGCCCCCCACATTGCTATGTCCCCACCCCGCCACCCCCAGGGCCAGGGACTTGGCTGCTTTGGGGGGCAGATAGAAGGGGCCTGAGGCCCCCTGTGTCCTCGTCCCCAGCAGAGGCAGCCTGGCCTCCCGCCGGCCCCTGTTCCAGAGCCTCCTCTGAGGTGAGAGCCCGGTCCCCGGCATGCCCCGTACGTACCCGGCTGAAGGGGATCCCGTACTTCTTCAGGATGAGGGGCGAGATGAGCGTCATCTTGTGTCGCAGGAAGGCGTCGCAGCCCTGCGAGCTGCCCGGGAAGAAGCCTGGGGAGAGAGCAGCGTCGGGCTGAGGCTGCGAGGCCGCCATCCTCTGGGGAGAGCCCAGCGAGCTCGAACAGGATGGATCTCAGGGCCGAGGAGGCAAGGGATGGGCGCCGCACAGCGCTGTGGGGCCCTGCTAGGGTCCTGCTAGGGTGGGTGGCAGGACGTCCCTGTCTCTGGCTGGTGTCCACCTAGTCCCTGCCCAGCTGGGGGGGTTGGGAACATCTGAAGTCGCCTCTCCACAGAAGGAATGGGGTCACCGTGTGATGGGTGCACGCCCCCAGGACATGCTGGGCCCACACAGGGTGGAGACCTCTCCTCTGGGCCCTTGCCGGAACCTGCTGTGCCTGTGTGCGGGGTGCCCATGTCCCCACACGCAGCAGAGAGACAAGGTGTGGCAGCCCTCCTCAGAGGCCCGCCACCCCACCACCACAGGGTGAGGAATCTGAGGCCCGTGCCACCAGCCAATCCGCCCTCGGCACCAGGCTAGCTGGGACATGGCAGAGCTCAGGGCCGCCCACAGGAGACAGTCTGTATTCCAAGTGGGGACGCGTTTGGCCCCCCAAGCAAACAGTGTGTGTGGCCTAAAGCAGGTGAGCAGGGCTGGGGACAGAGCTCAGAGGCAGGCGCTTGCCTCACAGGGCAGGGCCCTGGGTTCCATTCCCAGCTCTGCCAAAAAACCAAGCAAGCAAGCAGGGGGGTCAGCGCGGGGAGCCCAGCCCCAGCCGCTTGCGGCCACTGTCTCTGAGTGAGCCACCCCGCTGAGGCGCAGGCCAAGGACGTCTGGGCCCCACGGGCAAGGGAAAGCCCTGGTATCTCGACAAGAAGTTCCAGCCAACGCTCTGGGGGTAGAGCACTCAGTCCCTGCTGTGGAGGGGACACAGCTGTCGTGGAAGGAAGCCCAGGCCACAGCCCCCAAGACCAGCACAGCTAGGACCAGGACTCGGCTCCGGGCTGGGACAGCAGCGTACAGGGACTCGGCACCTCTGTGCTCATGCACTTCCTGCCGGCCACAGCTCTTGGCCGTGACAACAGGCAGGAAGCAGCACCCACCACCACACAGGATGCAGAGGCACCTGGAGGTGGAGAAGGGCGACGTCTGAGCCTGGCGCCTGCCTGGGCACACACAGCTTCCTGTACCAGCTGCCCACCGTGCAGCACTGGCCTGTCTGCCCACAGGACACCGCTGCGGCCACCACTCCCAGGGGAACCAAGGAGGGCAGGAGGGAGGCGCTCGCGGGCTCCACTCACTCCAGAACCCACCCATGGTCGTGGCCACCCAGGGACCCTGTTGCCTTGGCCCCTTCTGAATGAAGCCTGCCCACACCCCGGCCCCACCTCCAGGCTGGTGCCCGCCCTCAGTGGTCGCCGTGGGGGGCACACGCGTGTGTGAAGACGTGTGAGCACGCGGACGTGCTGGGGCGTGGGCTCCAAGGCGCCCAGTGGGCAGAGACCGGTGAGGTTCTGGAAGGCACCTGGGACCATGGATCCCCCAACTTGGCTCAGCGCTAAGAGCATCTCGATTAGAGTTACGACCGCCTGCCACCCAGCCGCCGGCCGCACCGCCGTTCCTCTTTTTAATGCGCACTTTAAGTGGCTCTCATTAAAGCTCTAATAAAGGCGCACATTTTAAGTGATTAGCGCCGATAATGCACCCGCACATTAATGCTCTCTCCGCAGGCCCCACTCTCCCCTCGAGCCCATTTGCAGCATGGCTATTCATTCTCCATATTAATCACAAGCCCGTTCCGCCCCTCTCTGTGATGGAGTCTGTAACGCGGCCCCCAAACCTTCGCAAGGGCCCTGAGCCCTAGGCGCTGGCGGACTCGGCGTGGCCTCCTACGGAGACTGGCATCTGACATGCTGGCCTCCCACCCCCCACCACCTCCCCCCATCCCGCCCCAACCATCTGGGCCAATGGCCGAGCTGCTGCCCTGGACGCGGAGCAGCTGTTTCAGCATGGAGCGTCCCGTCCCAGGAGCCCAGGCAGGGAAGCCCACCCCGAGCAGGCTCCAGGAGGGGGGCCACGGTCTTGCCTACAGGTTCCCCACAGGGCTCCTGGGCTGCTGTTCACTTTCCCAGCCTCAGGCAGTGGCCTTTCAGCCACTTGTGGCACACCGTGAGGATGCCGAGGACCCACGGCCTGTGGCCTCCAGGAGCCACGCCAAGCATTCACAGCCATGGCCCTCAGGCGCAGGTCACGAGGAGGCAGGGCTCGCCGTGCAGCCCTGGGTCTGACTGCCCAGCACTGAGGCGGCCTTTCCTTAAAGCTCACCCATTGCCCACTCTGTGCCCCAGACAGCACGGGCCTCCCCACCTGGGCCGCCCACCCACCGGGCCCCAGGACTCACCGATGGCCAGCCGCTCTAGGCGCTTCCCGTGCTCCGGCGGGATGGCGTACCTACAGGAGAAGAGAGGAGTCAGGGGAAGGGACACGGCACGGGGGATGCGAGGCGCAGGTGGCGGGCCCCCAACAGGAAGCCCCCACCTGGCTCCTCCCACACCTGCACATCTGTCTCCTGGGCAGGGGCCGGCAGGGAAAACCACCACAGGAACGAGGACCTCGCCGCCTCCTTTGCCATTTTTTTTGCCAGGTGCCCCTCATTTGAAAGATCACCATGGCTCCATCGTCAATAGCAGAGGGAGGCGAAGTTTATAAACAGAGGCAGTAGGTGCACAGGCCACCTCGGACTCCACCCACCAGGGACGCACAGTGGGGAGGGCGCCGGGCAAGTGAGAGCCCCAACACCAACCAGTGTGTCAGCCTGGCCCACCCGAGGCCCCCTCGAGATGACAACCTCCCTGCCAGACACTGGACGATGACCGGGGACAGGTGGGGCCTCGTGCCCTGGAGCTCGGGCACAGGGAGGGTTGGGCCCAGGATGCAGCTCTGCACCCTATGAGGTCCGAGATGCCCACCTCCGAGAACGAGCCCCAAATGCACAGCATGCGCCATCCTGCTCGAGGAGCGCCAGCGGCGCCCCGTGTTCTCCAAGTCAAGTCGGGGAGACGGTGCACAACAGGGCCCCCCCAGCCCTCGGGGCGCAGGAAGGCAGGGAGACCCTGGGGAGGGCCGCCCGGCCACTCCCACCACGGGGCTCCGTCTCTGTGACTCCACACGGTGTGGGGGGGCAGGAGCTGAGGGCAGCTTCCCGCTGCCTCTAATCTAAACAGGAGACGATGGTTACCCTCCGCGCACACTCCAGGGCCTCTGCCGGGCCAACCCAGCACCTTCAACACTGCTCTGGGGGAATTTGCCATTGCTGGGACAAAGCAGAGGTTTTTCTTACTTAAACAACCGCTTATTGTTACATAAGGAGGGTAAAGGTTTGTCCCGGCCCAAAGCACCTTCACAGAGCTGCTGTTCCCCATGAGTAGGGGATGGGCACGGGGATAGAAGGAGCTGATGTGCGGCTCCAGGGCTGTGATGATGAATGGGACAACCCCAGTCTGTAGCGCGGCCTTCACTTAATGACCGCCTGGACTTGGGAGTTGTGAAGGTAAGAAGGATGGGACCCCGTGGATGTGTGCAGTTTACCACGTTGGAACGCAGCTCCTGTTATCGTGCAGTGCAGACTGCGGGCTGCAGGCCAGGGCCACGATGGCCGGCCCCGGGGGGACAAGGACGCCTCTGGACGGGAAGCAGCAGCCCGAGACTCCAGCCTCTGCCACCGGCAGTGCCCAGAGCCTAGCTGAGTGTCCTGCCTCCGGAACAACCCGAGGCCCTGTCGCCAGAGGATGCGCCCGCCTGCCGGCCAACCCCAGCCACCAGCGACGCCAACATCCAAGCTAAGTGGAGCAGAGCGAGGGCTGGGGCCAAGGACAGAGCGCCAAGCACCACCGGAGCCACCTGGGGGCAAAGGGCAGCAGCTACCTGCGTGGCCAGACACCCTGCCTTCCGACGGTGGGAGCAACTCGAGGACCACACGGACGAGCAGGGATAGGGATGGCCTGCAGGAGGCTATGGCCACAGGACCAATGCATGACATTCCCACGGGGGACCGACTCACGGCCCCCAGCAGAGCTTCGCCACCCCCCGCACACCAAGAGCTCCGCACATGTCCCCCTCCTCACAGCCCACGACTGGCACCAAGCTAGGCGTGCCTGACACTCGGGTTTGGCCCTGGAGGGAGGAAGCGGGGAGTGGTGGTTTGGGTTGAGATGTTTGGGAGCCCTCGAGGCGCTGAAGCATCTGTCCAGCTGTGAGCACGCAGTGTAAGGACGCTGTCAACAGAGCCAGCGTCACTGGCCCTGGCACAGGAAGGCGCTTTGCCTTCCGCCCTGGGAGCCCGGTCCCCCTCACAAGGTCAGACTTCACTGGCCAAAATCAATCTGATGGCCTGCTGCGACCCCCGGGTGGCCTCCGGGTGAAGTGGCAGCCCCATTCCAGGCAGCAAAAGGCTCTTGTGTGTTTCTCTTTGACAGACGGCCTTCCCAGGTCCCCTGGCCCCGACCAAGGGGGCCCAGGGAGTGGACAGTCCCGATGCTTCCCCAGCCAGCTCTGGGCCATCCACTCACTGTCCCTGCGGCACCCTGCCTGGCTCAACACTAAGTCTCCTCCGCAATCCCTGCCAGCCGCACCAGGCTGGCCCATGTCCCCTGTCCCCTGCACCCTGCGCCCTGCCCCCTGCCCCCTGCACAGCTGACCTTGTCTCACCCTCCACAATCCAGGAAGCTAAACCTTCAGACCGCAGCGGCCCACACGCTCCTCCCTCTGGCCGTTCCTGGGGCCGTCCCTGAACGGGCTGGCATGGCGGGGAGCCTTCCTGCAGGCTGGCTCTGCGAGGCCGGGTGGTCCGCCCAGGTGGTCTGCAGGGTCCCAGGAGGGGCCCACAGGGCAGCTGCAGAGCCTTCAGGGGAGATGCTGCCTGCTAGCCCTTGGGCCCCTGGGGTGCTAGTGCTAAGCCAGCCCCTCGGCGCTCAGGAGCAGCCTCACAGGCCCATCTCCAGCCGTCCTCCTGGCGACCACAGTGTGACCACAGCCCGCCCACGGGGAGAGCAGGGGCTGGGCTGTACCCAGCATGGTGGAGAACCCCAAGTGTGGCTCAGTCAAGCCTGTGACAGAGGACAGGGCTCCATGGGTGGCCAGGAACATGCAGGAAGGCAGGGGCCCAGAGATGCGGTGAGGTTCCTACTTCTGTCTTGGCACAGAGGCCCAGGACAGGATACTGCCCGGGCCCACCAGCGGTGCTGGGCAGGCCAGAGTCAGGGCTGGCAGCAGAGCCATCTTGGGGACAATCTGCATGTAGCCCTGACACTCTGCGGCCCCAACCTGGGTGGCTTTCGGCCAATGATCTCTGAGGCCAGGGAGTCAGGCAGTGGAGGAGGCCATTGCATCCTTAGCTGTGCAGGAAGGTTGGTCAACAGCAGGGCGCATGAGGTCACTGGGCCAGGCAACCAAAGGAGAGGCCTCCACAGGCTGCTGGCCACCTCCAGCCACAGACAGGCCACCTCATCTCCCCGCCACGCCGGCCGTGAGTCTCCCCATCCACCGTGGAGGATGCTATTAATAGTGTAATTTTCTTGGTGTTTTGTTTATCCCCCTGGAACGGCTTGATGGATATGAATAATTATCAGACTATAAAAGCCAGCAAATGTGCTATTTTCTATCGCTCTAAATCATCAAACAAATAAAGTGTGAAACAGCATTTTTGAATATAATTTTCCCCTCTAATGGCTTACAATTATTATCAAGAACAATGAAAATAAATAAGCAAATGCCTTGTGAGTTAAAAATTAAATGAGTGTGTCAGAAAGAGGAACACAGCCAGTCTTGGGGAGTAGAGACCTGCTCAGGAGACAGGAGTCACGACGGTGACAGTGAGCAACAGGGCTGCCGGCCACGCAGACTTCTGGTGCCACCGCACACCCTCTGGCCCCAGCAGCCCCGAGTCTGGCTACTGGACCAGCTCTGCTGACGTGGGTGTGGCCGCCTGCCGGGGTGACGCAGTGCCCAGAGGACGGCAGGCTGGGCAGGCACGAGCGGCACCACACCTGTGAACCCCACGGGCCTCGCCAGTGCCCCAGGATCCCCACCTGTCACTGCCACAGCACGGCCCCTCTGACCTCACAGACCACGGTGAGGGAGCCAGGCCGGCCCGCAGCCTCTCCTGTCTCCTGAGCCACGCCGAGGGGCTGCTGCCTCAGAGTACCCAGAAGCCCATGGTCCCGGGCACAGCCTGAGGATGGGGACCAGGAAGCAGAGCCTCGGCTGTGCAGGGGATGCCACCCTGCCTGCGCCTGAGCCACAGGGACAGCAGGCCACAAGGCCGAGGCCACTCCTGGCCATGTCTCCCATGGCATGGACGGCGAGGCTCTGAGCCCTCCGCCCAGGGCTCCAAGCTCCCCACAGGTCCAGCCCCACAAGCCCTCAGGCCAGTCCCCAGCAGCTTGGGAAGGGGGACAGGGCCCATCAGCCCAGCACCATCCCTGAGATGCAGGCAACCCTGCCATTGGCAGCTTTGGGGCTGTGCAGTCAGCTGCCCCCGCCTTGCCCTGCTCTGCACAGGAGCCTTTGGGGACATCAGTTCCACCCCGTGCACGAGGGCGACAGCTAATTTCACACTGTCTGCACCGGGCCTGCAGCTAGTGCCCTCGCCACTTAACAGCAACTGTTAGGGACAGGAACGAGGACGCAGAGCCAGCAAGCACACATGGGAGAGGCCAGGAGCAGGTGTCATGCTGGACGTCCCAGCAGGAGGCCTCACCTGCCTGCAGCCCAGGTCACAGCGGGTCTAGACAACAGCAGCCCTCTGGGGCTCCAAGTGACACTAGGCCCCCTTGTGATCCTCGGCCCACGTTCAGGGCAGTTACAGTGCGTGGCCAGGGTCCACAGGGGCAGAGCAGGACCACAGCCCCACAGAGCACCCTCCCCACAAGCCCTGGAGGGCCTCCAGCCAGGCCAGGGCGGCCCCTCCGCTTTGCCCCTCAAGGCCAGAATGGCCCAGGCTCCCCTGGTGACCACCAGGACCAGCTCAGCTCACCCACCGGGGCACACACGGGCTCCAGAGACGGCTGCGGGCGGCACCTCAACTCCGTGACTGCCGATTTCAAATCAAAGTATATGGCAATAAGTATTTTATTTCCAAAAACTCATCACAATGAACAAAACAAGAAATGACTAGCAAAATAACTGGGCTGCGTAATGAGTAAAATCGTCACATAGCGCTGCATTGTTTGAGTGCAAAAAAATTCTCTTAAGAAGAAACGTATAATCGGCCAAGTGGGAAAAATTGGCATGCAATCGCCACCCCAAAAACTTGAGTGGAAAAGACAAAAACAATGCCAGGTAGAAAAAGCAACGCTAGGTGCAACAATAGGCTGTTTCCTGTGCAATACAGTGTAAGACAAGTCCCACATGCTGGCACACCCTCATCAGACAGACAGCTGCTAGCCGGTCTCCATTTCATTTTCTGAACATCTAGCGAGGCACCTTCTTGAGTGCCTTTGACAGGTGGAAGGTCCCCCACGTTGCTGTGATCACGGGGTCCATCACCCCTATGTCCTCTTACTCTTCGGCTAACCTGTGGCGGTCACCTCCGTGCCAACGGGGCTGCAGATGGAAGCAATTCTGTTTCAGAGTGTTTTGTCGCACAGGATCATCATTAGCTTGTAAGCCACCTTCTTCCGCCATTTCCTTGCTTCTCTGTCCAATTCATGAACAGTTTTTGACGCAGGTGTCCCGAAGGCAGTCAAAGGGTCAAGGTGTGAAATGGCAACTGAGGAGACCGCTGGAAGATCGCCCTGGCTCTGAGGGCGAGGCTGGCGAGCCTCGGCCCTGCCCTGGGTGCCCCTGTGTCCCTTGGGATTCCACAGGTTGACAAAGGCCCCATCGGAGGGGCAAGGAGTCCTGAGATGTTTTGGTCACAGGCGTCGCCTAGACAAAGGCCCCAGGCCCAGGAGGTTACCGCAACGCCTCGCCGTCCTCCCACTAAGGAGATGGCACTGCTTGCTCACGGCTGCCGCAAGGGAAGAGGCTGCGTGCCCCTGGACTTGGTTCATGAAGTCCGCATGTGGCTGGATGAAGGAATGAAACGGAAGGGCCACTGCCAGGACAGGGACACGCAGGAAATGACAGCCAGTCTCCCTCGTACAGCATCAGCGCACCAGAGTTCCCCACAGCAGGGTGGCCCAGGCGGCCAGCGAAGAGCAATCAAGCGATCGCCACAGGTTTCCAAGCCATCTGCAAGGCCTTAGGCAGCCAGTACCAGGCCCACAGGGTCAAGGGCAAGGCCGTCACGCACTCATCAGCTCTGCACCAAAGACACGGGCCAGTGGCACACCCCAGGAGAAACGTGGCGGGCTACTGAGGGAGGGGACAGACGAACAAGGAGGCGATCTTAGGAAAGAGAAGGGAGCCAGTTGACATGTGGCGGAACCAAATCAGGCACAGCTAAGCACCCAACACAAACCCGCCACTCTGCACCGGGAGGGGCGTCAGACACCAGGAGGCCCCATAGGGTCTGGAGGCAGGAAGTCCTCGCCACAGACCTGCCAGACACAGACAGGTGCCCGGCTGCAATCCAAGGAAGCCAGGGCACATGGACCGCTCGCTCATCGACCTCCGCAACAGGGCGCCGGAGGAGCGGGGGGAGTGTCGCAGACACCCACCCTAAGTCCTCCTGGCCTGTGGTCAAGTCTATCAGCAAAAGCAAGAAATGGCATCCCACGTCAGTGTCAGCAGCCCGCCGACTCATGGGAGCCCGTGTGGGAGGCGGCGTGTGCGGGGTGAGCAGGGAGGCCCACGGGTGCAGCCGAGCCACACGGGAGGTCTGGCTAACGGGGCAGGTGGCCCCCTCGGGCCAGTGTGGTGCAATGAGGCCTGGAGAGCACCTGGGCGGCCATAGTCCAAGGTGCCCTCGAGCCCTGAGGGAGCAGATCTGCAGGCCGGGACAAACGGGTAGCCCTGGAGCTGGCTGGACGTTGGGGTCCTCAGGGCCCAGGGAGAAGGAGAGGGGAGCTACCTCCAACCCCCACCCCCAGGAGAAGACCCACCAGAGGGGCAAAGGAGAAACACCACAGGCCCGGGCAGGCGCTGCTGGCTGGCTCCTGGGGCCCCATTTCGCTGTCATTGACAAAAGGGGCTTGGCCTAGACTGCATAGCACCCCTGCTGCCACTGCCTATACTGCACGCCCTGCTCCCCTGAGAAACCCCTCCAACCCGGCGCCATGGCCGAGAGGGAGCCTTCCTGCCTGTCCCACACCGGCCCTTCACGTGGCAGGCACGCATGCATGGGGACAGGATCTGCCAAGGACCCGGTGGCCTCTGCCCAGAGAGCCACACAGAGCGCGGCTTCATCGCTAATGGGCCCGTTTTCCAGGAACAGACAGTGGAACTTGGCATCTCACGCCAGCGGTGTCAACGACCTCACATGGTGACATTTTTACTGAAACACACACACGGGGTCAGGTGCCCTGGGCACGGGGATAGCTGTGGGTGGGCAGAAGGGGACTCTGTCACACAGTCCTGGAAGGCCAGACGGGAGCGGCTGTTTTGGTCGCCGGGCTGGGCCAGCTTCCTCGGGATCCGGCACCACTGGGCCAGGCCAGCCCACCTCAGCTGAGGAACCGGCTGCGCCTGGCGGGCCGGGCAGCTGAGCGCAGAAGCTGCCGGTGAGCAAGCCTAGCCCCGGCCTGCCACAGATCCAGGCACTGCTGCTGCTCAGGAGGACGTGGAACCTATGAAACCCCACAGCTTGACAGCGCCTTCCTGTGGCCCCGGAGAACGCTGGGGGGCTTCAGGGAAGAGTCTGAGGGGTGGGGCAGGGAAGAGAGAGGCGCCTGCAGGTAGGAGGCTGGCCATGGAGGCCTCCCTGAACATGGGGCTGTCCACACACAGCCGCCTCAACACCCCCTTGCTAAACTGGCCTGGATTTTGCCTCAGAAAACCAGCAGGGGGCGGCTCCACCTGCACCACGACCTCGGGGTCCCACCCTGGATTATTTCTGCTCACACAGGTAGGGCTGACTGCAGAGCAAGGACAAGAACAGCCCACTGAGGACAGAGAGCTGGAGGGAGGAGACGCCAGGAGGAGGGAGGCTCCCTTCTGCCTGGGGCAGGGGCCACCAGCTATTGCTGAGTGGACTCTCAGGAAAGGGAGCGGGCAGCGGAGCTGGGAGGCTGGGAGCAGGGCCAGGCGGGAGGGCGAGGGGCTGCTGGGTGTGGGGACCCAGGGAAGGGGCAGAGGCAGCATGGGAGCCAGGCCCTGGCAGCGGAGGTCTCTGTGGGGGAGCCCGGTCCATGAGGCAGCGAGGGAAGTGCGAGGTCCCGTGATGGCTTCCGATGCCATTCTGTGCTTCCACGCGCACCTTTACCACACTGTGCAAACGAGACACTGTGTGACCTGGAGGGCTGGCCGAGGGCAACCTCAGGCTACCCTGCTCTCTAACACAGGCCAGCTGGGAAGGCATACGGTTGCCCTCCACGCCCAGGTCACACACTCCTGTGACTGCCCACCACATAAGGCCACAAGACGCTGCCCATCCCCCAGGGCTCCGGCCTGGGTCCTCAGAGGCCAAGCTCAGGCGCAGTTAAGCTACATGGCAGGCTGGCAGCTGAACAGGGCCAGGCGCACCACCGTCCCCCAACCCTGCTCCATAAGAGGCACACGGCCTGTCCTCTGCTGCCAGGGGACCCAGGCACAGGCCACAGAAGCCGACTTGCAAGCAAGGGTAACGCAAGCTCCCCATGGTTATGGACCCAATGATGGCCACTCCACGCAGAAGCTCCACAGCAGCTACCACGCTAGGGAAGTCCAGGCCCCGCCCCAGCCCCAGCCCAAGCTGCCATGGCCGTAGCCGCAGGCCGGTGGGGCAGCGACTCTGTCAGGGCTGCATACACACCCCACACCTCCCACAGGACAGCAGGCTGCCTCCGGATGCCGCCAGCTGAGACTGTAAGGATGGGACGCTCGCCCAGGTGACACTGCTAACAGAGCTGACCACTGCGGGACAACGTTGGCAGGGCAGGCTGCAACGCCTGGCTCCTGTTTCCTGAAGGTAGGTACCCTGTAGTCTGCCTAGCCAGTGTGGCATCAGCAGGTCTCCCTCTAAAGAGCCCACTTTGAACAAAAGCTGCCAATACCCGAGGTCTCCTGCTCCGGCCAGGCCAGGCCTGCAGGGCTGGGTGATGGGCAGGGCCGGTGGCCAGGGATGTCACACAAGCAAGACAGCAGGACGTGACGGCACCCAGGTGAGCAGGCATGCAGCTGGGCCCAGCGGCCCGAGGGCCACCCCAGCGCCAGCACTGGCCGGCGGTACCTATGGAGCGGCCACCAGCTCAGGACCCTGACGGGCCCTCCCGGCCTGCGCAGCCCCCACGGGCGCCACCCCTTCCGCAGCCGAGCCTCAGTTTCTTCCCCTCCAGCATGGGGTCCTGAGCCTGGCATGCTCTGGGTGGGGTTGGGCCGAGGAACAAGACCCTGAGCACCATCTTCCTCACCCGGGCAGGAGTGTCCAGGGCGGCTCTGGAGGCCAGCATGGAGGGTGGCAGCCACCCTGAGGCTTAACCCCGGGCTCTGCGCCTCCCCCACCTCCCACAGAGGCCCCAGCTGTGATGTCCCAAGAGTGGGCTGCATACGTGATCTCCTGGGCCTGCCTCTCTCTCTCTCTCTCTCTCACCTTCGACGTCCGGCTGCCTCGCCTATGGGGACCGACTTGACCCTGCGGCCGCACGTCCTGCTCACCAGCACAACTCAGCAGGACCTCAGACGAGGGCAGCGTGAGTCCCACACCCGCCGCCGAGCTCCATTGGCCCCAAGCAGAAGCCCAGCCAGCGTGGGTCCTCATCTGCACGGGGGGGACGTGGGGTCGTGGCAAGAACCAAGGGGGGGTCCAAGCACAGGTGGGGCCCAGGAAACATCTGTTACCACGGCCAGGCTCAGCATCAAGATGGACGCCCCACAGCAGCAGCAGGCGCCACCGCAGCAGGTCTTCTGCTGCAGCCCCGTTCTGGGGACGACCGGAGTGTCCATCAACAGCCACGCGATGGAAAAGCCATACCAGGAAAGCGAGGAAGCTGTCACCACATGGGAAATCTGCCCATCAGAACGGAATTCAGGTGCAGCCCCCCCCTCCACCACGCTGCCCAAGGCTAGAGAAGCAGCAAAGCCCAGCATGAGCCCCCAAACGGGATGGCTCTGGTGGCTCTGAGGGAGGGGTCACGCCCTGCCACCAAAGGGAGACACGAGGGCTGCCTGTGGAGCCAGCCAACGCCCTGCGCCCAGACGGCCTGCTCCTGCTCCCTTTCTCTTGTTCTTTCTCTTGTTCCCGGTCCTAGGCGCTGATCCCAGGGCCTTGAGCTCACTTTGCAAGTGCTCTGCCGCAGAGCTGCCCCTTCAGCCCAATTTATATTTCTTAAACTGAGGTTCAGCAGGCTCCCTCCAGCCTCGGACCTGCGATCCTCCTGCCTCCACCTCCGGAGTTGCTGGGATGACGGGCGGGAGCCTGTGCCCTTGACTTCCGGTTTCATTTCTCCAGTGCACTCAGACGCACATGCCATGGTGACCTGCACAGTGCCTGCAGGGCCTGAGGGGCTCCAGGACACAGGACTTCTCAGTGACAAGCAAGGGGCCAGGCGCGTGCCCTGGAGGGAGGGGGCAGACCAAGCAGCCCGAGGCTGCAGCCTCCACCACGGGCAGAAGCTGAGAGTCCAGATGGGGCGGGAAGGCCCCTCTCTCTCCACGCTAAGCTCACGCCAGGGAGGCCGGAGCTCCGAGACAGCAGGCAGCACTGTGACAGCGTACTCAGGGGCGCCCGGTGGTGACAGCCCGCTCAAACCCAACAGCTCTTCAGGGAAGCTGCCTGTGCCCTGGCCAGTGGGGCCCTCTGGTAACAACAGCCACTCTAGGAAGGGGGTTCCTTGCGCACACAACTCCCCCCCCCCATAAACCTCCCAGGGCCAACGGCCACGCAGAGACAAGCATCTACATGCAGTGGGGCCACTGTCCCCAGGGCGGGGAGCCCAGTGCAGGAGGCTCCTGAGGGCTCCGCCTGCCAATAGTTCTCCACTTCCTCCCCTGCTGCTTAGCTCCCATGGTGCCTCCTCTCCTCAGCCCTCTCTTTGGGGGTCTCTGTCCCTGGGACTCGGCTTGCGGAGCTGCAGAAGGAGGAGACGCGCCTCACCATCCTGGGCCTCTCCAGCTCGCCAGGCTCCACCAGAGCAGGGGAGGGGGACGCACGTTCCCCTCGTGCTCCTGTCTAGCAGGGCAATGAGGACAAGTGACCACAGCGGGAAGGTCAGAAGCCCAGCTCCACTCCAGACCTGCGGAACTGGAGCTTCCGCCTTGTTGTTGCTGCCGGGGAGGGCGGTGGGTCCGGAGCCACGCTAGAGGCTGGAGGAGGTCCTGCTTAGGATCAGAAACCTCGGTCCGGTGCTGGGAGGTCCCTCCTTGTGAGCTGACATCTCAAGGGTCCTGTTACAGGGCTGACTCACCCCGCTCAGGGCAGCCACTGGGCCCTGCCCGTCCCCCACATTCGAGGGCACGCTCCCCTGCCCTGGGCCACGAGGGTCACTGGGACCCACCGGGCAGGTGACAGTGAGCCAGGTAGGCAGGAGAGGCAGCCCCAGCCAGGGCAGGGGGCACCATCTCTGCCGAGCCACCCCTGCAGGCTCAGGAGGCCTCGTGGTGGACAGTGTCCCCAGGCCACCACATCCCACGCTGCCAGCAGCAGCTGGCAGGTGCTTGGCCGGCAGGGGAGCAGCTTATGGCAGAACCACAGCAAGCCCTGCCTGGGGCCACGAAGGCCTCCCCTGGGGCCAGGCCCTCTCCTACTCCCACGAAACCAGGAAACAAGGCCAAGGTCAAAGCACCTGCCAGAACTCTCTTTCCTCCAAGGAAAGGCCATCCTCACTCCGCCCCTGCTGGCTGTCCTCTCAGCACTGGTCACGGGGAGGGACACAGCTAGACACAGCTCCCAGCACGCAGCGCCAGCTGGTGCCACCCAAAGCAAATGAGAGGTGCAGGTAAGGCCAGGCCAGCTGCCCAGGAAGGGGTCAGCAGAGGCTGGGGCTGCCTGCGGAAAGCTGCGGGACAGCTCCGGCTACTGCCACAGACGGCCCTCGGAGAACTGCCGGCCTCCCGCTCTGCCTTGTGGACCTGGCCCCCAGCACCCTCAGCCCCACCCTCTGGGCCGGTGCCCGCCTCGGCAGCCACCCCAGCGCACTCCCACAGTTCTGCTCGTGACAGGAGGGAGCCTGCGGAGGGACGCTGGCCCTAGTGGGAACCCGTCCTCCGCTCAACCCCACCAGGTACCTTTTTGTTGACCTGCGTTTCATAATGAAAAGGTGGGGCTTCCACTCTGGAGACCCCCAGGGTAAGAGTGTCTGCCACGGACAGAGTGCAGGGCCCCTGCATGACTTCCCCACCCCCTCCATGCCTGGGGGAGGCGTCTGGGGAGGCTGGCGCCTTGGCAGAGGCACAGACCCTGCAGAAAGGCTTAAGTGCCACCTAGCGGCCACCATGGGAAGGGCTCCAACTGCAGGACCGGCTCCTCACAGCCACGGGGTCCTGCTGCCAAGCTGTGACACACATGCCTACATGTGCTCATGCCCACACCCCCACACCGCACACCTGGCACGGTCCCTGCCTGCGAAGCGCCTGGGGAGCAGTGAGCAGGCGCTGGAACCAATGCCGCCTCCCTGGGTTCCCGGGGGAGACGCAGCAGCCAGGAGCAGGCAGGCTAGGCTGGCTACCCAGTAATGGACACATCCTCGCCTCGCATGGGACTCAAGGGCCCAGGCCACCGGCCCATCCACTGCTGCCCTTGGGAGAGGCAGGCGGTGGGTCAGAGGAGCAGCGGCTGGGACTTGGTGCCAGACCCTTTCCACACAGCCAGGCAGGTGCCACCTCGCCACAGACGCCTCCAAGAGCCTCGGACCATGCTCTGGGCTGTGGCACTTTCAGTTCCCCAAATGCAGACTCGAGCAACTCATGAGAGCCCTCACCAGCCCCTCAGCGTCTTCAAATTCTCCCTGATCTAGAAGTTTCCAGGACCAAGGACTGGTGCAGAGCTTCACATCACCCAGAGAAGCACCCCGGGAGGCAAAGACCCTGGAACTGCAGTGGGGCCCAGAGCTGCCGCAGCCTCCTGTAGAGACCTGGGGCACATCCTCCACGGTCAGAGGGTCTCTGTGGGTGGAGTATGCTAAGGAACCCACGCCAAGGGTCAGCCTGGATCATCGGGGCCAAGGGCCCCACAGGGTCCTCACAGAAGGAGGCAGGTGGACGCCCAGCTCCAGGCTCCTGAGAAGGGGACAGGCCATGAGCCAAGGGACAGGGCCTCTAGAAGGTGGAACAGGTGGGATGCAGGTGTCCCTGGAGCCCTGGGGAGGGACCAGCCTTGCCCACCGGGTTTTTTGCCCAATGGCCTGACTTCAACTTCCCTCTTCTGTAATGGAGGACACCTGTGGGGCACGGGGTGACCCGTCAGAGCAGCCACGAGGCACCCACAGGGCTGTCCCAAACCCAGCCCGGCCTCTCACCACCCTACCGCTCACACCTGTGCTGTTCTACGCCAAGGTCTGGAGGCCAGGCTCCCCGCCACCCACAATGCATGGTGGCTGCTGACCTCAGGCACCAGCCCGCCTGCCCATCGCAAGACAGGAGCGCCCACCCCTCCTTACCCTCCTCCGCCTGCAGCCAGAACCCAAGGCACACAGGGCTCTGGGAGTTCAGGACACACTGGCCCGCAGACATGTGGCAGTGACATTCCACACAGACCAGTGTGGGACAGCCCCAGCGATGCCTATGGGTGGCACACACAGCTGGAAGGGCCTGGCTCTGGTCTACGGCACCGGTTCCTTGCTCCCTGGCTGCCACTGCCAAACCTCCTGGGCTGGACTCGTGGCTACCCACTCCTCACCTGCGCGGCCCAGAGCAGGCAGAGCCGGGGGGCTGAGCCTGGAGGAGGCAGGAGGTAGCGGCTAAGTGCCAGGTGCCTGTCTCCCAAGTCCACAGAAGAGAGGCGATGAGGGAGGGGGAGGGAAGAGAGCTCGGGACTCCATGGCGCAGGCTCCTGCTCTACGACGCCAGAGAAGAGCCGTGTTCTGCCGCTCCCGGGGGCCTCAGGGCAGGGGCTCAGGCGACCCAACAAGAGGCAGCTCTGGGATGGCTGGGGACAGCAGGGCCCCCTGGGTGACCACAGGTGCCACTAAACATTGGCCTCAGCCTGAGTCCCCCAGGACATGGTGAACCTGGAGAGACAGCCGGGAGGCTCCGAAACCCGAGGGGACCCGGCCCCACCCGGGTTGTTGTCCACCGTCCTCCCAGGGCGCCTGCCTGCAATCCCCTCAGCCACTGCCTGGGGCTCCAGGGGAGCTGACAGCCCGAGGGCCCAGAACACAGGGCTCAACATCCGCGCAGCTCGCCAGGCGCTCAGAGGAGAGTGGGCGGCCATGGCTGCGGGGCCAGAGCACCCCAGGTCCAAACCCCACACCTGCCCAGCTTGTATCACGTGGGCAGGCTGGGGCTGAGGATGTGGAAGGGCCCCTGGCTCCTGAGGTCTTAGCCACCGGAGCAGTGAGGAGAGGCCGCTGCCTCCTGGCCGAGGCTCCCACTCACCCCTGCGGCCCCTCCACACCAGGGCAGAGGCAGCTGCTGGCCGGCTCTCCACTGGGGCCCCACACCTCTCACCACGGCCTCTCTTAGCTCCGCCAGCTCGGGGGGCGTGGGGCCTCCCTCCCTTCGAGCTAGGACAGCTACTGGGATGGGCAAGGGACACGCAAAGCCCCTCGGGCAGCCACAGAGGACACAGGAAGGGCCAGGCCCTGCCGGCCCCAAGGGCCCGTGCCCTTGAGAACAGGAAGCCCTCTCTCTAGAGTGTGGCCTGCAGGCTGACACGGCCACCCGCCCAGCCCCTGCAAACCCGCATGGTGCCCAAGGCTGTGCTGAGCACTCTGGAACCTGGAGGCCAAGGGCAAAGGCAGGGGAGGCTCAGGGTCAAGGTGGCCCACAGGCCAACACCTGCCTCAGACACCACCGCCAGGCAGGGCCCAGGACGCTGGAGCCGTCATGGCTCAGCCCTGGGCTGGGAGCACACGCCATGGGGGTCTGGAGGTGCCCCGACCTTCACTGGCCGCTCACCAGGACTTGGGCTCCCCGAAGTGCAGGTAGTTGATGCTGTAGAGGTCCATGTCCTCCGTGTGCCAGGCGAAGGTGGTCTTCCACATGCCGAAGTACAGGTAGGGCGTGTTCACGCCCTCGATGATGGTGCCGCACTCGCGCTCCACCATGTCCAGGATGGTCCTCAGGTTCCCGATGTTCCACTGCGCCACGTCCTGAGGGTGGGGAGCGCAGCACCGTCAGCCCGCGGGCCCCGCACCCCAGGAGGACAGAAAGACCAAGCCGCAGCACTTTTGGGTCCCGGGGTGTGAGTGCTTCCTCCCCAGGGAGCCAGGACCCGTCGGTGAGCCCCTCACTGCCCCGTGCTGGACACCCCACAGGCTGGACAGGCCCTGCTGCTCCCTGCCTGCGAGTGCCTTCCTGGGAAGAGAAGGGCCGCACCCCCGCCAGCCCTGTACCCCAGAACTCTGTGCTCCGCGTGGCATGTGCACCTGTGTCACGTGGGGTAGGGACCTCGTTGCCGGGTCTGTGGCTTGGCTGTGAATAACTAATGTCCCTCTAAGTCCCAGACGGAAGAAGGAACACAACCTGCCCCAGGGCCAGAATCCGGGCTCCACAAGAACCCAGCCGGCGCCCTGCCAGAGGGGACAGCACTCAGAAGGCCATGGCAGAGCAAGGGTAGCGCCACGTGCCACGTGGCCACAGCAGGGGGCGCAGGATGGTGCGGCTGCTTTTTGCCCACCTGCTCACCTGAGTCCCCCAGGACTCCCTGAGACAGACTCAGTCACAGTGGCCTGGTCGCACTCCTCAGTGTGTCCCGCAAAAACCTGCACGCAGATGTGGGTGACAGCTGCCACCCCAACTACTCAAACTTGGAAGCAAGCGCAGCGCTCCTCAGCCCAGGACCGGACACATCCAGACCGCGAAATATCCCTCTGCACCAGAAAGAAATGAGGCGTCGTGCCAGAACAGATAAGGGGAACCAGAAATGCCCACGTCTGAGTGAAGGGAACCAGCGCCAAAAGGCTACGCTGTGACTCCAACTCCGCAACATTCTGTAAAAACAAAACTATGTGGACAGGAGAAAGAACCAGCAACTGTCAGGGGATAAGGACAGACCGCTGGAGCACAAAGGATTCTGGGACAGGGAAACACTCTACATCACTGCTATGATGGACACCACACATTTTTCCAGACCCACAGGACAGGTACCGCCAGCTGAGAGCCCTGATGTGAACTGTGGGCTTTCGGTGACAACACGGGGTCAGAACAGCATCATCAAGCATGACAAACGCACCCTTTCTACCTTGAGCCAAGGTTTCATTGAGGTGCACAGGCTGCCTCTGGCCTCGAACCTGCGATCCTCCTGCCTCTGCATCCCAAGCCGCTGGGATCACAGGCGTGGCTACTGTGCCCAGCCCACAAAGAACTCTTAAGATGAACAGTTGGGAGTGTCGGGGGTGAGGAGCTGAGGAAATGAGGGAGGCTTTCCATTCTCTGCCTCATTTTACTGTCAACCTAGAAATGCTCTAATGAAATTAAGTCCATGATTTTACGATAAATAATGAGGTAGGGCTCCTACCTAGAACTGAGACTATCTCATGGGGAAAGAATCATCTTTTCAATAAATAGGACAGCATGATGTCCACATGCAAAACAGTGGATTTCAACCCCTACCTCATACCACGTACCAAAATTCACTCAACATGAATCACACACCTAGAACCAAAGCTATTTAAACTCTTCGAGGAAAACACAGGTGGCGAGCTTTATGATTCTGGAATTGGCAATGGAGTCTTAGATATGACACCAAAGGCACAACCAATAAAAGAAAAAAAAAATCAAATAAGTTGGACTGTACCAAATTATAATTTAGAGGACCTCAAAGAACACCAAGAAAGTGAAAACAAGCCACAAAATGGGAAGCGGGAGGAAATATTTATAAATCCCATATCGGATGAGGAACTTGGACCCTGAATGCATGAAAACCTTGCACAACTCAGAAATTAGAAAAAAGATTTAAATATGGGCAAAGAAAGTAAATAGGTATTTCTCCAAAACAGGTGAGAACACACATGCAAAGATGATCAGCCTCAGCAGCCACAAGGAACATACAAATAACCACCGCAAGGCGATGCTACCTCACAGGGACCAGGATGGGTAGAACCCAGGGACAGCACGCGATGGGGAGGACACGGGGAAGCAGCCCGGAGTGGCTCTGTGAGACAAACTCAGTGTGGTAACTCTGCCCTGAGACAGACGCAGTCGCAGTGGCCTGGAAATTCTACCCTCAGGTATCCAAAAGAAACAAAACCACACACGTGAAGCTTTAGGCACGGATGTCCACTGCCACATCAGTCACCAGAGGCAGAAAGCAGAACAACCCAAATGTCCACCTGTGGATGGACAGTGGACACACAGGGCAGTCCACCCCCATGCTGGAACATCACTCAGCCCTGAACAGGAGTGAGGCTCTGCCACGCTGCAACGTGGAGGGAGCCTGAGGACACGGTGCTCAGGGAAAAGCAGACACCAGGGCCCTACAGTGTGCAAGGCCACTGATCAGAAATGTCCACAACAGGGCGATCCAGAAACAAGAAGCAGATCTGTGGGTCAGGGGCTGGGGTGACAGTGTAAGAGGATGGGCTTCCTTTCAGGGTGATGGAATATTCTGGAATTGATAGTGGCAATGGCTGCACTAAAACCCACTGGACTGTGTACTTTAAATGAGTGGATCATATGCTGTGTCGATTATATGCTAGTAACACCATTTAAAATACAAAACAGATAAATCAATAAACTAACAGAACCATCCAGTCACACAAACACGGTGAAGCCGCGTGGGGAGCGAGGCGCTTCCCCGTCCACTGGCCATGCCATACCGGTGGGAGCTCCGCCCTCAGATGTCCCCAGGCTGCTGGCCTGAGGCTCCCCTGGTGGATGTGCGGACACAGGTGGCACTGTAGCTGGACGCTGCAGGCAGAGGGCATCAACACGGTCCACTAGCGCCACAGAGCTGGGCTGGGTGGTGGCTGACCAGGGTCATAGGGCACAACAAGCCATTGTCACCACCAGGTGCCTGAATTCCAATACCAGCTCCAAGCCGACTGTGACCACAGCCATGTGCCCGGACACAGCACCTCAGTGTCCCCCAGTAGTGAGCGGGGCCTGTCACCACCACAAGACTGAACGTTACAGGGGACAGGCTGGTGCTGAGGACCCTGCCAGGCAGCCAGGCCTGCAGAAGCCCCAGGAAACGGCTCCTGCTGCCCCCGCCACGGGCACACAGGGAGGCAGAGGCTGCCAGCCAAGGCAGGGCGCCGGCGCCTTCCTGTGCCCACATGGCCTCCAGGAAGGAACAGGAGGCCCAGCGGCCCTCAGCCCGACGTGGGATGCAGCGGAGCGCCTGGGCTGCACTAACAGGAGGCCCTTAATGCCAGCAGAGCAGTGGGGCAGCACCCAAACATGGGCGAGCCACCCTGAGGTGACAGGTCCCATCTGTCTCCCTCTCAATCGCCACTGGCCCACGGAGATCCGCTCCTGGTCCCAAATACGCACTTCCTTTGCTAGATTGCTGCCCGGTAGGGCAACACCCCCATGCCAAGAGGGGCCAGGCAGAGAAGGGGAGCTGGGGCAGGGGCACCCCAAACCCCTTCAGCACGCCTCCTCCTGACAGAGACACAGCTGCTGGCTCTCACATTAAGCATGTGCAGGAGGCAGGCTGCAGCGTGTATAGACGGCCCCCAGCAAGTGGCTGTGAGGCCTCTGCAAGCCGGCTGCCAGCTTCAGGATGGTGGCACATGGCGAGCTTAGGGCCCCAAAAGTTTTATTTTAAGACAGGATCTCGCTAAGTTACACAGGCTGTATCTGAACTCAAACTCATGATCCTCCTGCCTCAGCCTCCGGAGTTGCTGGGGTCCCAGGCAGGCACCAAGGCACCTGGCTCCTGTGCTGTTTTATAGATGGGAAACCCGGGCCTGGAAGGCGGTGGCAGCTGGGAGCAACACACCTGTTTGGACCCCAAGCCAGGTGACCCCTTGGCTCCCCTGAGCTCACGCCAGCCTGCAGCGCCTCTGCCAGGAGCCACAGGCCACTGAGGCTTTGCAAAGCTGGGTGAGTCACAGCGTGGCCGAGGCCTTGCAGGGTCTGCCTCCCCAAAGCCTAAGGAGCAAGGCCACGGGCTCCTCAGCCATCTGGGCACGGGCAGGGTCCAGGCCACCTCTGCAGGGATTTATTCCCAGCCCAGTCCCACAGGATAGGGCTGGGGGCCACCAGCCAGGCACAGCAGAGGAACGGTGGCCACACATGGGAACCTCCATCCAGGGGAAGACGTGGCAGGGCACAGGACAGTGGCAGGCGCAGACACTCTCGCCTGCACGCTGGTGCCACAGGGCCCTGCTCCTCCGAGACCCTGAAGTATTTCCAAACCATCCCTGAAAGGCAGGCCTTCCTCTCCAGCCCGCCTGCTCCCCCGGTGCCTCTCCCGGGCTTGAGCCACTGTCAGTGTCGCCCCTGCGTCTGCCCCACGCCCTCAGACAGGCCAGGGCCACAGCCGCCTCACAGCTGAGATACAGGAGCAGCCCTGCCGTGTCCCTAGATGCCCTGTGGCCAGCAGCAGCAACTGCTCTAGGGGACCCACAGATGCTGACCAGCTGAGAACCAGGACTGAGAGGGTGACAGGAAGGCGGGTGGAAGAGACCGGGAAAGAGAGTGCAGCTGCCAGCAGGACCCAGAGGCTGTGGGTGGAGCTGAGTGGACACGGCTAAGGCCAGCTGGGGGGCCAGCAGGGCTCTGGTCAGAGCAGCGCTGCTCCCCCCGTGCCCACGGCACCCAGCCTCCGTCAGCCTCCGCAGAGCACCGCTCATCTGGGCCAGGGCCCCTCTCCCAGTCCAGGTTGTGCCCCAGCTGCAGCCCCTTCCTCCCCTCCGCAACTCGAGGACCCAGGAACCTGGGGTTCAGACAGTCGGACTCACGTCGTCGTACAAAGAGCCGCTGATGTCTGCCCCGTAGATAGGCGACATGAAGGTCAGGTTCTTCCAGTACTTGCGCTCCAGGTCGTCGAAGTCCTGGTGCCGCGGCGTGCAGTACCTGGGGACGAGAGACCCGCACGCTCAGAGAGGCTGGGGCCCAGGGCAGCCTGGCAGCACTGGCAGGAGGGGCCCTGCTCAGACCCAAGCAGGGCCGGGTGCAGATACCGGGGCAGCCGTGGCAAGGGGGAGAAAGCCGGCGGCTCCTCTCCCTGCCGAGTGACGGGGATCCCAGGCCACTTGTGAAAGCCAAGACACGGCCGAAAACGCACCGAGGTGGGGTGGGGACACGGGTGGATGGCGAGGTGACCTGTCCACGTGTGCAGTGAATGAGCAGTGAGGGCAGGTGGCACTCAGGCGGCGTGGGGGGACCTTCTCTGAAGGGCCACCAGGGACAGACAGAAGCTGAGGGGAAGACGGGGGACAGGGGACCCGGTGAGGCCCAACGTGTACGGGCATGATGAGGGTGGGACAGGTCACGTGGCCCAGGCTAGGCCCAAGGAGGCGGGAGCCGCCTCAGCGCCCCGCCCGCCGTGCCCCACCTA
The DNA here is from genome assembly GCA_007922755.1 of Pedetes capensis. NCBI lineage: Eukaryota > Metazoa > Chordata > Mammalia > Rodentia > Pedetidae > Pedetes > Pedetes capensis. Next base: position 85,339 of record VMDO01001426.1, read on the forward strand.
CTTCTCGCTGTTGGCGAGCCGGCGGTACTCGCCCACCGTCATGGCCTTCTTCTGGATGTTGTACTGCGTGAAGAGGCCCGACTGCCCCGTCACCACCTGCTGGATGGGGGCCGGGATGACCACGTCATCAATGTCATCGTACGTCTGCCGCGGCTTCCACTCCTTTGGGGGGATGATCTGCAAGACCAAGCAGGGGTCAGCAACACCAGTCCTACAGGGGCTCCCGGCCCACAGCCCCGCACCTGGGGTCACACCTTAGAGACTTCATCCAGTCCCCCTGAGACTCTGCCACTGCCTGACGTGGGTGCGGCCACAGAAGCAGAGCTATGACCCCCATGGAGGCTGGGGACACCGCCCCCAGCCCTGGACAGCCCCGTCATGTACCATGTAATGTGCGGTTATGAGCCGAGCAAACCCCGTCTGTGGGTCCTGGTGTGACCGAACCCGTGGTCTCAGACACTTTGTAAAACCTCAGCCTATGCACTATGCACAGGCGCCCCCTCGTGGCAGGGAACGGCAGTGCGTCACACCCAGTCTTCCAGCTTGGGCCTGCAGGGCCCAGGGGTCATCTCAGCTCCAGAAACACCAGTCTGCCCCCAGGCCATCCTGGGCCTCGGCGGGGAACCCTCCTGGGGCCGATACTCTGACGGGAGAAAGCAAGTGGGGCACATGGTGGGAGAGGGACTCTGCAGTGGCTGAACCAGACAGAGACCTGAAGGGGAGAAGGAAGACGGACCGGGCAAGCCCAAGGGGAGAGGACGGCTCCAGTGGATGGCAGGGGCCGAGTTGGCAGGGAGGCTGAGCATTCTGGCCAAGGGCGCCTACCGGGAAGCAGCGCCTGACATGGGGCCACGGGACTGCGGCCCCCAAGCGTCCCAGGCCGGCTCAGCCAGACCTCCTACAGAGCAGCTAGGGCGGACCCTGGGGGCAGAGGGAAGGGGGTTGGAATGGCCGCTGCCCCGCTGTGCCCTCCACAATGAGAGGCCCCTGCCTCAGAGCCCGGCTTCTGCCTCCACATCTGCTCGGGGGTCGGTGAGCCTGAGGACAGCAGCGGCCTTGGGCCTGCTGGGGGCAGGCGCGGCAGCCCTGAGCCGATTCTTGGGCAGCAGGTTTGGGAGAAGGAGCCAGCCCCCCAAGTGAGAGTCGGCAGAGTTGGGAGGCTGGCCTCCCCAGAGCAAGGCCGGTGGGCACCACGCTCGCCAGCAGCCCCAGAAAGGAGGGAAGCCCCTTCCCATCCCCAGACTCTGCCATCCCTCAGCGGAGGACCGGCCTCCCGCTTGTGGCCCGACTGCCCGCTGACAGCGGAGAGGAGCTGCTGGCACATGGGCCCCAGCATCGCTGACCAAAGCCAACCACAGCAGTGGTAGGGGCGGGGCTCGGGGCAGGGCTTGTGCCCCTGGGGGCCCTGGGCTGTGCCTGGGCCATGTGTGGCTGTCGCAATTGGGAGCTCCTGGCATGGGGGTGGGGAAGGGACAGTGCTCAGCATCCTGCGGGGCCCAGGATGCCCCACAGACACACTCGGCCAGTGCCTCCAAGCCCGGGAGACTCCACACAGCGCTAACAAGGGGCACGAGCCAGCTCTGGAGACTTCTCACGGTGTGTGGGCACCTGCGTCTGCTTCAGGCCAGGTGGCGGCAAGTACTGGGGCGCCGCTGGCCTACGGCTTTGGGGCATCTCAGGTGAGACGCTGCTGCGCCCGAGCAGGCAGCAAGCAGAAGGGCCAGGGCCACAAGCCCCGCCTGAGACGCCGCAGCCAAGGCCAGGGGAGGTGACAAAGTCGTGACTCCAAGAAGCTGCCACCTCTACACTATCGCCTCCGCTTTACAGCCACACCCACCGAGTCACGAGCCTACCTCCCGGGCCCCCGGAGCTCCGTTCAGCACCAGAGGCCACCTGTCCACACCAGGCCACCCTTAGCCATGCTCCAACCCGCCTTGCTGCCACGTGGAAGGCAGGCAGGCAGGCAGGCAGAGGCAGCCACAATGCACGTGGCCCAAGCAGTGGCGAGTGCTGGCAGATTTGGGCACCAGGGCAGCCCGCGCTCACAGCCACAGCCCTGGGCAAACCCCTTGGCGCCAGCCCCCCAGGCCTCTGCTGGAGCACGTGGGGGAGGGCGCCAGCCAAGCAGCAACAGGAAGCACATCAGAGCCTGGCATGCACCCCGAGTGACCCCATATGGAACTACCGGAGGACACATGGGGGCCAAGGCCGGGAGGAGGGGCAGGCCACACGTCCAGGGCAAAGAGGTGGCCATGGTGTGGGAGCTGCCTCGGGGGCTGCCACACTTCTCCTGCCATTCCCCACCTGCTGCAGGCTCTGTGCCAGCCACTGTGACCCTGGGTGCTGCAGAAGCAGCCAGACCCAGGGGACCCCCACCCACATGTCCCACCAGCCCTCTGCAGCCTGGGAGAGCCACCCCGGCCTGCAGCACCCCAGAAGACCCTCAGAACAGCCAAAGAAGGTGCCCTGGCCCACAGTGTCCTCGGCGATTCTCTTGCCCAGCCTGGGCCCTGCCAGGCTGCCTGGGCCAGCGCCGACTCAGATCCACGGGCCTGTGGGCCTGAGGGAGCCCAGCTGCACACAGGAGCCCCCATGTATTCACGCACACACACCACTGAGACCTGGGAGGAGGACGCCCGTCCCCACAGCTCCTGCAGAGCCACCAGGGCCTTCGTGACCCTCTCCAGGGCAGCTGCCGCCCCCAGGGCCGAGCGCACTGACTTCCGGAGGCAGGAGGAGGGTGTGGGGGCACAGGGTGTGTGGGCACACAGTGCCAAGCCGGCAGCTGAGCTGGCCTCCGTGCCTCCCTGAGCTCACTGTTGTGGGCCTCGCTCACACAGGACCCCGAGCCACCCACTGCCCGACATCCCGTGACCCACAGCCAAAGGCGGGCGGAGGCCAGAGCCCCCGGCCTCAGCCAGGGCTGCAGCAGAGGGAGGAGGGCCCACGGAGCAGGCGGGAGAGGGACAGAAAGCTCAGCCCTCGGGAGCACCCGGGCCCACGGCGCCCCACCGAGTCCAGCAAGCCAGGGAGACAGTGGCCCAGCACAGACGTGGCAGCTCCCAGGCCAGGCAGCGGAGAACCCGGCGGGAATGCGGTGGAGGCCGCAGCGGAGGACACAGGCCGCTCCGGCCCAGGGCAGGACGGGACAGGAGAGGCCATGCACACCAGGAGGGACTGCAGGTGGCCACGGCAGGAGGTGACAACACGGGAAGAGGCGTGCGCCTCAGACCACAGGGCAGTCCATGCCCTCCGTTCACAGAGCCAGGAAAGCTGCTGCAGGCTGCGAAGGCAGAAACAGGCTGGGCGGGAGCTGGCGGCCAATGAGAAAGATGAAGGGGGGCCGCAGCCCCCTCGCCGCCCCCACAGGCACCCAGACCCTGCCCCCAGGGGGCCAGAAACTGACTGCTTGTACCACCCAGCATGCTGGGTCAGACAGAAAAGCCATGACGGGCTCCAGTGCCCTCTGTGGGCGGCAAATGCAAGCTGAGAGGCGGTGGGGAACACGGTCTTCGGGTGCAGCCCAGTGGGGAGTGCCGGCCCTGGACACCTCTGACACCCCCCACACAAGACAACCCAAGGCAGGAGAGCTGAAGGCAGCACCCAACGGAGCCACGCTGCCTCCACATGGCCAGGAGTGCAGAGAGCAGGCGCCAGGGCAGAGGCGGAAGCGGGCACTGTCCTGCCTCCTGGCCAAGAGCATCGCCGGCAGTGAGAGCTCATCAGTAAAGGTGTATGGGCAGGGAGGAGCACAGAGCCGGGCGGTGGAGGGCAGTGGGTGCGGAAGGGCCCGGGATGCTGGTCCCAGGGCTGAAGCCTGCGGCTGCCTGCACCCCACAGCCTCCATGTAAAGAATGTCTTTGTCATTCTTTTTTTTTTTTTTTTTTTTTTTTGGTAGTAGGGATTGAGCCCAGGGCCTCAGGCTTGCATGCTCTGCAAGTGCTGGACCACTGGGCTGCACCTTCAGCCCATTTTTTTCCTTTTTGAGACAGGGTGTTGCTAAATTACACAGACTGCCTCTGATCTCGAACTTGCGATCCTTCTGCCTCCGCCTCCCAAGCGACTGGGATTACAGGCGGGCGCCACCACGCCCGGCATCTTCATCATTTTTAAAGGGTCATGGGAATAAAAGAACATTTCATGGGAGGTAACAAGGATGTGAAATTGGCAGCCCAATGCCCATGACAGCCACGTCCTTCATCGCAGGCCCTCCGTGGGGCCCGGGGCCGAGAACATTTGCTCCGACGCTCTGCAGAGACTTTGCCGACCCTGGTCAGAATCCGAGAGAAGCAGGCAGCATAGGTAAAGCAACGACCTGTTGTCGTTGTTGTTGTTGTTGTTGTTGTTGTTGTTGTTGTTAGGGGCCAGAGAGTCCAGTCTGACTCATAGCGGCCCTACGTACAGCAAAACGAAACACTCCGATTCTGTGCCAGGCACACGATCTTATTTATGTTTAAGCCCATTGTTGCAGACACTGTGTCAATCCATCTGGTGCAAGGTTTTCCTTTTTTTCGTTGAGCTGCCACTCTCCCAAACATGATGTCCTTCTCCAGGTACTGATCCCTCCTGACTACATGTCGAAAATATGTAAGATGGAGTCTAGCCATCCTTGCTTCCAAGGAGCACTCAGGTTGCACTTCTTCTAGGACAGATCTGTTGGTTCTTTTGGCAGTCCACAGATAGTCAATAATCATCTCCAGCACCATAATTCAAAAGTATTGGTTCTTTTCCTGTCTCCCTTGTTCAATGTCCAGCTTTCACAACCATATGATACAACTGAAAATACCATGGTATGAGTCAGGCACACCATTGTCTTCAATGTGACATCTTTACTTTTCAATTCTCTGAAGAGATCTTTTGCCATGGCTTTTCCCAAAGCAATGCGTCTTTTGATTTCTTTCTTTTCTTTTCTTTCTTTCTTTCTTTTTTTTTTTTTTTGTTGTTGTTGTTGTTGTACTGGGGATTGAACCCAGGGCCTCGAGCTTGCATGCTTTGCAAGTGCTGGACCACTGAGCTGCACCCTGAGCCCATTTTTTTTGTTTGTTTTTGAGACAGAGTCTCACTAAGTTACACAGACTGCCTCTGGTCTCGAACTTGTGATCCTCCTGTCTCCGCCTCCCAAGCCACTGGGATTACAGGCATACGCCACCGCACCCAGCAACGTCTTTTGATTTCTTAACTGCTGCCTCCAGGGGTGTTGATTGTAGAACCAAGTAAAGCAAAATTATGGACAACCTCAATTTTTTTTCCATTTATTGTGAACTTGCATACTGACCCAGTTGTGAGGATTTTTGTTTTGTTGCTGTTTAGTCACAATTCATACTGAAGGCTGTGTTCTTTGATCATTATCAGTAGATGTTTTAAATCCTCTTCATTCTCACCAAGGAGAGTGGTGTTATCTGCATAACACAAGTTGTTAATGAGTCTTCCTCCAATCCTGATGCCGCACTCTTCTTCATAAAGTCCAGCTTCTCAGATTATTCGTTCAGCATAGAAACTGAAGAGATATGGGGCCAGGCACGGTGGCGCACGCCTGTAATCCCAGCGGCTCGGGAGGTGGAGGCGGGAGGATCGCGAGTTCGAGACCAGAGGCAGTCTGCGTAATTTAGTGAGACCCTGTCTCAAAAAGTAAAAACAAAATGGGCTGAGGGTGCAGCTCAGTGGTCCAGCACTTGCAGAGCAAGCAGAGCACGCAGGCGCGAGGCCCAGTACTGCAAAAAAAAAAAAAAAGAAAAAGAAAGGAACTGAAGAGACATGGTGAAAGTATACAGCCCTGTTGCACACCTTTCTCAATTTTGAACAAGGCAGTGTTTCCTTGTTCTAATTGAACAACTGCCTCCTGGTTCATGTACAGATTTCTCATGAGTACAATTAGGTGCTCTGGTATTCCCATTTTTTGACGTGTTATCCATAATTTGTTATGATCCACACAGTCAAATGCCTTTGCATGGTCAATAAAACATAGATAGACATCTTTCTAATATATGCTCTGCTTTCGGCTAATATCCACCTGACATCAGTTCCCTTCTCTTTTCGGAACCTGGCTTGATTTTCCAGCAGTTCCCTGTCTATGTACTGTTACAGTCACTTTTGAATGATCTTTAGTAAAATTTTGCTTGCATGTGGTATTAACGATATTATTCGATAGTTTCCACATTTAGTTGGATCCCGTTTTTTGGGAATAGGCACAAATGTGGATCTCTTCCAGTCAGTTGGCCAGATAGCTGTTTTCCACATCTGTTGATATAAACATGTTAGCACCTCCAGTGCCGCATCTTGTTTGTTGAAACATATCCCCCTCCCTCTCTCTCTCTCTTTAATGGTACTGGGGGTTGAACGCAGGGCCTGGCACTTGCATGCTTTGAAAGTGCTGTACCACTGAGCTGCACCTCCACCCATTTTTTTACTTTTTGAGAAAGGGTGTTGCTAACATACACAGACTGCCTCTGGTCTCAAACTTGCGATCCTCCTGCCTCTGCCTCCCGAGTCACTGGGATTACAAGCATGCATCTCTGTGCCCAGCTCTTGTTGAAACATCTCTATCGGTATTCCATCAATTCCTGGAGCCAATTCCTTTCGCCAACTCCTTCAAGGCAGCTTCTACTTCGTCCTTCAATACCATTGGTTCCTCTTCACATGCCACCTCTTGAAACGGTTGGTCATCTACCAAATCTTCTTTGTATGACTCTGTGTATTCCTTCCACCTTCTTTCGGTATTTCCTGCATCACTTAATATTTTCCCTATAGAATTTTTTACTATTGCCACTCAAGTTTGAATTTTTTCTTCAATTCCTTAAGTTTGAAAAACACAGAGCATGTTCTTCCCTCTTGGTTTTCTGTCTCCAGCTCCTTGCCCATGTCATTATAATATTGGCTTTTGTCATCTCGAGCTGCCTTTTGAAATCTCCCCAGACATGTGCACGCGCACACACAAAACACACACACAGAACGGCAGCCACAGCGCCCATGGGCAGGGTCTGTGACCACCACGCACACTGCCTTCCCAGTCCAGAGCAGCACAGGCCTGGTGTCCACAGTGCCCCACTCACCTACAGGCACACGCACGCGCACACTGTGCTGCAAAGATTGGAGGCCCCAGCTGCAAGGCCTGCGGAGGCAGGGCTGGCCCAGGAGGACCCTCGCCTCCCATCACCAGGCTACCTCCACCAAAGGCCTCCAGATCCGCCACCCCTCAGAGGGACATCTGCTCCGACCCAGCGGCCTGGCTTCCCCGCAGCAGGGTCTTGTCCCACCCGGCCGGGCAGCTCCTAAATCAACCCCGGTGTCCACAATGGGGCCAGCATGTCACAAGGCCCCAGGAACGCAGTAATGAACAAGGTACACAGGTGAGACCAGGGACAGACGCAGGCTGCTGAGGTCAGGGAGCCACGCTTGGGTCGCACTGCCACCCACCTTGGCCAGGCCCGCCCGGTGGGCTCCCTGCGACTCGATGTAGGCCACGTATTTGTTGAAGTCCTTGAACTCCTCCATGGTCGGGCGGAACGTCATGATCTTACAGCTGGGGTTCTGGGCGCCATGATCCTCGGACCCCATGGCGGCAGCCGGGTGGGCTCCGCACCTGTGGGGAAACAGATGTGAGCGAGGCTGTGCCACCTGCCACCCTGAATCCCTTCACCCTCAGATCATGCTAAAAATACCCAGGGGCAGGGTGAGGACATGACAGAGGCAGCCAGGCCCCAGCACGGAGTTGGGCCAGAGGAGAACCGCAGGCAGCCTCGTGCCTCTGCACCAGCGCAGCGGCCAAGTTCACTCCAACTAATTAAAGCCAGAGATGCCCTACTTTCCAAAGCCAGGCGCTGCCAGAGGCCCTGCACTGCCGTTTCCAGTGCCTGGACACCAGAGCTGCCCACCCTGGGCAGTCCACACTGCCCCTCAGTGGCTGGGCTGCTGGAGGAAAGAGGGCCCGTGTGAGGGTCCCACTCCGGGGACCTGCGGCTCTGGGCAGGCCCAGCCACGAACAGCCAGGGTCCCTCTGGCCAGCTGCAGCCAGGAGAGGCCAGGGCCAGGTGCGCGGAGCCAGGGTCCCGCATCCCGTCTTCCACCATCAGTGACATCAGGCATGGACGGCCTCTCCCCAGCCTGGCGCTCAGCGGAGGGACAGCACCATTGTCCGGCCTTGGGCCTGGGCATCCCAGGCCAGAGCTAGATGTTAAAGGGGTCGGTGGGGCTGGAGGCCCCCCAATCCAGGAGGGGTTTTGGTGGGTCTCTGGGGATGGAGGACCTTGGCAGGTTGTTCCCCACCTCCTATTCTGGAAAGGTTGCAAGGAGCCCACATGGCCCAGCCTGGAGCCTGGGGAGAGTTTAAAAAGTACACATCTCCCCTCGAAGACCTCAAAGCGGCCCAGGGAGAGGCCACAAGGCAGGAAGCCCCAACGCCAGGAGGAAGAGGGCCCCCTTCACCAGGGTGCAGCCTGTCTCCCCACAGTGCTCCCCACAGCGGCCACTAGAGGGCAGCGGAAGCCCAGGAATCCAGCGTGGGCGGACACGGAAGCCCCAGCCAGCTCTGCCTCCACCCAGGCAGATACCCAGCAAGGGGCCTGGTCTCCTTTCTGCTGCCCCCGTCCACCACGTACCCTCAACCAGCCCCTGCCCCTGGACACACGGCGCCAAGGATGGCAACACCAGCCAAGATGCCCTGAGGACCACAGCCCAGTGGGCTCTGCTGAGGGGCCACTGAAGGACCGCAGCCAGGGCCCATCCTGTGGCCTCTGCCCTCTCACCGGGCCTTGTGGCCTTTCCTGGGGGCAAGTGTGCGTGGACAGCGGGGCGACGGCCCCCTGGGCAGGACGATGGGTGTTCACAATGCATGGGACAGCCAAAGATGCCCCTCTGGGGCAGCAGATTCAGGGTCCCCTCGCTGGAGACCTGTCCTGCCCCGCCCCTTGGAGCCTAGGGCCCAGGCCCAAGGCCACCACAAGGTCTCCGCCAGCCCCTCACCAGTGCCGGGTCCATCACCCAGATCATGGCCTGCTCCCCGCCAGCCCCACAAACCCCATGACACCTCCCCTCCCCAGATCACCGTTTGTACCCCTCCAGCCCCATAAGCTCTGAGGACCCCATGACGCTCGCCCAGTCACATGGCACGATGCCTGCCTGGCGCCCATGCACTGAGGCCGCCGTGACACCATCTTCCATGTCTGTCCCTGGGCTCACGGCCAGTGGCAGGAGAACCCTCGCCTGGAGCCTCAGCACCTCACATTGGGTGGAGGAGCCAGAAGGGCGCAGCGAGAGCGATGGATAGGCGGAGGGATCGGCCCCAGACCCACGGGCTGCCAGGCGGAGCGCCACGCTGGCCAGTCCTGCTGCTGCCATCTCCTGCCCAAAGCCAGCGTGGTGTCCAGGGCAGGGCAAGGCGCTGGCCTGGGAGGCCAAGTGGGCAGCCACGGGGTCTCCAGCCAGCCAAAGCACACCCGGCCCTGTCCTCACCTCCCACATGGTGCTGGCCTGAGATTCGTCCTCTACCACACCCCGTACGGGGCTGGGGGCTGACCTGGAAGGTGCCAGAAGCACCTACCAGCCCAGCACCCAAAGCGCATGGCACGGTCACATCTAAACTCCCACTAGGGGGATGAGCTGCCACCTGGAAGGCAAGAAAGGGGAGTGAGGGCCCAGCGGGTTAGGGCTCTCGGCCCCTCACACCCACCAGAAGAGGTCATGCGGGGGCAGTGGGCTGGGCGTGGCTTCTTTCTTTTCCTGCCCTTTTTGTGCCTTTTGAGATGACTTTTTTTGATAGGTGAATTATCAAGAACAGAACTGTAAGGGGCTCATAGCCCCACTCCACAGTCTGTGCTCTGTGCTGTGTGGGGAGGGGACAGAAGACACTTGAGGGCAGGCAGGAGGTGCCCCGGGCTCCCTCGCTCAGGAGGCTGACAGGAGAATCCGAGCTCCAGGCGGCCTGGGCTACATAGCGAGGCCTTGTCAGAAACACTAAAACAGAGCTACGCGTGCACACTTGGAAAACGGTAAAGGGGGCTGGAGTGCGGGGCAGTGGGGAGCAGCTGCCTGGTAGGTGAGGCCCTGGGTGCAACCCCAGCACTGCCTGAAAAATGAAAGCAAGAAAGGAAGGGAAGGAAAAGGAGGCAGAGAAGAGAGGGGAGAAAACCACAAATTCCACCACACGAGGATGGGCGTCCGGTGCCCACGAAGCCCGAGTCACAGCGGACAGAGGTGGAAACGACCCGCATCACCACGGCCACCCCAAGCGGGAGCACCGCTCCTCCAGGAACAGGAGCCTCACGAGAGCAGGGACCCGAGGCCTCTGTGCTCAGTGAGGACCGGACGCCCAGGGCCAGGGCTGCACCCCAGGCACAGGGGCTTCTCTGGGGAGGCGACTGTGTCCTGACGGCCCGTGGGCCTGGGGCTGTGGGAACACCCTGGACTGGGCCCTTTAACTGATGGAAGTGCAGCTGTATGGACTGGGTATCAACAGAGCTGTTTTTGGGAGGGAAGTGGGGGAAAGAAAAATGGGGGGAGAGAAGGAAAGAAAAATAACTCTCCTTGTGCTTCAAAAAAATGGGGCTCTCTGTCACCTAAAAGGGAGTAGGGTGAGAGCGACCCCTGCAGAGAAAGGCGGCCTCGCTGCAGACATTCTGGGGATGGGCACGGAGGCAGAGGGCTGAGGGCTCACTTCCGCGGTGACATGGGGCCCCCTTCCCCAGATGGTGCTGACTGGGAGGGGCACCAGGTCCTGACGCTCTGGCAAACCTGGAGCAGGTGTGACACAGCAAGAGCCCCGTGGGGGCACTGCCTGCCGGCTCTGCCACCTCCAGCACCTCCTGCCTGCGCAGCTGTCACCAGGTGCCACCCTGGACAGCCCCTGCGGACAGGAGCAGGACACTGGGCTAGGGACGGGGACAGTCTTTCAACCAGTGAGTCCTTCCCCACCTCGCTGGGTGCTTTTACCAAAGTTGTAATGCTTGCCATAACAGCTCCGTCCCCACCCTGTCCTGCCCAGGGCCACCCAGCCTGGACCCCGCGGGGCCACAAGGCCACTGCCTGCACCTGGGCAGCCAGGGCCCCCTGTGCTGAGCACAGTTGGACCAGCAGGCACCAGGCCCAGCCGAGGTTCTGCAAAGCCGACCGCAGGCGGCCCGGGCCCCGGGGCCAGGCCAGGGCAGAGCATCAGGCATGCAGAGACTGGAGTCACAGGAGGCCCGGGGCAGAGGCTCCAGGTGGGGAGCACTCAGCAACGGTGGGCAGAGCTGAGGCCAGCGAGGCCGGGTTTGCGAGGCAGCGGTGGTCAGCGGCCAGGGGAGACCAGGCTGGGGCCTGTGCGCCACATGGGCTGGACAGCAGCCATGGGTGGCCGAGAGCAAGGAGAGGTCCCGGCCGCAGGAGACACAGGGGCAGGGCCGGCCCCCGGCAGGCCCCACAGGCCACTTGCTCTGGTCTGCACCCTCAGGGGCCAGCGTGAGGCCATGAGTCCAGGCAGATCAGGGGCGACGGCTGGGGGGCAGGCAGGGGACGCCCGGCTATCCAAACCTGCTCTGGGAGGAGGTGGGGCCAGTGTGGACACTTGGGCTTCTGTCCCAGCAGTGGGGGACAAGGACAGTGGTAGGGCATGCTGGTCCCCCAGGGACAGCCCCGTCCTAATCCCAGGCACCTGTGGACACATCACTTTGTGGAGCCAAAGGACTTGGAGGGGGGTTCAGTGTGAGGTGGGTCTGTCACCATAGACCCTCACTAGAAGGAGAGGGGAGGGAGTGGGGGCCACGGGGAGCCGTGGCCCGCACACCATGCCACAGAGGCGTCCCTGCCCACCCAGCAGTGCCTCTCAACCCAGGAGAGGAGCAGGGATGGCCAGGGACTCATGATGAGACGGGACACGGCAGCTGGCTGGGCAGCCATCTTGGTTGTGGTCACAAGCGACCATGGGACATCCTCTCAGGCTGCAGCCTGGCTAGGCTCCTACCCCGGGGTCTGTGCACATGAGGTCCACACAACAGGGCCACACAGCGAGGGCAGGGCCGTGGGTAGGGTGCAGCCATGGGACACCCTCTCAGGCTGCGGCCTGGCTAGGCTCCTACCCCGGGGTCTGTGCACATGAGGTCCACACAACAGGGCCACACAGCGAGGGCAGGGCTGTGGGTAGGGTGTGGGCAGGGCGACCTGGCTGAGCACAGCAGGGCCAGCCGCCCCTGCACGGCACCCACGGCTGGGCAGCATCCTGCCCATCCTAGCCACCACGTCCCTGAGAGTCCTAGGTGGCCTCAGGCCCCAGACGACCATCCTCTAGAGGTCCCTGCCCCCCAGCAGCAGTGTGACAGAGGGACATGGGAGGAGCCGCAACCTCCTTGGCTTCCAAGCACCCCCAAACCACAGAGGAGAAAACCAGTAAGGATCATGTGTCCCCACGCGAGGCCCTGCTCAGAGTCAGTGGAGGCAGAAGCCTGCCCAGACTGGCTGGGCCGGACTGGGCACCGAGCCACTCTGCCCTAATGTGGCCGGCAACACCGCTTCCTGCAAGGGGGGAGGCGGTCACCACCCTCAGGCGTTTTCTCAACATCAAAGGCAGCCCTCAGGTCTGCCAGGAGGAACAGAAAATGGACCGCCACTGAGGAAGCCGCCTGGCGGCTCCTCAAAAGGCTGCACACAGATCAAATAGGACCCAGGGTGGGCGCACCGGCCACACCTGGGATCCAAGTGCTAGGGAGGCCGCGGTGGGAGGATGGCGAGTTCCAGGGCGCCCGGGGCTGCACAGTGAGACGCTGTCTAAAAAAAAAGAAAGAAAAGAAAAGAGAAAGGACTTCATATGCCCCAGAGTCCCAGTGCTACAGATCTACTCCAGAGAACCACCCCGCCGTCCACCAACACCTGTACACACACGCATAGCACCACGATCCACAGCAGCCAAGAATGGATGAACGGATACACACAGCAGGTCCATCCACAGGCTGGAATAGCACACAGCCATGAACAGGAGCGAGGCTCTGACACTCGGTACAACATGGAGGGACCTTGAAGACACTGTGGTCAGGGAGAACCAAACACCACGGGCCAGGTGGTATGCGACTCCACTGACAGGAGGTGTCCAGAGCAGACGTGCCCAAGGACCACAAGCAGAGTGGGGGCTACCAGGGGCTGGAAGGAGGATGGGGCCTGCTCACAGGGACGGGGCTTCCTTTTGGGGTGATGGAATGTTCTGGAATTAGACGGTGGGGATGGCTACACTGCCTTGAGAACATACTAGACACTGTGAGCTACACTTGAAGGGAGGTTTCTCACTGGACTCTGGCCCAAGGCTGACGAGGGGGACCTGTCCCCCACCCTTGAGCCCAGGCCTCGACCCTCCTCCCACATACAGGCTTGGAGAGGGACCCAGCAAGCTACGTCCACCTGCTGCACCCCACTCCGCACACTCACACCCCCTGGCTGCTGCACTCCGTGCCCTCAGATCCACAACGAATGGACGTGATGGCTGACGCCGGCCTGGGCACCCTGGAAAGTCACTGCACACAGCGGGCCATGCACTCCGAATTCGCTGTGCTGTTTTTGCAGTGCTGGGGACAAGCCAGGGCCTGGCGCACGCTGAGCGAGTGCTCACTGTAAGCCACGGTCCGGCCACATCGGGGCCCGGGGCGCAGCCCAGTGCAGAGCCCGAGCCGAGCACACGCCAGGCCCTGGGTTCCATCCCCAGCCCCTCAGATGAGATGTCACGCGGCATCCCAGAGAGACGCGCCATTTTTATGGGTCAGTTTTTACAGAGGCCTTCAGAACCAGCCTCCCCTCTGAGAAGCCCCTACAGCCGCCCCGTGCCCTGAGCCCACCACACAGGTTGCCATGTCCTGGGTGCTCCCAGGATCTCAAAGGGGAGGACAGGCGTTCCGACGCCGCAGGGTAGGGCAGGAGGCAGCCCGTGGGAAGGGCCCGCCCTGGCCAAGGGGAAGCACCCCCTATTTACCCCTGAGTTCCTGGGAAGTTCCAGGCACCGGAGGTTGCCGCGTGATTGGGGCTCCAGAGACTGGCGAGGACTTCCTCCTTCAGGCACCTCTAGTGACGGTGACACCCCCTAAAACACACAAACAGAAGCAGCATTAGCACTGGGCCAGCGGCGACCCCCAGCCAGGAGCGTGGCCTAACTGGAACATGACTGGCGACATCCGGTCACTGAGACCCTTTTGAACAGGCCCTCTGCGCGCCCCAGCCATCCTCCTGTCCCCCTCCAGCAGGTGCCTGGTGCAGAAGGATGCAGTCCTCCCCGCAGCCTGTCCAGAGGCGCACCGGCTTTCAAGCACGTGCACATCCCTGTCCCTCTGCCTGACGTCATCCAGCGCCCGCCAGGAGCTGGGGTCGTGAGAGCCTCCAGAGAGGTCGCGTCACGCCAAGGCAGCTCCCGGAAGCCAGAAGCCTCCGGCAGACTCTGAGCTTCTCAGCAAACCTGGCCTCTTGAGCCCTGGCCTCTCTCAGGAGAAAGTCACGCGGGAGCCGCCCACTCGCTCCACCCACGTGCCCAAGTGGTGAGAGTGCAAGAAGAGAAAGGCAGGGGCTGCCTAGAGGTGCTGCTATGGCTGGGGGGGCGCCTGTCTGCCAGTGCCCCACAGCCCAAGCGCAGGCACTGGAACCCCCGACGCCTGGTGGCAGCAGGCAGGACAAGAGGCTAAGCTCGGCTGCAGCGTGAGACCTTTGCAGGCAGCCGGCTGGCCTCCCCGCCTCTGCCTCTGCACGCGCTCCCCGGGCTCCCTCGGTGGACCTGAGCTCCTGGGAAGGAGGCCTGGCCCTGGGCCCTGGCGTTACTCAGTCCCCGAGCCCTCCCAACCACAGGAGGACTGAACGGCGAGAGCTTCGCCAGCCCCCACAGAGCACGGTGTCCTCTGACACTGGCGTGGTTTTTTTCGTGACACTGGGAGCTTGAACCCGGGCTTGCACATACTTTGCTAGTGCACCACCACAGGGCCGCACCCCCTGCCCATCTTTTAATTCTTACTTTGAGACAGGGTCTTGCTAAATGGCACAGGCTGCCTCTGGCCTCGAACTCGACCTCTGGCCTCCGCCTCCCGAGTCCCTGGGATGACAGGCATGCGCCACTGCGCCCAGCACCTTCTTCTGATCTTTTCTATCCTCATTTACTCTATTTTCTTGTTTTGTTTTGTTTTTCACTATGACTGGGTATGACCAATCCCACCGCTGTCACTGTCTGCCCCAGGCCCAGCCCCCGTTAGGAAAGGCCTGCTGAGTGGGACATCACACCCTGGGCTGTAGCCTCTTTCTCTGCGCCCCAGACCCCCACTCTGGGCATGCAGCCTTCTCAGGTAATGCGATCCCAGTGTCCCCAGGGCTCCTCACAGAGGGAGGCCGGAGGGTCAGGGTCCCAGGGACACGGGAGATGCCACGCTGTGGGCTCTGAAGAGGGAGGACAGGGCTGTGACCTGGGGGACATGGGGCCTCTGGACACTGGGATAGGGGAACTTGGCCCCTCGATGGAGCCACAAGAGGGACCAGCCTAGCCGCACGTCCCCTCCACCCATCAGACTCGCCCACACAGGATGGTCACACTCCGCCAGGGGAGGCCCAGTCACAGCTGCAGACAGCGCCCTCCCCGTCCATGGCAGCAGGGCGTCAGACCAGCCAGCTCCTTGTGCCCTCAGGGACCCTGCACACACTGTGCAGTGGCCTCTCAGGAGGCAGCGGGGCACCTCAGCCCAGCCCCTGCTCCTAAGGTTGGCAGTGCCACATGCCCCCCACACACACACACACGTGTGCGGATGGAAGGCAGAAGAGCGCCTGCTGCAAGGGCGGGGAGATGCGGGGCCCAGGGTGGGGTCCGGGACAGAGAGGGGCCAGGGATAAACCACTGAGAATCAGGCGTGGCTGGCACCGGTCAGCAGCAGGCCGGAAGGGAGGGTGGGACGAGGCTCGGCAGTGTCCCTGTGAGTCCAGCAGCCCACAACATCAGAAGACAACAGAGCCACAGGGCCAGGCCATCTCACAGCCACCCAGCCTGGCCCGCTGACCTCCCTGTGGGGTCTGGGCAAATCGGGGCACTAAGAATAGAGCTGGCCAGGGGCGCCCAGCTCATCACCAGAACGGCCTGCAGTGACAACCAAGGCCCCCAACACAGCACGTCCCTATGGCTAAGCGCGGGGCTGCCAGGGCACGGAAGCAATATGGAGCACCCCAGCCCCCAGACCACCTTGTCAGGGTCGGCCCCCAACCTCGGCAGCCAGGGCTCTGGGGAGGAGACTGGGCATTGCCAGGGCTGGGCGGGGCTTCCCGGACAGGGCAGGCCACACAGGAGAGACCCGGGGCGGACGTCTGGTGAGACAACCCGCGTGGCAAGGGGTGCCGGTAGAGGGCACCCCACAGGGACTCGATCATGGGGAAAGAAGGGTGCTCCTCTCCAAAAGGGTTTTCATTATCGAGCGTCAAAGCAACAAGGGGGACGCAGATCGCCACCCCAACACCATGACAACCACAGGGCAGGAAAGACACAGCCGCACGCAATACCAGCGGGCAATGGCTGAGCCAGTCACAGCCTCTGGGCCCCACAGGGTAAGGAGCCACGGCCCAGTGGAGAAGCCTGAGACGGCTCCTCAGCTGGGGGTCCAGGTGACTGCCACCCTCACCAGCCGCCTGGCACCTCGGGTCTCCTGCTACACCTCACCGTCACCACTGTGGCCTCTCCCCAGAGACCCTCACAGAGTCCAGCCCCAGGAAAGCATTGGCCAAAGCCAACCAGGCCCCTTCTACGGAGATCTGACCTCCCCACAAAGGTCAAGTCACCAGTGAGGAGGAGCAACTAGGAACTGGCCCAGCGCAGGAGCGGAAGGAGCTGGGTGGCTGAATGTCACAGGGGAACCTGCACAGGGTATGGGACCGGGACATTGGTGACACCTGGGAAAGCCTAACAAAACCTCCAGTTTTCCCACAGTGCCCCACCGTAACCAGCTGGCTGAGAACATCTTTCTGTGGTTGCGTAAGGAGCCAACAGGAGGGACCCGGTGTGAAAGGTACAAGGCACTCTTCGCCTGCATCTTTGCAACATTTCCCTAGGTCTATAATTACTTTGGCCTGCAGCCATAGCCCCCTGGCCTCCGATCCCACCTGATCTAGGAAGCTAGACAAGATCGGGCCTGGTTAGTCCTTGGATGGGAGACCGCCTGGGAACACCAGGTGCTGCAGGCTTGGGAGAAGGACTTGATAACTCACTCCCAAAAGTCAATCTGCCATTGAAAACCCTATGAACAGCAGAGAAGCACTGACAATAGTGTTTCGCCTATTATTGTACGCAGGATTGGTATGAGTCAGATACTGGCTTGATGGTACCTAACAACAACAACAACAAAATTACTTTAAAATGCAAAGAGAATAAAAACCCATGCTGACCTCTGTCTTCTGAAGCTCAGGGTGTAGCGATGGCAGTTGAGAGGAGAGGCTGGCTGGGAAAGGACCCAAGTGGACAAGAGACCAAGTGGGGGGCGCTCAAGCCAGCTCTGGGACCCGTTAAAGACCCCACTGGCTCAAGACAAGTTTCCAACCTTTCCCATTTGAAAAAACAGAAGGTCTGACATTTTTTTTCCCCAACCTTTGAATCCTGGGGAAAAAGTGTCCTCTTTACAGATATTCTCCCAAATTCACCTTATCCTCACAGTCACCCAAACCCAAATGAGGATGTTCCAATGGCTCCGTTACTGAGGTGGAGAAACCCAGGGCTTTCTGGGTCCCAAGCAAGGCAACTCGAGTTTCATCAGCCAATGAGGGCTGACATGGAAAACGTAGGGGCGCATCATTTCCCAGTCCCCCACGCCCAAGGCTAGATATAAAGTAGTTCAGAGCAACAACCCCATGGTAGTCAAGGGACTATGGTTTGGGCATAAAGACAGACACACAGATCAATGGACGTCAGGAATCCTGAAATAAACCTGCACACATAAGGTCAGTTGGTATTTTATAAAACTACCAAGAGCACTCAGTGGGAAAAAACTTTTTTTTTTCAATAAAAGTTCCTGGAACAAACGGACATGCATGCAGAAGAGTGAATTTAGAGGCCTACCTCACGCCAGCCTGCAGCCATAGCCCTGTCGCCTCCGATCCCGTTAGATCTCAGAAGCTAAGCAGGGTCAGGCCTGGTTAGTACTTGGATGGGAGATTGCCTAGGAACACTGGGTGCTATAGGCCTGGGAGACGGACCCAGCAACCCACTCCCAAAAACCAATCAGCCATTGAAAACCCTGTGAACAGCAGAGAAGCACTGACAGTAGTGTTTCACCTGTGGTACATAGGGTTGTTATGAGTCAGATGCCAACCCAATGGCACCTAACAACAACCTCATGCCATATACAAAAGGTAAGCCAAATGTATCACTGACCTAAAATTAAAAGCCAAAACTATGAAACTACAAAACTCTTAGAAGAGATGTAAATTTTTATGACCTTGAAATAGGCAAAGTCTCCAGGTACATCATCAGAAGCACACGTGCCAAAAAAAAATATGCGGTGGACTTTACGCTTCAAAGGTAACACGAAGAAAGCAGGCAGGCAACAGAGGAAACGAGCTAACGTCTGCAAATCATGTGTCTGATAAGGGACTGGCATCCACAATATACAAAGACTTCTCACAATTCAACAAGACAAGCAACCCAACGAAGCCACAGGCCCAGGACTGGAGCAGGCATTTCTCCAGAGACGTGGGAGTGGACAACAGGCCCCTGGGAAGCCACTCAACCTCACACAATGGCGCAAAGGAGAAGACAAGGGGCCGTGCACCCAGAGGAGGACAGAGGGCCTTCAAGACCTGTCCCTGAGCCGGCAGCGCCTGGCACAGGCTCCTGTTATCAGCTCTGAGAGGGCTGCAGGGGTCAGGGGACAGTGGACAACCACCCCCACACACACAGTATGGCAGCTATAAGGAAGCCACGTCACCCTGAAGCCAGGGAGGCCTCCACCTCATCATCCGCCAGGACAGCCTCGTCCAGGGAGCCCCGGGAGGGACACCCCTGCCTGCGGAAAGGCGGTGCGCTTGGGGCTGGCCTGGCCGCCCTCACACTGCCAAGGTTGCTGCACCCCGCCAGGCTGACTCCCCAAGTCCTCGGAGGCAGCCTCAGAGCAAGGTTAACCCAGCGCCAGTCGTCCTGAGAGCCAGGAGGGCTGTGACTAGGAGCAGGGCCTGGAGTTCCCTCTCAACCCAGCCGAGTGGGTCCCCAGCACTGAACCCAGCCCCCCCAGGACAGATGCACCCCCTGAGCCCATGGGACACAGACTGGGGGCCAGGAACAGAGGCCCCAGCACAGTCCAAGGGCATCAGTGTCTTCTGCAGCCGGCACCTCAACCCCCTTGGCGCCATCCTGCGGGAACCATCTTGGGAAAGACAGACAACCACAGGGACAGGTCGGAGGTGCTGGCTGCTGGCCTCCCTGCCTGACACTCACCCTCTACCAGGCTCTTTCCAGCCCCGCCTGGCCAGTCCCAGCTCCAGCCTCCTCCGGAGCCCCGTGGCTGTGCTCTGACGCCCCCATCTGGGTCACAGGCCATCTTCCCAGTGGCCTGCCAGGCGCCGTTACCCTGCTGGCTCAGCCTGGGGTTGGAGGCAGGGGGGTTGGGGCCCCTCAGCCAGCCCACACCCTGCCCAAGCCCTCCAGGCCTCAGCTCTGACAGCCCCGCTGGGGCCGAGTGCAGCTGGTCCGGCCCAGACGAGCGCCAGGACCACAGCAGGCGGGGGAGGAACCCAGGACCGGCACCATGCTGTGGGCTGAGGGCTGTGCCACCCAGGGCACCTGTCCTCGGGCGGAGGGCAGAGGTGGGGGCTGGTGGTCAAGCAGGAGGGCCGGGCAGGGGCAGCCACAGGATGGAAGGAAGGGGGCGTGGTGGCCCCGGGCTGGCTCCATCCCCTGCTCAGCCGTCCCTTACTCAGGATCTGCCCCCGGGGATGCAATCTGGGATCTAGGACGCGTGACCACAGCACACATACACCCCAGGTCACAGCGACCCAAGTGCCTCCGAATGCAGCCAAGCCTCTCCCAGGCCAGGAGCCCTGTGTCAGGAAGTGTGGACAGGGACACGCACTGGGCACCCTGGACCCCGATGACCCACTCTGGGAATGTGGCGATGTGCCCAAAGGGCAGGAGGCCAGCAGGAAATAGAGTGGACTCTGTGTGGTCCGCAGCTCCAGGCCAGGTGAGGACGCCAGGGCCAGGGTGGGCCACTGAGCAGCATGGTGGGCACAGACTTGTGGAAATGGTGGGGAAGGCACTGGGGGAGTCTCCCCAGGCCTCCTCACTTTCCCCAGGAGAAAGGACCTGAGGGAGTTCATAGCCCGGTCCCCAGGCCCCTGACAGCTCACCCTTCTAGGACAGGCCGCCCACACCAGGGGCATAGCGGCCCTGCTACCCTCGTGTGCTAACTCGTTGCAAGCACCTCTGCGCCCAGGGACACGCGGAAATCTAGAGTTCCACAAAAGAACCACAGACAACCCACAGAGGGGGCCACGTGGGCCAGAGAGAGAGGCTTTCCCTCCCCACTGGGCATGGGGCCACAGGCAGACGTGTGGGACAGATGGACCAGCGGGGAGAAGTCCAGAAACTGGGCCCAGCACCTTCTGCATGTGCCAGAGGGGCATCTCGAAGCACAAGGGTAAGGACGGGCTCTTACTGGTGCTGGGACACCTCATGGCCTGTGGACACAGACAGCAAAGTCCCTACCTCACGCCATCTCAAGAACAAAGGCCAAATGGGCTAGGGAGCCTCCTAAAGAAGGAAACCACAGCAGCAGCAGAAGGAATGCAGGGACCTCCTTGACCTCAGCGGAGGAAAAGGCTTTCTGGCTGCTGGGGCCCAGGTTCCCTTCACAGCTCTCAGCCAGCAGGTACTTTAAGTGGGGAACATCACCCCCTGCTGGTGAGGCAGAGCGGCGCTGCCCGCAGCTGCAGGCGGGGCAAACCCAGCTTCCCATCTGGCCCTGCAGGCCCGCTGCAGAGCTTGGCCCTGAAGATCATCTCCCAGCGGTGTGAAGTGGTATGCACCAGCTCATTCGCTGCAGCATGGTGTGCCACCGCGAGACATGAGAAATAACCTCAGCGCCCCACGGGAGACAGGCTGGAGCGCTAGGTGGCCTGCTGGCCAGTCTCCAGGACTCGGCGTGAGGTGAAAGGAGCACCGTGCACAGCCTGCTGTCTACCTCTGTGGGAGGAAGGGGGACAGAAGGAGACACATCTGCTCCCTTAAGGTCAGGGGAAAGCCGGACCAGAGACCAAGGGAGGAGGACCTGCAGGGAGGGGGGAACGGGGCTGAGGCCAGGGACACCTCTCACTCATGCCCTTTGTGTACCCCACCTTTGGACTTGCCCTAACAGTCCCCCGCTGGATCAATGGATCAATGAGCACATACAATCAACAAAGCAGGGCGTCCCTGGTACAGAAGAGAAACAAAAACAAATCAGCCAGACTCTGTTCCAAGTGGAAGACACAGCCACAGCCGAGACAGAGGGGAGGAAGAGCGGGTCCACGCAGCTCAGACGGGGCCTGGACCTGGGCGCCTCAAGATGACGATAAAAGCGAGGCTGGCTCCCCGTGGGAGGCCGCCACTGGTGCAGACGGGCCTCGCTGTCGGCAAAAGGTGGTCCCAAAGGGAAGGAAGGACAGCCAGGGCCCACAGGCGTCAGTGTGAACTCAGGGCACTGGTGGGTGGGGAGACGGGCGTGTGGGGAGACAGGTGGGCGGTGTGTGGACAGACCGATGGGTGAGTGGGTGGGTTGATGGATGGCCAAATGGGTAGATGGATAGGTGGATGAATGGCTGGGTGGGTGAGTGGGGGATGGACAAATGAACGGATGGCTGGATGGGCAGGTAGGAGGGATGAGCGGTGGGTGGGGGGGTGGATGGGGTGGGGGGATGGGGGACAATTGGACAGATGGATGAAGGGAAGGGTGGACAGGTGGGTAGGTGGGTGGGTTGACAGATGGATCGTAGGATGGATGGACAGAAGGATGGCTGGATAGGTGGACAGGTAGATGAGTGGGCGGTAGATAGGTAGCTAAACGGACAGGAGGGCGCAGGCATGGGTGGACAGATGGAAAGATGGACAGAAAGGCAGTTAGGAGGCCCGGTGGACGGACAGCTGACACACAGGCGCACACAGCTTCCTGTACATGACAGGCAGGTGCAGAAGGGGATGCACTCTCTGCGTGATGCACGTGCGCATGGTGCTCTGGCATCCGTGTCCCGGCTCTGTCCCAGGGAAGCCTTGGAGCACCAAGGATGGTGGCCCAGCTCTTGGTCTCCAAATGGCCTTCTCCACAAAAAGAACCCAGGCTCCTTGGAGGAGTCACAGCCAGAGTCCACCACAGGGGGAGGGTGAGTCGGGAGCACTGTGCAAGGGAGACAGAAGCACATGGCATGTGGGGGTGCGTGCAGTGGTGCGGGAGCCTGCAGAACAGCTCCCTCCAAACCAGGGGCCGCCGAGCCACTCCATGAAGGCTACCAGTGGGCTGTGACCATGCAGGGAGGGGTCGGGGAGAGGCAGGAGGAGGAGCCGGCAGTGAGGTCAACGCCAGCATTTGGGAGGCTGAGGTGGGAGGATGGCGAGCTCCAGGTCAGTCTGGGCTATGCGATGAGACCCTGTGAGAAGGGAGGGAGAGGAGGGCGCTGCTCTGCGTGGAAGACGCCAACGAGGAGACGTGGCAGGGATGATGGCAGTAGCCACCCTCCCACGAGGATCAGCAATTGCTGAGGCGTAAGGGCAAGTTCTCAGGGGCTGAAATCAGCTACCCACAAGATACTCAGCTGATGGGAGAGAAATCTGGCAGCACCTCAACTAAGGCATCAGGGTCACATCACCAGAAATGGGGCCACCGACACCAGGGGCCTCTGGACACCAGAGACAACGCGCGCAACCTCAGTTCTGTGACTTTCCTGACAAACCCAGACATGAGGCAACAGCAGACACACACACCCAGGGGCCCTGCCTGGAGGAGTGGGCAGGTGCCCTACAAAACAGCCAAGTCACAAAATCCGAGCGCAGACTCAGGAACCGCTCCAGATGAAAGGAGACAAAACGGACGAGGTGGCTGCAGGCAACCGCCACTGCGGATCCTCTGACACCCACGGATGTCGCTGCAGTCAGGCCTCGGTCTGTGGGTTAGGCAGCAACTCAGGGGCAGCACTGTGTCCGTTCAACTTCCTACATGTGACAAATGTGACCAGCTGGTCAGAGAAGGCCTGGTCTGGGCCCACACTCACCGAGGCATTGGGACAGAAGCCCTGTGCGCAACCCACACAGTGAGCTTAGGAGGGGCGTGGAGAGGCCGCGAGTGAAGCCATGCAGGGGGTGCCAGCACCAGGAGCCCGAGTGAAAGGCACCTAGAGTCCCCCGTGACTCTGGCACCTTTTGGCTTGTGTGCCTCACCTTCAAAAGAAATAAATAACAGGGCTGGGTGCTGCTCAGTGGCGAGAGCTTGCCCAGCATGCACGAGGCCCTGGGGTCAACGCCCAGCACCGCAGAAAATAAAATCTAAAAAGACGAGGACGAGGAAGCAGTGCTTGGGCAAAGAGCCGGAACCCAGACCCACTCCGGGCACCTCACACCCAAGGGAGAAACAGGGTCAACTGCACCAGGCAGGGCCGGGAGGCACCATGGAGAAGACGACCTGCCCCGGGCTGGGAAAGGGGCTGCCAGAGCCACAGTGAGGGCGGAGGCCAGCAGCCCCAGACCCCAGGTAAGAAGCAAGTGACAGACCGCAGGTCTCTGATGCAAGACCGCTAGCAGAGTGACCCCCTGGCTTTCTGCGGATTTGCCTGTGACATGGGCAGGGCTCCGAGTTGGGTGCCGCCAAGGATGCAAAGCACCGCACCTCCAGGACCCCCACCCCTCAGCTGGGCCCTGTGACCCAGGACCGGACCCCTAGGCCTCTAGCAGCTTCCTCCCTCTACAGTGCACTTGGGACGTCCCTCAGAGCTACTGCACAGGTCAGAGACACCGGGCCAGGCCGACGAGGGCCTGGTGAAGCCACCTGTGTGCACAGCTGAGTGCCCGGTGCGTCTGGTCAGCCCCACAGCCTATGAAGTGGGACCCGTCACCAAAGCCCGTTTCCCAGATGAGGAAAGTGAGGCACAGGGCGGCAAGCTCTGCCTCAGGCCACAAACCTAGGGGCAGGGAGCCAGGCCTAGAAGCCAGAGGCCCAGGTCTCCCATGAGCCCCCATGGCCGCAGCAGCCAGCCGGACCACCCGCCAGGCCAGCAGTGAGGCAGGTGGAACCCCAAAGCCCCACCCGCCTGGCTGCTTCTAGAACTCAGGTCCTCACTGGGCCCACGGAGGCACAGGGAGGAAGAAATGGGGCGCGCCCATACCATCTCAGGGAGGGGCCCTCTCTAAGCAGGTCACCCCACCAGCAGCCCTAAAGCAAAGGACAAATTTGGCACCAGACTTTAAACCTCCTGTGCAACAACACTTCAGAAATAAAGCTGAAGAAAACCAAGGAACCGAGGAGAAACTGCGGAGCGCCAAGCTGCCGGCGGCCGGCGCACAGGAGCGTCTCGCAAACCCGCGCTTCTCGGCAGCCAATCCATGGTGTCTGCGAGATGCTGAGGGCATGGGGCAGGTGGGCGCCAGGGCTGCTCTGTACCCCAGACCTGTGCTGCCACAGAGGACAGACCCTGTCGCCAGTCCCCAAACCACAAATACCCCAATGTGGCCCGAGGGGAAGGCTACGCACTGGCATTCTGAACTGAAGGAGACACTCGATGGCAGCTGGAGATGGGCGCAGAAGCTACGGCCGTCCCCAGTCCAACACAGCCCCGCTTCGCCACAGGGGCGTGGATTCCAGCCACCTTTCTGGGGACAAGGGGACGACGGGCTTCCAAACGCAATGCCCACACTCTGAGGGGTCCCCCTTGCAGGCTCCCCCGCAAAGACGGCCACAAGGATATTGGCTGTGGCACTGTTAGAAGAGAAGAGGAACGAGCCACGCGCTCATGCCAGGACAGCGGCTGGGTAACTGCACACATCTGTCCCTAGATAATGGAGTGTGAGCAGCCACGGAAATGCAAAGGTCTGCATCTGACCCAGACAGCCAAGATGCCACGAGTGGCCACCCCTGGGGAGCAGGACGTGGGGAACCACAGAACCCACACAAAGGCAATGCCCACACAGTGCTTGATAAAAACCAAGAGTGTCTGAAATACAGCAGCCCCAGGGCCGGGCCGGGACACCAAGGCCGCATCCTGCCAACGGCGCTGAGGCTGCTCCATCTGGGGACAAGAGTGGATCTCAGAAGGTGGGACTCACATCGCTGGGACTGAATGATCCCCAAAATGAAGGTGGTACCCACAGCCAGCCCAATGTAAAGCCTGGGATTCTGTCTGCTTGTGGTGCTGGGGATAGAACCCAGGGCCTCACACATGCTGGGCAAACACTCTACCTCAGAGCCACACCCACACTGCTCACTTAATTTAAAAGTCCCAAACCATGTCTGCTGTGGTGGCGTGTGCCTGTCATCCCAGCACACAGGAGGCTGAGGCAGGGGGAGTTCCAGGCCAGCCTGGGCTACACAGCATGATCCTGTCTCAAAACAAAAACAAAAGCAAAAAGCCATACTGAATAGGAACTCTCCCACATGGATGGTAGGAATATAAAATGCTGCAGCGACTTTGGGAAACAGTTTGTCAGCTTCCTAAAGTGTTAAATACAGTGTCACCATTAAACTCAGCAGTTCCACTCCTAGGTATCTGCCCATGACAAATGAAAACACATGACCACATGAAAATCTGGACACGCATCTCCATAATCATGCTTTACAATAACAAAAAACTGGATACAGCCCAAATGTCTGCCAACAGAAGAATAAACAAACACAATGTGGTTCATCCAGCCAATGGAATATTACTCAGTCATGAAATGGAATGTCACTCTGACACATGCTACAATATGAATGAACCTTGAAAACATCAGGCTCAGTGGAAAAGCCAAATACAAAAGGCCACATATATAATTCAGTTTGGTGATACATCACTTAAAGACAAGGATATGTTCTGAAAAATGTGTCACCAGGTGAACATCATAGCACATATCTGCACACCCCTGGATGGCAAAGCCTCTGCATACCCAGGTCACGCGGCAGGTGACCATAACTCAGGGTAAGGCACGTGTCTAAACATATCAGCACAGAGGAAAGGTACAACACAAATCCACGGCCACAGGCATTTTCAGCTGCATTATCATCTGCACCCCCACCAGATACGTGGCCCGTCGCTGCCCGAGACAGTGTCATGTGGCCACTATACAAGAAACGTCCAGACCAGCCAATCCCGAGAGACAATGCTAGCTATCAGGGGCTGCGGAAGGAAGGGAGAGCGGCCGCTGATAGGGACAGGGCTTCTTTTTGGGGTGACGAGACTGTTGTGGAAGGAGACAGCGGTCATGGCTGCTGCGGGGCTCCGTAGTTGTTCTGAGCACCACGGCACCGTGCCTTGTAGAAGGGTGCGCTATACGGCATGTGGATTACACTCCATAAAGCTGCTCCTTTAAACACAGGCCACAGGACAAAGGCAAGCTGTGCTCAGTTCTAATCAACATTCCAGCTGTCTGCAGGCTTCACGTCAGTGCCCCAGCCCCGGGGCTGCGTGCTCTGCCCGGGCCCATCTGACCGCCACCACTCAGGCCACCGTCCTACCGTCCTAGGTTCTCACTGCAAGGATCACAGCCTGCAAGTTACAAGGCTACTACCAGGGGCCCCGTGGCCCTGGGGGCCTTCCGTGAGGTCACCACAGGCAGATCAGGGGTGTTCTTGTGCAGAGTGCTCCTCACAACCCAAGTCCTGCCTCCAGGCATTGACCCAGAGCTGGAGCTCTAGGTCAGGAGCAGGGTCTCGAACCAGTCAGCCTGGATGGGGACAGCGGATGGAAAAAGCCAGATCTATGAAGAGGGCAATGACACAGGAGTCGGCCTCCCCCACCCGTGGTCCTGAGCCCTACAGACCGTTCCCATGATCACAGGTTCTAAGACAGCTATGACACACTTGTGTCATCAAGGGTAAGGAGCAGGGAGCTAAACCAGCATCCTTGGAAAACGCCAGCCCTTCGTATACAGGCCCAGAGTCCTGCCCTCAGTGCAAAAAACAAAATAAAAAGAACAAAGAAAAAGAAGAAAGAAAGAAGAGACGAGAAAAAAGAAGAAGAAATTGATACAGCTGATGAAGTGAGAGAAATCCCAGCCAAGCACAGTTCAGAGGAAACAGGCACAGATTTGCTTCAAATAATAACCAGGGAATCAGCAGGCATGGTGGCCCAGCCTGGCATCCCAGCAGCTCAGCGGGTGGAGGCAGGAGAATCGCAAGTTCGAGACCAGGGGCAGTCTGCATCATCTAGTGAGACCCTGTCTCAAAAAGTAAAAAAAAAAGTGGGCTGGGGTGAGGGCAGCTCAGTGGTCCAGCACTTGGAAAGCATGCAAGTGCGAGGCCCTGGGTCCAACCCTCAGACTGCAAAAAATAAAATAAAATAAATAAAAACAAAAAAATAACCAGGGAATCTGGCCAGGTGTGGTGGCACATGTCTGAAATCCCAGCAACTTGGAAGGCTAAGGTAGGAAACCTTGAGTTTGAGGCCAGAGGCAGCCTGCACAAGTTAGCAAGACCTTGTCTCAAAATAAAAAAAATTAAAAACGGGCCAGGGGAGCACCCCAGTGGCAGAGCACTCACAAAATATATGGAAGGCCTTGGGTTCAACTCTATATATGCACATATATATATATACATATAAATGCATACATGTGTATAAAACATGTATTAAAAGACCTAGAGCCGCTGCTTAGGAAATACTTCCAAAAATATAATGAAAACAATCATTAAGCCAGGCAAGGTGGCGCACACCTGTAATCCCAGCGGCTCGGAAGGCGGAGGCAGGAGGATAGCAAGTTTGAAACCAGAGACAGTCTGCATAACTTAGTGAGACCCTGTCTCAAGAAGTAAAAAAATGGGCTGGGGGTGCACCTCAGTGGTCCAGCACTTGCAAAGCAGACAAGCATGAGGCCCTGGGTTCAACCTCTAGTACCACAAAAAAATAAAAATAAAAATAAATAAAAAATAATTTAAAAAACACAATCATTAAAGGAATTAAAATTCTACATTAGAAAATATCCCCTTAATGCAAAAGAAATAAGAGGAATAGAAAGAAAAAAAAAAGATGAGACAGAGTAGAAAAGAAAATGTCAGACATAAATCCAACTCTATCAATCATGCCATTAACCCAATCAAAAGACAGAGATTGTGAGACTGGGTCAAAAAAAAAAAAAAATCACCAGGCACAGTGGCACACCAGCTGTAATCCTAGTAACTGAAGAGGCTGAGAGAGGAGGATTGCAAGTTTGAAGCCAGAGGCAGCCTGCATCACTTAGCAAGACTCTCAAAAATAAAAAATAAGAAAGGGGCTGAGGGTGCAGTTCAATGGTAGCACTTGTCTTGCATGTGCAATGCCCTGGGTTTAACCCCTCCAATACTGGGGGAAAAAATGAACAAGATCCAACTATGTGCTGCATAAAAACACTCTTTACATTCAGAGATATAAATAGGCTGAAAATAAAAGAACAGAACAAAGGTGTAATATGCAGTAGCACCATAAGAAACCAGGAATGGCTATGCTAACATCAGACAAAATAGGGGAAAACAAGAATACTACCAGAGATAGAGGGGTGTTTTATAATGACTAAAGGGCCATTCTATTACAAAGATTATAATAATTATTAACACCTATGCACCTGATAACGGAGCCCTAAAACACACAAAGCAAAAACTCACAGAAAGGAAAGGAAAAATAGACAATTCAACAACAAATAATAGTTGGAAATATCAATGGCCCATTTTCAATAAAGGGTAAAATAACTTAGTAGAAGACCAACAAAGAAATAGAAAACCTGAACAGCACTATAAATAGACACTGTCTGTTGAACACTCCACCCAATAAGAGCAAAGCATACTTTCCTCTCACTTCATATGGAACAGACCCCAGGGTAAACCCTAAGTCAGGCCATAAAACAAGTCTGATAAAATAAAAAATAATTCAAAATATACAAAGTAGTTGTCCCAACCATAGTGGAAATTTGAAGCCAATACTAGAAAGAAATCTTGGGATTCACAAATATATGGAAATTAAGCAATATAACATAACCCACAGGGATGTGTTCTGAAACGGTATTAATGGGTCAAAGAAGAGGTCACAAGAGAAATAAGAAGGTATTTTGAGGGGAATGGTAACGAAGACATGAAAAAGCAAAACTTACAGGAAGCAGTGAAAGCAGTACTTGGAGAGCACTTGTAGCTGAACATATTGAAAAAAAAACAAGAAAGCTCCCAAGTTAATAATCTGGATGTCTAAGACACTGGAAAAAGAAGGCTATGCCAAACCTACAGCAAGTCAAAGGAAGGGAAGAATAAAGATTAGGACAGAAATTAATGGAATAGAAAATACAGAAACCACATGTTGGTTCTTCAGAAAAATGAACAAAAGTGACACTTCTTTACGTAAATCAATTAAAAAAAAAAACAGAGAAGACTCAAATTGCTTAAGTTAGGAGTGAAAGATGAGAAATTACTACCATTACCCATCTTACAGAAGTAAAAAAATCATAAAATGATATCAGCATGAAATACAACCCAGCCATAAAAGGGAATGGACTGTTGATACACACTACCACCTAGATGGATCTTAAGTGAAAAATCCAACCTGCAAGGTTACAAGGTAAAGGAACCAGGCCTGACATGTGGGCCCACGCCTGTCATCCCAGCTACCTGGGAGGCCGAGGCAGGAGGATCGTGAGTTCAAGGCCAGGGGCAGCCTGTGCAATTTAGGCAGATGCTGTCTCAAGATAAAAAATAAAAAAGGGACTGGGGGTGCTGCCCAGTGGTAGAGCACTTGCCTAGCACTCAGGAGACCCCGGATTCAACCCCCAGTAGTGCAGGAAGGAAGAAAGGAAGGAAGGGAGGGACGGTGGGCTAGAAAGGAAAGCAAACTGAAGTGAAGGCTATGAGCTTTGTCACTGCATTTATATAACATTCCCGAAGAGCTCGTGGAGATGGAGAACAGATGCGGTGGCAGGGGCTGGGGGCAGTAAGAGGACGAGGCATGGGAGGTCCCCGGCGTGACGGTTGTGTATCTTGACTGGGGGGTGGCTACCCACATTCATACACAACAAAATGCTGGTGTGCGCTGAGTCGGCTGAAATGTAGGGTCTGTAGCCAACTGTCCCCACGTGGGGTTTCCAGTCTCAACAGCCACTCTGATCACCTGCATGTCGCCACAGGAGGAAGCTGGGGCAGGAGCAGCAGGACTTCCCTGCACCGCTGTGGGGGCTTTTGTTTCTGTTTTGGTTTGAGACAGAGCATCTTGAGCCCCAGGCTGGCCTGGAACTTGTGGCCCTCCTGCCTCAGTCTCCCAAGGCCTGGATCACAGCCATGGCCCCCGCACCTGGCTCCTGGGTACTCTTTTTGCAACTAAGTGGAAGCCTGCAATTCATTAAACACTCAAAGTTTATAAAAACAGCGTGGGGCTGCTCCACACAGATGAGGGCATGGAAGGGCAGCGCGCTCAGGGTGACGGGTGCGGCAAGTGTCATCCTATCTCGTCTACCTTTGTGTGTGTGCAAACTCTCCACAATAAAAACCAGTAGCCGGGGCTGGGGCTTGGGGGTGAGCGCTTCCTAGCATGCATGAGGCCCTTGGCTCACCCGCAGCACCACAGAAGCAGTAGTAATAATAAAGGGAAACAAAACAAGAAGGACCTTTTCCCTCCGGCTTCCGTATCTCCTTCCTCATGCCCCACCACGGCCAGCGTACGCTGACAGATGGGCCCCTAGGACCTCCTCCCTGGAACCGCAGCCACAGAGAGGGCCAGAGGTGGCCAGGAGGCTTTACAAGACCAATCTTAAAAAGACACCAATTGCAGGGTGCTCCCCCATCATGCACAGGGACCTGGGTTCCATCCCCAGCAGAGCAACAAATACTTTTAAAGATGCCACCAGCCCAGTGCTGAGGCGCCCACCTGTGATCCCAGAGACTCGGAAGGCCGAGGCAGGAGAATTGCTGGTTCAAAGCCAGAGGCAGCTCCCATGACTCAGTGAGACCCTGTCGCAACATAAAAAATAAAAGGCAAAAAGGAGCTGGCGTGTGGCTCCGTGGCAAGAACTCAGGTTCACCCCAGTACTGAAAACCCCCAAAAAAGGCACCGCCCTCAGGCCCCTAGTCAGCAATCTCAGTGCTCTCCCCCTGCTCCTCGTTGGCTCCTCGGCACTGAGGCTGGAGGGCCAACATGGGGAGGCTCAGGACACGGCCTCTTGACCTCATTTTTATACTGTGCTGCTGTCGTGTTTTGGGGTTTTTTGATTTTTGCAGTACTAGGGGGTTGAGCAGAGCGCCTTGCACATACCTCACAGCTGCTCCACAACTGAGCTGCCCCCTCAGCCCATGTTTTATTTTTCAATGTTTTCTCTTAGGTGGGCTCTCGCTGAGGTCCACAGGCTGCCCCTAGCCTTGGGCTCTCGGCCCTGCTGCCTCTGCCTCCAGAGCGGCTGGGATGACAGTCGCGGCCATGGCGTGGGCGTGCACCTTGCTTCTGTGATGAGCACCCTCTAGAGCTGGCTGCAACTCCAGCCACAGCGACTCGCCCGTCCCCAAGCTGGCTTTGAGCTAACACGGCCGTCCGATGGACACAGGGACCTTGGGCTTCCCGGTGCACCCTGGGCACACCGCTAACTCCTGGGCAGTAGCATCTGGTACCCTGCACCACGGGGGCTGCAAAGACGCCTGGGTCTGGGCCAGGGTACAGCCAGAGACCCAAAACCTAACCAGGTCATTTTCACTGCCAGGAGCTGCTCCTGCCACGCCTGAGCCCTCGTCTGGCTAAGGCCCATGGCTCTCCAACCATCGGTCACTCCACAAGCAAACCCAAGTGCCCCGTGCAGGACGCAGGCGCGAGACTCAGCTCTGATCCTGGGGCCGGCACCTGTCCAGCCTCTCCCAGAAAGAACCACGCGTATTCCTGGTGCACAAAGCCCTGCTCCACTGCCTACCTGCCCCATAAAACCAAGACACTGCCAGTCAGAAACAGGCCTCCTTCCCAAGGGCTGTGGTCACCGTGTACAGAGGGGAGCACGCAGCCATGGGCTGTCCAGACTCGAAGGCGAGTCCAGCAAGCTCTGCCGCAGCGGGCGACTCAGGCAAGGCAGATGGAAGCCCAGAGGAAAACCAGTGCCATCACCAAAATTGCTCAGTGTGGCACCGCGGTCTCCCCTGAGCACTGCGGCCCCCACGCCACCGCCTCCACCAAGCCTCAGGCGCCCAGGGCTCTCTCTCATCTGCGCCCTACAGCACGGCTGCTTTGCGTCCAGCCTGTGCTTGCGTCCTGGCCCAAGGCCATCTGAGTCAGGGGCTCTTCCCAAACAGCAAGAGGGGCAGGGGACGGAGGGTGGGAAGAAGGGGCCTGGGACCAGGCACCTGTGAACCACTAGGTGCCCCCCATTTATCGCCCCTTGGACCTATCACAGCGCCCCGCACACCGAGCAGCAGGGGTCTGTCCCAGCGACCGGCCACCAGGGGCAGCTCTCAGCATGCAATGACCTCCGGCTATCACAGGCTTGAAACCCAAAGCAAAAAAGCAGTGAAAAACAGGTCTCAACCAGCATTTACAACAGGCTGAAAGGGTACAATTTGGGTATGCGGCATCCAATGGTATATTCTAAAATTAACTTCACCTGTTTTTTACCTTCTAACGTGATTTAAAAAAAAAATTTTTTTTTTGAGACAGGGTAGCCCAGGCCTTCCCAAAACTCGCTATGTAGCGCGGGCTGGTCTTAAATTCCTGTCGATTCTCCTGCCTCAGCCTCCTGAGTGCTGGGATCCCAGGGCTGTGCCATCACACTGGCCATGAGGAAACCTGAAGTCACCAAGAGATTCACCTGGTGTTTTCAGCGGATAGCACTGCCTTCCAAAAGCCAACATTGAGCTGGGTACAGTGGCCACGCCTGTGATCCCAGCCCTTGGGAGGCTCAGCCCCAATAGCATCGCCTCCTCAAAGCCTCGCTGCCCAGGCCGTGGTTCCCCCTCTCATGGCAGGAGACTCAGGGCCCCCAGCTCCCCCAGCACCTCTCTAGGCGCAGACAAGCACAGCCACAGTTGCTCTTAGCTGGACACTGGCAAACGCCCTCGGTGACCCAGTGCATCGCTGCAGCCACACTGAGTGTCAGCTGTGGCTCTGTCACTGGGGAGGGAGCCATCCTGCCTCCGTGGGGCCACGTCACCAACTGGGGCCAGGCACAGGGACCAGGTGGGTCTTCAGCTCAGAAGAGGCTCTGACCCGCCGCTGCAGCGCACAGGATGCAAAGTGGCCGGAGGACCCCACACCTTCTGCCAGCTGTCGCCAGGGACAGCACAGGAGATGCTGTCCCAAGGGTGGCAGCAGAAGCAGCTGCCTTCACCCACCTCCGGCAACTCCCACTGGTTATACAGCGGGGAGTGGGGGCTGCCACTCCGGCAGGTTTCCTCACCCTCTCCCCTCCCCCACCCCACGATAATCAGATCCAGGCAGCCAGGCACAGACAGGAGCCCACTGTGCTTTGTGCCGAGCTGTGTGTGGCCAAGAACGTAGGGAAGGCACACGAAGCAGGGAAGGCGGAGGGTGACGGCACCACCAGGGAACTTCGGACCTGCTGGGGTCCCTCACTGGCTGAGGACTCAGTGCGTTTCCACCCCACTGGGGTGGGAGGGTCCTTGGCTGGCCACAGCTGGTCAGAGGGACCCCTGGGACCCAGCCCCGCACGCCTCACACAGAGCCCGGCTCTGAATGCTCTGCCGTCTCCTCTTACACAATTGCCTCTGTCTCCTCCCCTGGGATGGGGGCAGCCGCGGAGACAGACGGGGCCCAGTGCAAACTCAGACAGGAGGCACAGCGGGGGCAGCACTGACTGCCACACCTGCTGCTCATGTGGGCACGTGGGAGATGGCAGCCACCGCCACCCAGGCAGCCAGGGTGAGTCTTGGTGGGTCACCACCCTCCTCTGGACCTGGGAGCCACGGCACAGCAGTCTGACCCACAGAACTTACTGTGTGTCCACCCAACAGACGCAATCTCAGTGCCAGGGAGGGCCCAACCTGGGCTCAAACACCGCTGCGACGCGCAGCCCACCATCAGGGCAGGGACGGCTGAGCGTCACCTGGTCAGCAATCCCCTGGTGTTGGCTGATCCCTGAGGTGGGAGGAGGAGAGGAGAGGAGAGAGAGGGGAGGGGCAACATGAACCAGCCAGAGCTACGCCACTCATAGACAGCCAAGAAACTCTAAGCGACTCTCTCGAGTGTCCCGCCCGGGGGCACGCACAGCCAGAGACCAGCAGCACCTTCCCCGGCAAGGCAGCACAGCCCCTGCTTGCCAAGAAACGCCCTCCGGGCATCTTCATCCCCAAAAGACAGGGAGCTGAGCAAGACAAAGGAAATGTGGCCAGCGCAACCCCCATGCCCTGCCTGGACCATCCCAAGGCTGGCTGGAGCCCCCCCAGCTGCGTTTACACACCCGAAAGCCCCCTTTCCTGCTAGGTGACAAAACCACCTCCTAGGACAACAGTTCCTTCCAAGGGGGTGCTAGGACTGGCGCAGGAGGACTGGGGCACTCACAGCACAGCAGCACCGTGAAATCCACTCGCCCACACACCCATGGTACCCGCTAGGTCTCCACAAGCTTCCCAGGCTGAGGATGTGTCATGTTTGGGCCATGGGACCGAGGACCCCAGGGCGAGGAAAAGCTGGTCCCCCAAATTTTTGAGAGGCAGCTCCCCTTAGTCTACAATTTTTTTTTTAAATTTATTTATTTTGCAGCACTTAAGGGCTAAACTTTGCCAGCACTCTGCCACGGAGCTGCACCTCTGTTTTGTCAAGACGTTTTGTCTTGAGGCAGGGTCTCGCTGAGTCCTGCAGGCTGCCTCTGCCCCGAACCTGCGATCATCCTGCCTCTGCTCCCGGTCTCTGGGATCACAGGTGTGGCCCCCGCATCCAGCTGAGTTTTTTATCCAGTGCTGGGGTTGAACCCAGGGCCCTGCGCATGCCCGCATGCCTGGCAGGCGCTCTACACTGCGCCACGCCCCAGCTCCTCCTCCATTTGTCTCCTGTGGAGGTCACCACATTTGTGTTCTCTACAGCGTCAGTTTCCTTCAGAATGACCTGTGACCCATTGTTTACAAGTCAAGTAAGACTATGACTGCAAATGCTGAGGCAGGAAGTGCGAGACACATGAGTTCCAAAACCGAAGGCCTGCCAGGCACCCACAGTGTGCCAGGGGCGCCCAGGACAGGGGGCGGGCGATTCTATGGTACGGGCCTCACTCTGGTGCACGTGCTGGCTGACTCGGGCCCAAAGGACCCAATCCTGACCTGGTTTTGCTCAGCCTGTGATCTAAGGGTGGTTCTGACATTTTTAAATGGTGGACAGGGAGAAAAAGAAGAAAAATATTTCATAATGTGATAATTTTAAGAAATTCATGCATCTGGGTCCGTAAATAAGGTTAGATCGGAACACAGGCACACTTACACATTTTGGTATTGTCCACGGCAGCTTTCTTCTGGGACAGAAACTGGCTCACAGAGCCAACATATCTGCTCTACAGTCTTTTACTGGGAGAAGGACCTGGCAATCCACACCCAAAAAACAATCAGCCATTGAAAACCCTACGGGTAGCAGAGAAGCCCTGACAGTAGTGTTCCATCTGACAGGGTCACTATGAGTCA
The DNA here is from genome assembly GCA_007922755.1 of Pedetes capensis. Classification (NCBI taxonomy): domain Eukaryota; kingdom Metazoa; phylum Chordata; class Mammalia; order Rodentia; family Pedetidae; genus Pedetes; species Pedetes capensis. The sequence goes on from VMDO01001426.1 coordinate 121,038, forward strand.
GACAGCAACTTGACAGGACCTAACAAGGATGGTCTTTTACAGAAAAAGCCCCTACTCTCGAGGATGAGAGAGAGCCAAGTGCACTGAGAAGTGATGCCACATCTCCGGCAGCGTTACACACAGAAAAACACAGGCTGGGGAGAGAGGGTGACTGGAGGGCTATTTTGAGCAGGTGGCCTGGGTCCTCAAGTACTAGACCTGCAGGACAAGGAGCAGGTGGGGCAGAGGTGTGAGGGAAAAGCATTCTAGCCAAGGGAACAGCAAGCGTAAAGGCCCTAAGGCAGGAAAAGGTGACACGTAAGGTGGTTCCGCCTGAGCAGAGGTGAGCCCAGGAGGGGCAATGGCAGGGAAGAGCGGGGACAGAAGAAGAAGCGGCAGGAAGGGACCCAGAATTTTTTCCAAGGGCAACCGGAAGCCACTGGAAGGTTCTAAACGGGTAAGATCATTTTTGTTTTGTTTTTGTTTCTATTAATTTATTATTATTATTATCATCATTATCATTATCATTATTATTTTATTTATTTTTTGCAGTACTTGGGTTAAACCCAGGACTTGCATGCTCTGCAACTGCTGGACCACTGAGCTGCACCCTCAGCCCATTTTTTACTTTTTGAGACAGGGTCTCGCTAAGTTACGCAGACTGCCTCTGGTCTCAAACTTGCCATCCTCCTGCCTCTACTCCCGGCTTAATTTTTTAATCGATGTTATTTCTTCAAGTATTTTTAGGCTGCAGAAATACCGAGTGGAAGGCAGAAATGTCCGGCATACTCCGGTCCCTGCGGGGAAGGCAGGCTATTGAGAGCCCCTCGCGGATGCAGGAGTGATCACCCATGGATGGCTGGGACACCTTATCCAAACGGGCCCCTAGAAGGATCACGTCAGGCAGAGGATAAAGTCAAGCAGCAATTTACCTCAAATTTTTAAAAAAATCCACTCATCAAGGCCATAGCTTGCTTCATTTCGGTGTGCATCAGCGAAGGAGCTGTGGCGGCAGGCAGCCCACGGCTCAGGGCCGCCGCAAAGGAAGAGGCCGGGCCGACAGGCGTGAGTCAGCCTGAAGTCGATCAGGAGAGTGTTAATCACCCTGACACGGCGCGTGTGGGGACGAGAAAGGTACAGAGGGGCAGAGAGCAGCCAGGAAGACCCCGTGGGCCACGTGGCAGCGTGCGGGCTGGGAAGGGCAGAGGGACAGTCAGGACTGACAGGCAGGCTGAATGTGGGGACAGGATCCCGCGGGCATCCGAGAGCGGCTCACTGTCAGCGGGCAGGGAAGGGATGAAGGGCCAGAGACTCAAGACAGGTGGGGTTGGCACACGTCAGCTGCCACAAGGCTCAGGCTGAGTCCCACAGCCTCCAGGGGGTGGTGCTGTCTCCAGCAGACCCTCAGCCCTGTCCGGGGACACGTGTGGATGCCGTGACTGGGTGGTGGCCAGGGACATGGCTGAGTGCCCTGCAGGGCCCAGGCCACACAGAGACAGACCCGTGGGAGCAGGACCGTGAGCCAAGGGCCGGAGCTCCAGGCCAGGGAAGCGCTCGGGGCCTCTTGTACCCCCGCACCCACCTTGCACAGGCCCCGCACAGGGGCCTGAACCCAGGAGCCTGAGATTCCGCAGCTGGGGTGAGGCCCAAAACAGAGCCCAGAACCAAGGATGTCGCCTAGATTGCCAGGCTGGCAGGGCCTGCCTCAGGCCGTCCACTGTCCAGTGTCCTAAGGCATTAGCAGAGGCCACTGGCCTGGGATGCGGCTGCAGGGCCTGCCAGGCATCCACAAGAAGCCCAGAGCAAGGCTGCCTCGAGGGCCAGCCATCTGTCACCTTGTGGCCCACGCAGGCCGGCTGCCCACAGATCTCTTGCTCCCCGCCCCCTCCCGCCCAGTGGGCTCGTGAAGGCTCCACCATGGCTCCTGAGCAAGGGACCAGCCCACGGCCACACAGCTGAGCCCCCCACGCTTCCAGACCCCCAGGAGAGCCAGCAGAAGAGGCGCACTGCGCAGGGCATGGCTACATCCTGCTGGCTTCCTGGGCTGGGTCCCTGGGCTGCACACACCCAACAGCTGCCACCACGCACAGGGCACTCACTCTGCCCTGGCCCGTAACCCATGCTCCGCGGGGCCAGGACTCCTCCCAAGCTGCCCCCACAGGCCAGGTAAGACTCACAGGTATCAGATGGCACTGAGCACAGATGGCTTCCCAGGGCCCATGGGCCAGGGCGGGCACAAAGCAAGTGGGGACCGGAGACCAGCAGGGGAGAGAGAGATCAGCAGTGCAGCCTGGGTGGGGGTCCAGGTGGGAGCCAGGGCACAGGGGGCGCCACAGAGGGCTCTGCAGGAAGAGCAGGGCAGGGCTGGAGGGCAGGCTGGGGGCTGAGACAGAAAAGTACCACCAAGAGCCACCAGCAACAGCGACCCCCTTTAAGCTCTGGGAGTTACGACTCCTGAGCAGCCCGCCCCAAAGAGGAAAGGATTAGGAAAGGCGAGAAAATCAATTGTCACTAAGCCCCGTGTACATCCAGAGCCCCGGCCCACGCGCACATGCACGCAAGCACGCACACAAACTGCCTGGCAAGGCGGCACTTCCACCCCAGACACCAACCCCCCCCCCCCCCGCAGCATCCGTGCAACCGGCAGTGACCTCCGCAGGCCAGGGTGAGCTGCCCGAGTGGGTGTCCTCGGCAGCCCAGCCGGGGGCAGGGGGGAGGGGGGAGCCCGGAGACCTTGCCAAGGGTCTGATCAGAGGGGCGGGGAGAGGGAGCCGGCAAGTTGTAGAAAGCCCCGCTCCCCTCCACACGGAGTGTGGAAAGTTGACTCTACCACTTTCTGCTCTGTCCTCTGGGGGTTGGAAAGACACAGGCAAGGATGACAGGCGGGCTGGCCTGCACCACGCCTCCCCGCGCTCTCAAAGCAGCTATTATCTGAGAATTAGGGGGGGTCATTAGCTCGCGCCCATAGGAGTCACCTAACAAGCCCATGTTGGGGCAGGTGCTGCTCTGTGGCGCCCTCCCCAGCCCAGGGGACAGAGGGACCCACAGCGATTGGGACAGAGAGGTGGGGCATGCCCCAAAACTGCCTCCCAGGATCCCGCATCAGTGCCGGGCCCCCAGGGGCACGCGGAACACTTGCCACTGACTGACACCCGCCGGAAAAGACGCTCTTCATTCATTACAGGGTCGTGGGTGCCGCACAGTGCAGCCACCTTCTCGCTAGTTTTGCAACTCGGGGTTAACAGTGCCCAGGTGCAGCTGAATTATTAAAACAAAAGCCGCCTCCTCCAACCAGACAGATGGGCCACGCGGAAAGCCGGTCCTCACCTCCCCCGCCTCGTGGAGCCGGGTGCAAAAAATTCCCAGTGACAACTTCCACCGTGCCCAAGTGGACCCCAACCCACCATTCCACCCGAGGTCACCGCGGCCACCGAGCAGACTTGGCCCCGGCCAGATCCCAGGACAATCAAGCGGCAGAAGAAACCCGTAACCAGCTGCCACCAGGACATCCCCAGGGGACCGCACGAGGGGTGGCCGCAGGAGCAAGTGCTCAGGCCATCGCTACAGAGAAGGGGCTTCCTGCGAGATGGTGAAGGGCTAGAAGGGGGAGGGACACGGGATGTCTTAAAGGTGCCATTGCATGGCAAGTGAAAAACAATTTTTTAATAAAAAATCCAGATTGCACGTTTTTGTTTTTTTTTTTTGAGGGGGGGTACTCTGGGACCCGGTGGGGGAGCCAAGTTTGGAAGCCGCGACTGCACAGCACGCTGACACGGGGCGGGGGTGGGCACAGCGATGGGTATTTCGGGGGGCAGTGCTGGGCACTCACTGAGGTCGATCGCTCACCCTCTCTGGTGCCCAAAGGGCCGGGCACGCAGGAGGTGCCAAGGTCCTGGGGTCGCTAGCTGCTATTATTTATTTATTTTCCTCCTCCATTGCGCTTTTTTAAAAAAATGATCGCCAGGGTGGTTCTGGGTGATAGAAACCGGAGCCGGACCCCGCCGCCCACGCTGTCATCTTTTGTGCCGGGCGGCTTGGGCCCTGGCCCCGCGCGCCCCCCGCCCGGCCCACGGCTCCCGCGCCCCCCGCCCCCGCCGCGCCCCGCCTTTGTCCGGCCCCGACGCCCCCGCCCGCGCCCCGTGGGCGCCCCCGGGCCGGGCAGTTAACGCCCCCGAGCGCCTCGCGAGCCGGGACAAAGCGCGGCGGCTGGGCCTCGCAGGCCGCGCCCGAGGCCTGGGCCTCGCGTCCCGGGCGCGCCCGAAGCCCCGAGCCGCGGCGTGGGGGCGGCGTGGAGGCGGCGGTGGGGCCCGCGCGGGGCCGCGGCCGGCCAGCGGGCTTCCCCGCGGGCTCACCTGAGGCGGCGCGCGCGGCCCAGTCCGGAGCAGCGGCGCGCGCTCCCCGCCCTCGGCGTCGCACCCCCAGGCCCACCTCGGGCCGGGCCCCGCTCGGTCGCTGGCGGCCGAGCCCTCAGCTAGCGCTCCGGGGGGGTCTTATGAGGCGGCGCGCCAGCTCCGCCCCAGCTGCCATTGGCCACCGAGCCCACGCCCGCGCGCCCATTGGCTACGGCTGACAGCTCCGCCCCTCCCCTCCGCCGGGCCCATCAACACCGCTCGTCCCGCCCACCGCGCGCCGCGATTAGCGGACGCGGGAGCCGGTCTCGCCTTCTCATTGGCCGGCCGGAGGAGACACGCCGGCGCCCACTCACGTGCCCGCTGACCGGCTCCGCTCTCATTGGAGACGGCGCACGCCAGCCAAGGCGGACGCGACCAACCCGACGGCGGCTGGGCCTCAGATTGACAAGCGCGCCTGAGGGACCGCCCAAAGACCGTATAGAGAGCCGCGCGTATTGGCTGGCGAGATCAGCCCGAGGCGCCGATTGGCTGGGGCGGGTGCCAATCATTGTCGGGGCCTTCTGGGCTCCGCCCTGGTTATCAGACAGCGGCAGAGTACGTGAGGGCTTGCACAACATCAGCACTGGGCCCGGGACTTTGGGATGGGGTTCAAGACCCGTGGCCGGAAATAGGGCGAAGCGTGCCCCGAACTTGCGGATGACGGCGTTTGGAAACAAAGTACTCAAAAGCAATCTATTATCAAGGAGCTGAGGACTGGAAAAGTAGAGGGTCAAGCGACCAGCGCCTACACCCCCTGGGCAGATTCATCTCTGCCGCCTTCAGCAAACCTTCGCTGAGGGGCATCGCCTTCGGAATGAGGTTAAAAGCCGACCGGGAAGGTCCCTGAAACGCTCAAGAGATCAGTTTGGTGTTTTGGGACCTGAGTTCGAAGCTCAGCTGGGGCCCAAGCTCAGGGGAAGGAACTTCGCAGTGGGGCGGTGGGGGCTGTTTCTCCTAGGAAGTGGGCTTGACAGCGGTGCCCACAACTCTCCTGGGGATGTTGCAAGAATTAGATGAGACACAGTAGGTATTTCTCTAGTTCTCAGTTGTCCTTTGCAAAAATGGGTCATCTTGGATGTTGTTTCCCAGTTTTGTAAGTTAGGGGAATCAGTGCCCCAGTTCCAGCTAGGGGTCTCCCAACTCCCCTTCTTCACAAGTCCCCAGCCAGGGTTTGATTGCGTCTTCATACAATGAGCGTTTAGTTAAGATATTGCCATTATAATTATCATCATTATGCGCTTAGACCAGGCAGGGGTGTGGGTACACTTGCGTTTCATGGACCGAAGTCTAAGTTAGGCGTCTTGACATTATCCAGTGACATTGTAAATACGTCTTCCCTAGAACCTAGCAAGCAGTTCTGGGGGTCGTGCTCTGCTCGAAGGTGTACGATGCAGCGCTGCATGCCATAGTTTGCATCATTTTCCCTAAAAATGCATTGATAGGGGATTAGATCCATAACTGGAAGAATGGTCACCCCAAACAGAAAATTGACCTTTGGAGAGAGAGGAGCCATACAGGTAAAAAAAAAGGCAGGCTCAAAGGGGATTTGGGAATGTGTTCTGGCTGTTTAAAATTCTTAGGGGACCGTATTCATATATTCCTCATGGAGTTGTAATTTAATTTTTAGAATAGGAAATAATGCCCTTGAGAAGCTCTCTAACCAGTGGGAAAGACAGGAATGGGGTTGGAGAGTGAATACAGCATTACAAGCATTGTCATCATTATTAGGTTCCCTCAAGCCAGGTCCAACTCATAGCAATCCAATGTACAACAGAATGAAATACTCCCTGACACTGTGCCATGTCTGGCATTATGTCAATACTTCTCTGCTATTCATAGGGTTGATTACAAAGTGGCTGATTGTTTCCTTCTCCCATTTTTCCCTCACTGGGGATTGAACCCAGGGCCTAAGAGCAGCACTCTACCAACTGAGCTAAACCCCAGCCCCATTAAAAGTGAAATCCAGAGATTTTGCTTTCCCCACAAAGGGGGTTTCTCCCACCCCTACTTTCAAGTTTAGCCTATAAATCAGTGAATTTCAGATGTTTTGAATTTTTTTTTTAATTAGGGGACCCAAATAGACTATCAATTTTCTTACTTTGGTTAGAGGGGTTTTTTTTTTTTTTTCCCCCTCACCAGCGCTGGAGATGCAACCCAGGGCTTTGTGCATGCTGAGCAAGAGCTCCACCACAGATGCCACCCCCACTGGGGGACATTTTAAATGTCATTATGTGAAAAACATTGCCATATTTAACATTGACATGATAGGTATATGTTCAGGTCCACCAAACAATTCTAACTCCAAGTAGGAAGGCCAGGCTCTTCAGAATTCTTCAATGGACAGATTAACTTGGAGAAAACTCACCTAATCCTCTTAGGTTTCTTCCACTGTTTGCAGACCTCTTGCAAATCGGATATAAATCTTACAAAGGGCTGGGGGCAGGAAGTGCGCCTGTGGTTTGCTCCCTAGACAAGGCCAGAAGATCCTGTGGACCTGGGACTCCCTTGCCAGCAGAACCTCACATCCAATTCTACCTGTTTGCACCCTTCATCTTCTTGGATGAACAAGGTGTGAAGCTGAGAAAGATCCAGTGGATTTCCAAAGGTTCACCTCTCCTGTGTGTTGGTTTGTTACATTAAAAAAAACGGGGACAGAAAGATCAATTCTCCTATGTGTTTAAAAATATTTTTCTAATACATTTGGGAAGCCAGGCACAGTGCTGCACACATGTAATCCCAGCGACTCAGGAGGCAGGCAGGAGGATCGCAAGTTCAAGGCTAGAGGCAGTCTGCATAATTTAGTGAGATCTTGCCTCAAAAACAAAAAGTAAAAAATGGGCTAAGGGTGCACCTTGGTGGTGGAGCACTTGTGCATGCGTGATACCCTGTACCTAGTACCACAAAAAAAAAAAGGGCTAGGGTAGCTGGACATGGTAGATTGCCAAGTTTGAGGCCACCCTGGATTACAGAGCAGGACTATGTCAAAAAAATAAAACAAGCCAGGCACAGTGGTGCACACCTGTTATCCCAGCAACCTGGGAGGCAGAGGCAGGAGGATCACAGGTTTGAGGCCAGAGGCAGCCTTTGTAACTTAGTGAAACCCTGTCTCAAGATTAAGAAAGGATCTGGGGGTCCAGCTCAGTGGTAGAGCACTTGCTCAGCATGTGAGGCCTTGGGCCCAACCCCAGCATTACAAAATAAAAATGAAAGTAAATAAGAATAAAGCAAATCCCACCTTTAGGGAAGGAATTATGCCATTTCATAGCAATATTTTGCGAGACTCACATCTTGTTTGAAATTTGTGTCCGCCCATGCAAGCCCACATGCCAAGACCACAGCTCACGTTTATTAATGTGCTGAACTAAAGACTGCTTGACAAATGAACTGAAAAGAAAATCAGGCATAAAACAGAGTGGTAGCCTAATTGTTTTTAAAATTTACATGTAAAATATATGAAGATACACAGTCACATTATTGCCCTAGCTTTGGGTAAACTACTTAACTTCCCCATGCCTGTTTCCAAATATAGCCATACTCCAAAACTAGGAGATGGGCTGGGCGTGGTGGCACATGCCTGTCATCCCAGGGACTCAGGAGGCAGAGGCAGGAGGATCCCAAGTTCGAGACCAGAGGCAGTCTGCGTAATTTAGCAAGACCCTGTCTCAAAAAGTCAAAAATTGGGCTGAGGGTGCAGCTCAGTGATTCTGCACTTGCAAAGAATGCAAGCACAAAGCCCTGGGTTCAATCCCCAGTACGGCAAAAAGGAAAAATAAAAGACGAGATGGTCGTTTTGCAACAAAATAGTGTAGTACCAGCATGTGATGGGCTCAAAACTAACACGTACACATACAAAAACCTACACAAAGGCACATCAGAATTTTAACCCTTGTGGTAGAAAGTTTTCATTTTTTCTTCATGGCTTATGATGTTAAATGCAGACTCTGTCTGCATCAATCCAGCCAGCCAGCCCTGTCTTTGGCTTGACCTCAGAGCCCAGCAGCACACTGGGCGCCCAGTCCCCCCAGCCCAGGTGTACAAGTTGCCATGGGCCCAGAGAAACCCACTTCAGGGCAGAGGGACTCCTCCGTGACCCATCCTGGCTGGTGATACCCTAGTAACTTGTTCGATTGTACATGGGGCCAGTACCTGGCTCCACCTGGGAAGAACCTGAAGGTCTTGACCAGTACAAACCCCCTCCACCTCCCAGCGGAGAACTAAAGCGACTGTGGAATGAGAAGGCGACCCTCCCACCCACTGAGCAAGATGCAGACACCTGCGGTTGCGTCTACGCTGACTGACCGCACTGGGGCGCAGTCAGGGAAGCCAGAGGTCTTATCCCGTTTTGTGTAAACTCCTGCCACCATCCGGATGGCAGTCACTGGCTACACACACAGCGCAGAATGGCCCACCATCACAGAACATGCTAGAACAGTCTAGAACAGGGACCTGCAAACTGCCTCTCAAAGGCCTGAGAGTGCCTATTTTCAGCTTTGCAGACCAGACAGCTTCGGCAAACCTCCTGGATTCTGCTGGTTGCAGAGTAAAAGCTGCCATACACACTGCATGAGTTAATGGCTGTGGCTGTGTTAATCAAATTTGATTTACAAAACCAGGCAGTGGCCCTGCTTTGGCCCAGGAGCTGGAGGTGGCTGAGCCCCGCTCAGATGCATAAAGCAGTCCCACTCGGCCCAAGCCACACTGAGAACCTCAGCCCCCCACTCTGCCCTCTGTGCCTCAGTTTCCCCATCTGCGAAGTGTGGCCACGCTTCCAGCCTTGCCTTTCTCCTGGGGATCTTAGGAAGAGAAAATGAAATGATCGAGTGCAACAAAGCGGTTTGCAAATGGAAGGACACGATCGGATACACCTGTGAAAAAACATTTATTCTGAGAATCTAAAATCTGGACAAAGAAGATTGAACTTCAAAAAAGGCCTACGCAGAACTTCCTTGTTTCTTCCCTAATGCATTAACACTCTAACGAGGAGGGAGGGGATCCTTTTAAAAAAGTACTGTTCCAGTTTGTCTGCAGTTATGTGACTTAAAATATCCCTGTTCTGTTGAGGTATAAGCTGCAAACTTTGGTAAAGTTAGAAAAATCAGCAAATCAGTCCAAAAAGTACAAAATAAAACGGAAACACCAAACTCTAAGTCATATTCTTGGTACATATACAGTATCCACCAAAAAAAAATTCATTGAGAAGCGTTCAGCAAAAAAAACAAAAACAAAAAATCGTCATTCTCAATTGCTGAGTTTAAGAAAGAAAAAAAAAATGGATTTAAGTGATCTGTAAAACTCAAACCATCCCCAAACACCCACCCTGCATTGGGAAGAACTGGATGGCCCCCGTTTCTGGAATCTGCTTGGCATCTTTCAACAATTCAGTGCTAACAACGAAGAGCCCCATCTTTCAAGGCACTTGGCATGGCTTCGTGCGCTGGCTGCCCAGGCTTTCCGGCCCATCGGGTGGCGCCCGGCCCCACGAGAGCCGAGGTCCAGCTGAGGTAGTTTTGCTTAGCCCCAGTCCTCTGCCTGTGGGGACAGAGGACTTTCCAGGCGGATCTCAGGCACCCGCGGGGATGGCTTTGAGGCAAGAGTTCCAAGGGAGCCCCATTTCCTTATGACTTCTTGAGAGACACTAGGTCCCATGCACCCAGGGCCACCGCTGGAACCACAGGAAGATACGTTGGCTTTGACCTTGGGGGCCAAACGCCGGATCTGCCCAAGACTGTTCTCACTAGTTGGTGGCGTGGCAGAAACTTCTGAGAACCTGAAGCGAGTGATGTGCGCAGCCCTTGGGGCACAAAGTTCCTAATGGCATCGTCAAAAACATTGGGTTTCTCTTGCGGATGAATTGCAGCCTTCGTATTTTAAAAAAACAAAACCAAACCACTTTGAAGTCCAACTTCCAGCCAGAACACGGAAATTCCTGAAAATGTATAGAATAAACCAAAAATAGGGAAGACAAGCCTCTGTGGGGAACGGAGGGAGAACGTTTAAGTTAAGCCCACTAAAACCAGTGCGGGGCAGAGCACCCGCCGCCCGCGGGGCCGGGATCATCGGCCGCTGCCGTAGCCCGGGAAGAGCTGGTTGAGGATGGTCTGCAGTGGCTGGTTCACCTGTGTGGCATAGTTCCGGCCCAGGTCGTAGCGGCAGGCCGGGCAGCTGAACACCTGTGCCCGGAAGGACCTGTCCAGGCAGTCCTGCAAGACACGGGGCAAGTGAGGAGGCCACTCCCAGGCCCTTCTGCTAGGGGACACGGCCAACAACAGTGACCGACCAAGCAGGAGGCCCACAGGTCCCTGGCGGCCCTTGGTCTCACTGCCTACCACTTGATGCCCATCACCAGCCAAGGCTCTGTAGAGACCGAGTCCAGGCCAACGTCCGCTGCTACCTCCCGGCGTGGCCCGGGCTCTGGCCACCTCCCTGAGGAGCCCTCAGCCTATCAGAAGCGGCCTGTCCTCGCCTGCGTGCCCTCCACCTTCTGGAGTCGCCTGGCTTCCTCATGTGCTTGTGTGCGACAGGCCACATGGGCCTGAGACTGCGGGGTTGTATCTTGCTGACCCAGCACCACACACGGTGCCCAGCACATAGGAGACACTCGATGGAAACGTGGGGAGAGTGGGGAGGCGGCCAGGTCTCTGAAGGCCACCAGGGGACCTGCCTTCAGCCCACCAGCCCAGCCCAGCAGCTCCCACTTCCTGCCCCCCGCCCACTATTCTGAGTGCCCAGGAGGCTGCCCCCAGCCCCTGCAGATGCCAGGCTAAAGCCACCTCCCCACACCCTGGACCTCAGCCATAGAAAGGGCCAGGCAGAGGAGAGAGCCGGCAAAGGCCTGCTGGGGACCAGCCAGGACCTGAGATTCTGATGAAGGCCGAGGCCAGCACCCCACGGCCCCAAGAAGGGTTGCAGAAACAAAGGGAGTAAGCCCAGGACAGTGGTCAGTGTGTGGGAACACGGGCCATTCTTCTAGAACCTTCCCCCGGCTCCCACAGCAACGCCGTGCGGGAGTGTGCCACTCACCTTGCACACGTTATGCTGGCACACGGTGGTGACGGGCCGGAACACCAACTCCTGGCAGCACACGCACCGGAACGTCTCCTCCACCTTGCTCAGGAACACCTGCGACCCAGGGCGGGTGTGAGGCCCGCAGGCCGGGCACTGGGCTTTACCCAGCGCTCTGCGGGGCAGGAGGCAGACGGCTCCCTCACACTCCACGTGGGCCGGGCACCGGCGCAGATGCCAGGCAGGAAAGGCTGCCCTGAACGCAGGGCACAGAGCGCCACAGTGAGGGCCTGGGATGTGGATGTGGCTGGGCAGGGACCCCCACAGGTCACCTCATGGGGGAAGAGGTCAAGCAGCTGGGAGCAAGTTAATGATCACAAGCTGGGGGACAATCCTAGGTTATGAGAGTGGCCTGAGGTCACGAAGTCGTGTTTGTCTCATTCTTTTCTGCAGGACTTGGGGGCTGGAGCCAGGGCCTCAGGCATACCAGGGAGGTGCTCACCCCCCCCCTGGGGTGCACCCCTGGCCCTCTTTGTAAAAGGTTTAATCTCCAGTCAGTCCTCCCGCCTCAGCCTCCCGAGCTGGGATCCCAGGTGTGGCCGCCACGCCTGGCCCCTCCTCTAGACTGCTCTGGCGTACTGGGGAGCCCTCTGAGGAACCGGCCTGCGAGTGGGGTCTCCACGTCCCTCCTGCCCTCCTGCCCTGCTGCCTTTCCCTGCCTCACTTTCTGTGGCCAGAACCAGCAGAGCCAAAGACAGGGAGGAGGGTGGTGGGTGCCAGGGGCTGGAGTTCCTGCTCCAGTTTGGGGAGATGGAAAGTTCTGGAGGGCATGGTGTGGCCAGCTGCAGGCGGAACAGGTGGAGATGGTAGGCAGCGGGGGAGGCGGCGGCTCACCTGCCCATCCTCCAGCGACTTGAGGACGTCGGTCCACAGCCTGGCGTTGCCCTGGTCCTCCGCGATGAGGCTGCTCTGCTGTGCCGTGAGGCTGTAGGGCTCCAGCTTGGTCTTCTTGGTGGTCCGGGTGGCAGTGCCCGTTTGGCCTGGGAGGAAGCAGGACAAGTGAGCTGGACGGGAAGGCGGGGCCGGCCAGGGAGGCAGCAGTGGCCCGTGAGCTGCATGCAGTCAGCTCTGCAGGTGACACCCACCTGGGGACTTCCGCTTCCACTTGCCCTTGCCCTTGCCCTTCTTGGCGGACGTGAGGCCCCCGTGCTCCTGCCCTGTGGCCTTGGCCAAGCTCTTCTTGTTCTCCTTCTCCCTGTTGGCCAGCGCCTCCAGGTAGCCCTCTGGGTACTGCAGGGAAGGAGAGCCGGGCTGGGACAGGGCTGGCGGCCGGACGGCCCCAGGCTGCCCCACCGCCCCTCACCAGGCCCTGGCCTCCAACAGCACGGGATGCCTGATCCCCCTGAGAGCAGATATGGGGGGCTGGGGTGCACCTCAGTGGCGAGACCCTGGCATCCCTGCAGTGCACAAAAGCCAAACAGCAGATGTGGGACAGAGCACTTGGGAGCAAGAGTCAGGCGGTGCATGACTCAGCTATCACAGCGCAAGGCCACTTTACGGCAGGGGCATGGCTGTGACTTCATAAGACTTTATTCACAATGGCCCAGGCCTTTGTTCATTAACCTGGGATTTTTCTTCTTGCAGTGCTGGGAATGAACCCAGGCCCTCACACGTGCTAGGCAAAGACCACTAAGCCACACCACGGCCCAACACAGTGAGATTCTCATGAAGCCTAGGCCCCGACTCTCCTGATATTGTGTGACTATTGACACCTAAGGCAACTCCAGTCACGTCAGCGAGAAATTATGAGCCTAGTGCATGCCTGGGATAGCAGCACTCAGGAGGCTGAGGCAGGAGGATGGCGAGTTCCGGGCCAGCCTGAGCTACGCAGCCAGAGTGTCTTGAAAAATAGTGAATTCAATCTCAAAAATAAAAGTCCTGTTCCCCAAAAAAGCCGACACTCGCCCCACCCCATTGCCATCCTTCTCCCCATTCCTCGGTTTCTGGAATTTCCCCGCTGCACAAACATGTTCAGGTGACAGCCCCTGTGACCTCCAGGGGGAGGCCCTGTCATAGTCTCAGTGGTAATTAAGATTCCTTAAATAGTCCCACAACACTTATCTGCTGCAGAGGAACACACCACAGACTGAGCAGAAAGCACCCTAATTACAGTGCGAGGAAGCTGCGTTCCGTGGCAAGGTGGCTCTCTTGGGCTCTGGCTGCAGAGGTGAGAGATCGCGCGAGCTCTCTCCTCTCCATCACTACGCCTGCATCCACCCAGCCTGCATCCACCCATTCTACAGGATTCCACCGGGTGGTTTTGGAGGGGTCAAGGGTGCAGAGGACAGGCTAGCCTTTGGGTGCAGCTCGGGGGTAGGGCATTGGTGTGGCATCCTCGTGGCCCTGGGTTCCGCCCCCAGCAATACAGAGGAATGCATCAGCAGAGGCACTGGCGGAATGGAGACAAGACCAGGCTCCCAGCCCTGCGGGAACACAGCCTGAGCTCGCAGGCCAAGGACAACGAAGGAGGAAATGTCACCTGTGCGTCAACACCTACTCGCCACAGAGGTGTGACTAGCTGGGACCCTGAGGTCACGTCGGGGGCAAGGGCCAGGTAAAGTGTGAGTGGGAAGGCGCCCACGTGCGTGGCACCTGCTGCCCTCCGCCAAAGGCTGCGGGAAGAGGCTCCAAGGGACCCGGGCCCACTGGGCGCACCTGCATCTTGAGCCCCAGCCTCTTGATCCGGTCCTTCCCCTCCCTTGTCCAGGGCCCGGGCTCGTCGTCGTCCCTCCGCAGGAGGTAGCGCCACACGAGGAAGCCAGACTTGCCCTTCTCGGGCCAGTACTTCACGACCTGCGGCGGGGGGAGAGCACCGGGGTCGGGCCGAGGGGGCCTGGAGGCCTGGGGTCATCCCCCCACCCCCACCCCTGCGGGGCGGGTGGGCGGCTCACCTTGTAGATGCCATCGTAGCGGTTGCCCTCAGCCGGCGCGTACTTGCTGTGCTTGCCGCCCTTCATGTTGCGCACCACCCGCACCGGCTTCCCAGAGCGCCAGTCCTTGGCCTCCGCCCCTAACTTGTCGTTGATGGGGGCGGAGCAGTTCAGAGCCAGCGCCCTGTGGGGACAGAGAGACCCGGCGGGTTGCAGACTGAAGCGTGTCCCCAGGCCCTGGTGGTGGCTGTGGCCCTCCGGGGACGGGGCTATGCAGGTGTCACCGCGTCCCGTCAGCCACACTGATCTCGAGGGCCCTGAATCTCCCAGGAAGCATCATTATTAAAAGGGGACCCGCTATCACCCCAGCACACAGTAGGCCGAGGTAGGAAGGTCCTGAGTTCAAGGCCAGCCTGGGCTACATCACAAGACCCTGTCTCAAAATCACCCAAAAACTCCAACGGATGCAGAGGGCAGAACACAGGTAAAGACAGAGGCAGAGCCTGGAGCAATGCCCAAGACCACTGGCGGTCGCCATTGGACTGGAAACATCCCTGAAGGCCCAGATGGCACAGGCTGGGGCCCAGTGGGAGCTCTGTGGGCCACTGGAGGCGTGACTCAGTGGTAGGGACTTGGGTGGCAAACTCATGGCCCTGGGTTCCATCCCCAGCACTACAGAGAAACGTTAACAGCAAACAGACTGGTAGAGCTCAAGACGAGACCAGGCTCCCAGGGGGAATCCTTGAGGGACAGGGGGCTCCTGGCCCCTTCTCTCCTTCACATCCTGAAGGGGATGTGAAGGGCAAGGGGAATGGTTTTGCTCCAGCGTGTGCTGCGCCTCCCCAGAGCTTCAATCATGGGCTGCAACCTCCAAAACCGTGAGCCAGAGCAAACCCCCTCGTTCTCAGCCGACCCCTCAGGCATCCGCCACGGCTACAGACAGCTGACTGTATGTGGGCCACGGCTACAGACAGCTGACTGTATGGGGGCTGTACGCAGGCTCCATACTGTGAGAAAACACCTGTCTGTGGTCCTAAAGCCCTCCCTTGAGGGATCTGTGACAGCCACAGGATGCTTACACCCAGAGATGAAGGCATCATGAGACCCACGGCCACGTACAAGTGGCGCGGCCCGAGGCCAGGACGCCATCACCATTAGTTCAGAAAGAGGAAAAAATAAAACAAAATCAACTGTGCCAGCGTGGATGGGCAGGTAGCATTTTTAGAAAATGGATTTATACAAGCTTGTGTCCAGACTTTAGGATGTGATGTGATTAACGACCACTTCCCCGTGTCCTCATTTTCTGAAAAAGTGATCTTTAGCACCTAAATTAAACCATTCCACGAAACAAATGAGTGACAATGGACTCTCCTAGTTCTCAGATACTTAGTAACCAGTATTTTGCTGCTTTAGGTAAGAGCACAAACATTACTTACTACACACAAAATTCTCACCTCCCCAGATTTCTTAAACACATTTTTAAAACTGGAATTAAAGAGTTGTGAATAAGAATATCTTTAAGGCTCTTCAGACACACAGTCAATGAACTTTCCAGAAAGATGCAAACAATCTGCAATCTCTTGCCTGGGAATTTCTCAGTTTTTTGAAGTTTAAGTCCAGTTTTACAGAAAAAATAAACAGAATCTCAGCATTGCCCCAGTTTGTGTTTCTCTGAATACAGGAGTGAACAATTCACCATAGTCCTTCGCCATTTGCATTTCCTCTGGAATTGTTTGCATACCATTTGCTTTTTTCTATTAGAGCTTGTTATTTATCTTTGCAAATGTATAGATGGAACCCAAGCCCTCGTGCCTGCAAGTCAGGTGCTGTACCACTGTAGCTTATTTGTTTGCAATCGCTCTTTACATAGAAAAGATATAGCCATCTTACATCATTTTGCAAACTTTTCTCCTAAATGGTCACTTGCCTTTTATTTCTGTTTCACTGATGCCTTTTACTCCATTTGGATCAGAGCTCAGTCTTTCCTTTTATGCTTTTTGTGATTTAAAGAGAAAACAAAAAACCCACAACTATCCTCACAAGGCAACCAGGGGTTAGTGAACTCCATCCTGCTGATTTTGTGGAGACTTCCACTGGAGCACAGCCACGCTCACTTCTGTGTAACCTACAGCTGTTGCTGCGACAGGACTGCAGTGCTGAATGACCACAATGGGTTCCGAGTGGCCTGCTACACTGAAAACGCTCATCTGCACTGGGGACAGTGGCACACGCCTGTCATCCAGCAGCTTGGGTGGTGGCGGCAGGAGAATCGCAAGTTCGAGACCAGAGGCAGTCTGCGTAATTTAGCAAGACCCTGTCTCAAAAAGTAAAAAGTGGGCTGGGGGTGCAGCTCAGTGGTCCAGCACTTGCAGAGCATGCAGGCGCGAGGCCCTGGGTCCAACCCTCAGTACCACAAAAGAAAAAAAAAAAAAAAACCTCATCTGACTTTTTACACACACTTGTTCTAAGCCACCTGAGGGACGCCCAAGTGTTTAGCAAGCAGAATAGGAGAAGCGAATGTCCAACATGTCCACACTGCACCACACTCTGAAAGGGCCTCTCGGTTCCTCGCCACCATACTCAAACCCAAACCAAGGACCCGGTGGCAGCATGTTAGTGGCGAAACAGGAAAACCGATTTTCCACAAACCTGTTGGTGTTGGTGAGTTTCTGATCACAGGACTGTTCCGCAGTCCGCTTATTGCCAGAAAGATCTCGGCCTCCACTGCCTGTATAGGTGAAGTAATTCCCGTTGTCCTGCAACAGAGGAGAATGGCTAGGTGATGCCAGGGGCCAAGGGGCACACCTGTTATCCCAGTGACTAGGTGGAGGCCAGAGGCAGCCTGCACAATTTAGTGAGACGCTGCCTCAAAACAAAACATAAAAAAGGGACAGAGGTGCAGCCAGCAGTCGAGCGCTTGCCTCCAATGTATGAGGCCCTGGGTTTAACCCTCAGACCTGAAGGAAAAAGAAAGGCTGGGTGAACCCTCTGCAGAGAAACCAGAGATTCCACTGGAAGCAAGGCCTGGCCCCCTGAGGGGGGGACACCATCCACCAGAAACCAAGCACTGGCCAGGCTGGGAGACCTCAGACCTGGTGCCCTGCCGGTGGGAATATAACACAGCCCGGCTGCTGGGGAAAACAAGGCGACAGCACTTCCTCAAGAAATGAAACAAAATCACCACACAGCTGGCACTTCCAGGGTGGGTTATGTATCGACACAAAAGAAAAGACAGCAGGGTCTCAGAGATGTGTAGACCATGGCCATGGCAGCCTCAGTCATGGTAGCCAAAGGGTAGAAACAGCGCAGGAGTCTGTAACGGGTGAACAGATAAAATGTCATCTACACATACAATGGAATAGCATTCAGCCAGCAAAAGGACGGACGTTCTAACACCTGCTCCAGCGTGGATGAACCTTGAAGACACACTGCTCAGTGAAGTGAGCCACACGCTGCCTGATTCCACTCACAAAAGGTCCTCAGAGTCAGAGCCACAGAGACAAAAAGTAGAATGAAGGGTGCCAGGCTTTGGGGAGGGATAGGAAGCTAGCGCTTAATAGGTCGGCTTCAGTTTAGGAAGATGGAAGATTCTGCAGGTGGACGGTGAGGACGGCTGCACAGCCACGTGAAGGTGCTGAATGCTATGGCGCTGTACAGCAGCCACCTTAGCTGAGGGGACACATTCCAAGACCCCCAGTGGGTGCCCGACACCTCCGACTGTACCAGACGCTGCCTCGTGCACATGGCCCTGACTAGCAGGACTTGTTTGTCCTTCACTGTGATCCCACGGACAAGAGCTGCGTTCTCAGCCACCTGAGCATTTCATCTCTTTTCTCAGAGCTGAGCACTCCTGCCTCAGCAGGTGAAGGAGGCAGCCTGCAGCTTCTGTCAGTGTCTCTACAGCCAGCATCACTGCTCTTGTGCTCTGGGGACACTCAGGTCCCCAGAGAACTTGAACACAGCCACTCATACCGCAACCATCCATTTGATAACAGAGACGGCTCCTAAGTGACCGCTGGGTACATAGCATATACACTGTGGAAACAGTGGACAGATGGATGAGAGTGGGACGGTGTGAGATTTCAGCGAGCCACTGAGAACGGTGCTTAACTTAAAAGGGGTAAATCATTCAGTTCTTGAGTTTGACATTTGTGGACAGTAGGTGCCTGCGGCTAGTAAAACCAGAGGAAGCAAAATCTCAGGTAAGCAGGAGACAACTACACCTTTAAACCTGGCTGTGACGGTTATGTCCCATCTTGTGACAAAGCCCCACACTCACGACATCATCCTCGTAGCCCCCAGCCAGCACCAGGGAGTATGCGCCGTCATTGCTCCGGCCATGGATGCCTGCCACGTGCGGCCGATGAACGCCCGACTCACTGACCTGCGAATGCCAAGAGACAGATGCCACCATCCGCAGCAAGCCCGGCCTCTGGTTGCCATCCGACACCTCGGGCTGTGAGTCCAGCTGCCCTCAGCTCCAGCCCCCATGCCCGCGCTGCTGACCCCCAACACGCCCCTTCTGCGTCTACTGCAGCAAGCTTCCAGGGAGTGTTAGGACAAGAGCCACCCTTAGCCAGGCAGTCACAGGGTGTGGGCAGCCAGGGGCTCAGCCCAAAGCGTGCTGCAGGGGCTTCGTCAGCTGGGGCTGTGCTGGGCCTGGGCCGTCGCTAAGGGCAGGACGAAGGCGGGGCCATTGAGAACTCCCAGCCCCTCTGTGCCCAGCCCAGCCAGCTCCCTGTGTGGGAGCCTGTGTCCAGCTCAGGGACCCCACCTGGCCAATCCCACCTCCCAGGGGACATGGGCCAGCTGTGGGTGTCACAGCTGGGGGAGGAGGCCGGGACACTGCTCAGCACCCTATAGGGCCCAGGATGCCCACCCAGGGCGGCCAGCCCTACAGCAGCTATGCCAAGGTGTCTCTGCTGCCCATCTCTGCTCCGAGACGGAGGCTTCAGCACTCAGCCCTGACAGTCACCCAGAGGTGGGGCTGTCCTGAAAAGCAGTGACGGGTGCCCACACAGGTCCGTTTCAGCTGCCCCTGGCTTCCCAGAAACAGCGCTTCAGCAGTCTCCAAGCCTCTGGGCACAGCCGTGCTTACGCCCTACTCAGGTGGGACCTCCTGTCCCTGGTCACAGAGGACTAAAGCCAGACCCTGATCCAGCTGCCTCCACCCGTCAGCCCCCCACTCCCAGCCTGGGGTCCCACACAGGCTGCCCACCACACCCTGGCCGGGTGCCACTGGTACCTGGACTCGGAAGCGCCACATAGAGCCCACGGGAATGCCTGGGATGGGTCCGTAGTGGTTGGACGGGACAATGGTGCACTCCTTCGTGCGCCCCACACATGCCATGCCCTGGGGGCAGAGGGACAGCAGATGAGCTGAGGCCGGGGCATGGCATTGGGGGCACGGGGGTGGGGCAGGCCGCCATGGACATGCCGGGGTGCCTGACCTTGCCCCAGTCCCGCTGGGAGGAGGACGTGGCCGAGGCCATCTTCGCCTTCTTCTTGCTCTCTTTCAGCTTCTCCCCGGCCAGCACCACCTCGCTGGCATCGTTGCGGCAGTCAGGGCAGTACCTGTGGCAACAGGGGTGTCACCTCCCACTCCCCCCAGGACAGCCAATGGGGGCCAGGTGCTCTGCCTACACACCTGGTGGACAAGTGGCATGGCGCCTCACTGTGCAGATGCGGGGATCGGGTCCCCCCACCTCCCCCGCCGTTCCATGCAGGTGACCCACGGCCCCGCCCCACCTCCCCGGGCGCCCCGCCCGCCCGCTCACCACTCGGCCTCGGTGGGGACACTGCTAAGCGGCGGGGTCAGGCAGTGCAGGTGGAAGGCCATGTCACACTCGTCGCACAGCAGCTGCTTGTCGGGCGCCTCCCGGCCGCCACACAAGTGACAAGCACACACACGGCACAGCTTGTTGGGGTCATCCCTGCAGTGCTTGCAGGAGGGCCCGCTCTTGCCTGCGTGCAGGGGCAGCGTCAGGCTTGCGCGGGGCCGCCCTCCCCGGGGTCAAGGGGGCACAGGCGAGGGCAACTCACGTCGCATGGGGTTCTCCACCACGGGGCCGGCCTCGCCCGGGCGCTCGATCTTGAAGACCTCGTCCACGAACACGATGCGGCAGTTGGTGAGCGAGGAGCCCCTGCGGGACAGCGGGCGGGAGAGCTGGCATCAGGGCGTCGCCCAGAACCCCAGCTAGAAAACTTAGCTCCGCCTCCCGCCAGAGTGCGGAGAAAACTGGGGACCATGGCTGAGAATCCCAGCGCCCTAGAGGCCGAGGCGGGAGGATGGCGAGTTCCAGGCCTCGCGAGGCCCTGTCTCAACCCCGCAAGACCTCGTATCCAGGTGGGGGCAGAGCCAGGCGCGGTGGCCACGCCTGGGATCCCAGTGCTGGGGAAGCCGTGACAGAAGGATGGCGAGTTCGAGCTCTCGCAGGACCCTGTCTCCACCTCGGGAGATCTCATCTCCAAGTTGGGGCGGAGCCAGGCACGGTGGCCACACCTGGGATCCCAGCAATCAATAGGGAGCGCCGGATATGAAAGATGGTAGTTCTCGTGAGATCCTGTCTCAACCTCGTGAGATCTCCTCTCCACGTGGGGACCGTACCAAGCGCGGTGGGCACGCCTGGGATCCCAGCAATCAATCGGGAGGGCAGAGGCGGAAGGATGGGAGTTCTCCCGAGACCCTGCTTCAACCTCGTGAGGTCTCGTCTCCACTTGGGGGTGGAACCGAGCACGGTGGCCTCGCTTAGGATCCCAGTGTTTGGGAGGCTGAGCCGGGAGGGTGGAGAATTCCAAGCCAGTCTGGGCTACTTTGGGGGGTGGAAGGAAAGGAGGAAGGGAGGGAGAGATGGAAGGAAGGAAAGGTAGACAGGAAAAGGAAGCGAGGAGAGAAGGGAGGGAGGCCAAGCAAAGGAGAAAGTAAAGGAAAAAGGAAAGGAAGGAAACCCATAAGCCCTTTCACCGTGCGATGCATCTCGGACAACCAGTTTGAACCTTTGCCTTTGTGTGGCCGATTCAGTAAGGCCCAACAGGCAAAGAACACCAAGGGAAAGTGGGACCAACTTCCGATGAAAAACCCCCAATCTCCTGGAAGTAAAAACGAGTCTCTAAGATCAATATGGTATCTACGCCCGCAACCTCCACCGGACAGGATTTCAGCCACAGACACGCACACGCACATGGAATTCTAAATAGTGTCCACGTTCAAAAAGTAGGTGGAACTGGGTTTCACAGAATTCAAGGTACACAAAGTATTATGTCAACATGGAATGAACATTAAAATATTCTTAGGGCTGGAATATAGCTCAGGAGTGGGCACTTGTTACGACGTGTGAGGCTACGAATTCTGTCCCCAGCACCACACACACAAACACACACACACACACACACAAATCTAGAAGAGCCACATATAATGATAAAATAATCAATTGGTCAAGAAAGCATAAGGATCCTAAGTGTATATGCACCAAACAGAGCCTCAAAACTGCAAAGAGAAACAGAAAAATCCACAAATCTAGTTGAGGATCTCAACATCCCGCTCAGCCTAATGATCAAACTACTTGACAGAAATCAGTGAGAATACAGATCTGAGCAACAGAACTACCCAGCAGGCCCTAAATGATCACGACAGAACAGCCCACCCTTAGGCAGCACAGTACGCTTCTGGGTTGTGTTTTCTTTTGCTTTGTATTTGAGACAAGGTCTTACTATGTCATGCAAGCTGGCCTGAAACTAAATCCTCCTGCCTCAGCCTCCCAATCATTAGATTCTAGGTGTGCACCAAGTCCAGCCACACTTTTTTCAAGCAACTATGACACACTGACCAAGGGAGACCATATACTGGCACAAAAAACAAACCTGAATGAACTGAAGTCATATAGAGTATGTTCTCTGACCATAATGAAGTCAAATGGGAAATCACTAACAAAGACAATGGGAAAATGTCTAAGCACTTGGAAATTAAACAATGCCCTTCTGAGTAAGCCATGAATCAAAGAGGAACTCTCAAAGGAAATTAAAAAAGAACTGAGCAAAATATGTTAAAAAGCACCTAAAGCAGTCCCGAGAGGGAAATTCATAGCACTGAATGCTTACATTAGAAAGGAGGAAATGTCTAAAACCCATAAAGTTCCTATATACATACACTAGAAAAATCAAAATCAACCCAAAAAAGGAACAAAATGCAAGAGTAGAAACCAATGAAATTGAGGGCAGGCATGGTGGCACGCATCTACAATCTTAGCACTCAGGACACTGAAGCAGGAAGGTAACAAGTTCAAGGCCACTCTGGGCTACATAATGAGACCATTAAAAAATTTTTGGCTAACATTGAAAAACTGAAAATAAAGAAAAAAATATCAATGAAACAAAGTTTCTCAAGAATGATCAGTAAAACTAACAAAAATGAGGGGGAAAATACACAAACAATGGGTATCAGTAGTGAGATGGGCCATCACTACAGATGTTTTAGGCATTGAAAGGCACTGGGACATGAAAATGGGATAATTCCTGGGAAGCCAAAAACCCCCCTAAATACAGCTGCGACAAAACAGCCTGCTGGTCTGACACTGTTGCAAATATTGAAACAAAAAGCTCCCAGAAATTTCTAGGTATGTCCAGTGCCTGGGTCATATGTGTCCCAGGTCAGCTAGTAACATGGCCCCAGAAAAATCTGCTAACATTGTGTGCTTTTAGCATTTTTCTTCATGATCCCCTTTCATTATGTATCTGCACTAACTCTATTATGTAATTTAGGTGCAGCCCAACACAATTCTTTACTCAATGCAGCCTGGAGAAGCCAAAAGGCTGAATACCTCTGGTCTAGATGATCTCACCAGATAATTCTGTCATACCCTTAAAGATGAGTTTACACCAATTTTACACAATTTCTCACACGGGCGGGTGGACAGTTCTCAACCCATGAGGCCAGCACTGACCAAACCAGCAAAGACCACATGAATTCCAACACTACAGAAACTGCTTTCCTCCTCCTCTTTGAGACAGGGTCTCACCATCTTCTCTCAGCCTCCTGAGTAGCTAGGATGAAAAATTTGCACAACTGCACCAGGCTCCCAATTTCTTAATCTCTCTCCTCACGTTCTATAACTCTTGATCCTCCTACCTCGGCCTCCATAGTGCTGAGATTACAGGTGTGCACCATCACACCTGCTCAAACCACTGTTTCTTATAAACTTAACTTAAAAACTGGAAACATCCCAGATGTCCTGCCAATAGGTGGTCAAGCCAACTGTGGTCCATCTGTGTCATGAAATAGTACTCAACCATGAAAAGGGATGGAGTATTGATAAAGCCAATACCTTGGGTGCATCTCTAAGAAATTATGTTGTTGTTAGGTGCCGTCGAGTCATAGAGACCCTCATAGGGTTTTCATGGCTGACTGTTTTGGGATTGTCTTGGGAGTGGATTGCCAGGCCCTTCTCCCATTTTTGTGGTGCTGGGAATTGAACTCGGGACCTCAGAGACTGCAGCTCAGCGCTCTACCAACTGAGCTAAATCCCAGAAATTATACAGAAGGGAAAAAGTCGACCCCAAAGGTTACATAATGCATGCTTCCATTTATATGATGTTCCCAAAGCCACACAATTGTATAGATAGAGAACACATTAGTGCTTGGGGACCAGGTAAGGGGTGAGAGGTGGCTATAAAAGGACAAGAATCCCTGTGGGGGTGGAATCTTCAATGGGGAGGGTCTTTTTTGTTTTGAAACAGGGTCTCACTATGTCAGCAAAGCTGGTCTTCATCTCCCGGGCTCAAGTCATCCTCCTGCCTCAGCCTCCCAAGTAGCTGGGACAACAGGTGGGCGCTAGTGTGCCCAGCCTGTGGCCTCTCGATGCCTGGTCTGATGGACTATCAGCATCGCCAGCTGTGATGCTGCAGCGCTGTTTCAGAGGACACCACCCCTGGGAGGAACTGAGTGAAGGGGGCGAGTCTCTGACGTGTCCTAGCTTCACCTCTGATCACCTTGAAGCCAGGCTGAATGACCTGAACAGAGGACGAACCTGGCCGTCCACGGCAGGTGAGTTACTGGAGAGACCCCACCTCACCCAGCCGCCCCGCAAACATGGCCCAGCGTCCCAGCCCTGGCCACACCTACGCTGGGCAGAGCCGTCCTGCTCAGCCTCCCCCGCTAGGGGACTCTTGGCCATCACTGTGGCCCTCAAGTCTTGGCCCAGCGAAAGCTCTCACTTGTGCCCTGCAGATGGGTCTCTGCAGGGACGCTGGGTGCTGCTGAAGGAGAGGGGCCACGGCCAAGGCTCCCTGTCAGGCCTCTCGTAGGAAGCCAACCCAGCACACACACACACACACACACACACACACACAAACACACGGCTACTGGCTGCACATGGGCCCGCTTGAGAGGCTGAGGTGAGAGGACCGCTTGGGCCCAGGAGCGTGAGGCCAGCTTGAGCAACACGGCAAGACCCCACCCCAGAACAAATAAACACAAGGACAGCCCACCAACGCCGTGTCCCCAGCTCAGCACGAGCCTCGGCTCAGTGCTCCAAATCCCTGCACCTGTGTCCTCCCGAGGCCGCTGCCCTCCCTGGCGAGGCCTAGGACCTGGGCTGGGGGCCCTGGCTCTCAGGTGCACACCTCTGCCCGCGGGACCCGCCGCACCCCTCCAGCGGCTCAGGACAGGGGGCCACCGACACATGGCCGAGCGCCTCACCCGAGCTGGACGTGGGCGTACAGCTCCCGCGTGGTCCTGGTCTCGCGCTTGCGGGTGACCTCGGCGTCGTACCAGAAGCCGCGCTCCTTCGGGCAGTCGACGTTGTAGTTCAGCATCACCACCTGGCCCACCTCCAGCTCGTGCCACTTGAGGATGGTGCGCGCGCGCGCTCGCACGTCCCTGGGGTTCATGGAGACCACGCCGTTCTCGGGGTAGCTGCAGGGGAAGGGCGAGCGTGAGGCCCCATGGCTGTCCTACCCTGTCCTCTCAGTGGGCCACAGGCAGAGGCAGAAGAGGCCCCCAGAGACGGCTCGCGGAGCCCTCCCAGGGGACTTCACCGGCCCATTCCAAAAACACAGGACAGAGGACACGTTCCGGGGACACGACGTGGGCGGGTGGAGAGTCCTCACCCCAGGCACCGTGAGCATGGCGTCTTGGCAACAGGTCTTTGCAGACAGAATCTTATCAAGCTAAGGTGAGGCCAGAGAAGGGAGGGCTCCCACCCCTTTGGGAGATGAAGGAATGAGGAGGACAGCATCACACAAGAACAAAGGTCGGAGAGTGGAGGGAGGAGCCACACGCCAGGAACCCCGAAGACCACCAAGGCCACAGGCCACGGGAGGCCGTGAGCAGCAAAGGCCGCCTCTCCCCTGGGCCCTGCCCCAGCCTCGACCTCATACTTCCGCCTTCCAGAACTGGGAGAGAATCAGTTCCTGTCATCAGCCACCCTGTCTGTCTGGGGCACTTTCCAGCCCTAGGAACCAAATAGCAGAGGAAACATGGGGAGGGAAAAACTTTTTTTTTTTTTTTTTTGCGGTACTGGGGGTTGGACCCAGGGCCTAGCGTTTGTATGCTCTGCAAGTGCTGGACCACTGAGCTGCATCCCCAGCCCACTTTTTTTACTTTTTGAGACAGGGTCTTGCTAAGTTACACAGACTGCCTCTGGTCTCGAACTTGCGATCCTCCTGCCTCTGATCCTCCTGCCTCCGCCTCCCGAGCCACTGGGATTATAGGCATGTGCCAACGTGCCTGGCTAAACTTTTGATTTTTTCTGATATGTGTGCATTGATTTTGTGGAGGAACATGTGTGACTATGTTTATGTACGTACAGCTCGGTGGATGTTAGGCTACAATAGGAAATTATTCCAGATGCACAGGGATAGTCCACTAACCTCAACAAGAAAGCACAGAATAGAACTAAAAACCATCCCTCCAGCAAAAATGTTACACCTGGCTGGGCATGGGGGGGCGGTTAACACACATTATCCTAGCACCAGGGAGGCAAAAACAGGAGGATCCCAAGTTCAAGGCCAGCCTAGATTACCTGGGGAGACCCTGTGTCAAAAAAGTAAAAAACCAGTTGCACCCAATCTGCGAGGGGGCTCCCAAATCTATTCCAATAGCTCTACCACCTCCGGCTCATCATTTTTTCTAATAATCCCCCAAGGAAAAAGGGCTGGGATTTAGTTCAGTTGGTAGAGCGCCGCTCTGCGTCTGAGGTCCCGAGTTCGATTCTCAGCACCACAAAAATGGGGGAAAGATGTGGCGATCCACTCCCAAGGCAATCTCGAAACAATCTGCCATTGAAAACCCTACGAGGGTCACTATGAGTCAGACACGACTCGAGGGCACCTAACACCACCACCACCACTACCACCCAGGAAAAGGTTTGGCATGTTTTCTCTGCGAAGAGTCTGGTAGTAACGCAATTCTGATCTGCTGCTGCCATGGTGATCCATGATCTAATGGCTGGCTGCTAACATATTTCAATAAAACTTTATAAAAACAGGCGGGACGGCATGTCAGGATTTAGTGCTGTAGTGTGCAACAATTCTCAAGCACAAAGACACAAATCTCGTGCCCACCACGCTCCATGCAATTCTGCTTCCCCAATAACGCTTCACAGAGCCGACCTTGCCACCTTCAGGACACTGCGCCAGGCAGACCAGACCAGTGGAGACCCTGTGCCCCTAGAAGGGGAGAAGCTCTGTGCTGATGGGCAGGTGAGCTGGGGTCATGACCTGAGCTGGCATGCCCCTCCCTAGAGTCGCATGCTGGAGGTGGGGGACTCAGGGAGGGACCCTGGGTTGAAGGGAGTCAGGGGTGGGGTTGCATGCAGGGGGCCTGGCCTCCTCCTAAGGGGAGGGGTAACAGGGTCAAGGGTGCAGCTCATGGGTGGGCCCTTGCTAAGCACAGGCAAGGCCCTAGGTTCCATCCCCAGCACAGACAAAAAGAAGGAAGCGCTCTGTGTGATGCAAGCCGGGGTGGGAAGGCGCCCTCCGCCAGCCAGGAGGGGCCTCACCAGGGCCTGCGGGTCGTAGGGCACCTCCAGGAAGGGAAAGCACCCAGGCGTGGGAGTTAAGCCACTCCGCTGAGGTGTCCCGGGAGGACAGCCTAAGTGGACTAAGCTGTCACCTGTGTCTGCGGCCATGGGACCCCTGTGCCACACCGGGGCACAGGGAGGCGTGCAAAGAACACAGGGGTTGGGAGCAGAGTCTTAGGTCCTAGGACGGACTGGGCCGGCAAGCAGCCGTAAAGTGGCGTGCAGCCGAGCGCGGTGGTGCACGCCTGTAATCCCAGCTGCTTAAGAGGCAGAGGCAGGAGGATTGCAAGTTCGAGACCAGAGGCAGTCTGCGTAACTTAGTGAGACTCTGTCCCAAAAAGTAAAAAAAATGAGCTGAGGGTGCAGCTCAGTGGTCCAGCACTTGCAAACACAAGGCCCTGGGTTCAACTCAACTCCCAGGACCCCCCCCCAACACACACACAAAGAAGTGGCATGGAGGGGGCTGGGGTGCAGCTCAGAGATGAGTACTTGCCCTCTGCAAAAACATCCCTCAGTGATACGGTTGCTGGGAAGCGGGAACCGGGCAGAGGGCAGAGGTCTCCAAGGATACCCAGGGGCAGCCCTGCCCTGCCTTCCTCATGGTCCCCTCCCCACTGGTTGTCCTGCGTGTTGCTTGGGTGCACAAGGGCGGGGATGCAGGGGCGGCTGCCCACAGGGTACCCAGCCCAGCGAGTACACACAGCCACCCAGCCGCCCTCCCGCCCGGAGCCGGCGACACTCACTCATCATATTTCACGCGGTACACTATGTCCTCGTCCAGCGTCGGGCTGGCCGTGGAGCTGCAGGGTTGGTTCTGGGTGGAAGGCCGCCTCACGACCCTAACCACCTGGGCCTCGAACCACGCTCCCATGCTGGTGTCCCGGGCATCGATGTACTCATTGACCTGCAGGGAGCGGAGGCTGTCACCCTGGAGGTTAGGGCAAGAATTCGGGCAAAAGCCGGGGGTGGCAGAGTGCGGGGTCGCAGATACAAAGCCTCCCTCAGACAGGGGTTCAAAACCTCGGCCGGGCAGTCCTGGTCCCCGCGGGGTGCTGGGCGAACTCCCTGGCCTCCACCTGCTCCATGCCAGGAGCTCCCCAGCCGGGACAGCCAGCTGTCAGCAGGTACAGCCTGGGTCCTCTAGGGACAGAGTCACCGCGGCTGAGAAGCGCTGCCTACAGAAGGCACAGGAGCCAGGAACCCAGGATCAGTGACAGGGACGCAGAGAGCATCCGGCCATCCTCGCTGCTCGGCCCCGATGGCCCACAGAGGCCACAACCTCCATCCAGGTGGCCGAGAGACTCTGGGTGGGTAGATCTTCCCGCAAAACCCCCTGAGCCCAGAGCTGGGGACCGCCGAGTTCGGAGCTGTCACCCTCTGCACCTGCCGTTGCGCGCGTCTCACCTTGTACAGCCCCTCGTCCGTCTCGTCCCAAGTGTCCTCCTCCGCCGGGCCGCCCTTTCCATCCGCCTCGCCATGCGTGGACGACTTGTCCGACTCGCTCTGGCCCAGGCAGCACCCAGAGTCGGTGTCCGACAACTCTGAATCGCGCTCCTTGGCGCTAGGCGGCAGCGCCAGGCTCTGGCGCACCAGCAGCTGAATGGTGTCGTTCAGGCGCACGTCATAGTCGAACAGCGTGTGTCCATCCTCCATCTGCGGAGACCCGCGCAGCGGAAGTCACTGGACGTGGCCAGGGCGGGGCTACATGGCCACGCCTGCCTGAAATCCCAGGGCTTGCTCGGGAGGCCAAGGCGGAAGGATCACAAGCAACTCCCCCCCAGAGCCCACCTCCACCTCGCGAGATCTCCCTCCAGGTGGGGGCGGAGCCAGAGGCAGAGGCCATGGGGGGGCTCAAGGAGAAGGATCGCGAGATCCAGCCTAACTTGGGCCTCGCGAGACCCTCTTAACCTCGAGAGACTTTATCACCAGGCAGGGGCGGAGCCTAACGCAGGCCACGTTTGTGACCCCTGCGGTGAGAAGGCGGGGGCAGAAGAATGGCGCGCTTGTGACTGGGCTGGGCCTTGGGAGGCCCTCCTAACCTCGTGAGACTTTGTTGCAAGGTAGGGGAAGGGTCAGGCGCAGTGGCCGCGTATTTTGGTCAGCATGGGGGCGGAAGGACGGCGAATTCCAGGCTGGCCTGGGCCTCACGAGACCCTGCCTCAGCCTCAACCTCGTGAGATTTTGTTATGAGGTGGGGGAAAAGCAGGCGCTGCGGCCATGTGTTTTGTTTTTGGTTTTGTTTTTGCGTTATTAGGGGTTGAACCCAGGGCCTGGACCACTGAGCTGCACTCCCAGCCCATTTTGTAGATTATTTTCTGAGACAGGGTCTCGCTAAGTTACACTGACTGTCTCTGGTCTTGAACTTGCGATCCTCCTGCCTCCGCCTCCCCAGCCGCTAGGATTACAGGCATGCCCCACCAGGCCCGGTTCAGCCACGTATTTTGATCCCAGCACTGGGGAAGCGGAAGGATGGTTTTGTTCTCGCGAGATCCTGTTTCAGCCTAGCGAGATCTCAACTCCACATGGAGGCCTGGTGGCCACGTGTGATCCCAGCCCTCCGGAAGCTGAGGCAGGAGGAGAGCGAGTACCTCTCGCGAGATCCTATGTCAGCCTAGCAAGATCTCAACTCCACATGGAGGCCTGGTGCGATAGCCACGCCTGGGATCCCAGTAGCTGGGAAGCTGAGGCGGGAGGATGGCGAGTTCTCGCGAGACCCCGTCTCCACCTTGTGAGAGGTCGTCTCCAGGTGGGGGTGGGGCCTGGCGCCATGGCCACACCTGAGATCCCAGCCCTCGGGAGGCTGAAACGGGAGAATGGCAAGAGGCATGCAATACAACCTCCTGAGACCCTGAGTCAAAAAATAGGCTGAGCAGGCGCAATGGCACACACCTGTAATCCCAGCCAATCGGTTGGCAGAGGCAGGAGGATCACAGGTTCAAGGCCGGAGACAGGCTGCATAATTTCTCAAGAGTCTGTCTGAAGGTAAAAAATGGGCTGGGGGTCCAGCTCAGCGGTAGACCAATTACAAAGTACATGTGAGGCCTTGATGTCAACCCCCAAGTACAGCAAAAAAAGAAAAAAGAAAAGGAAGGAAAAGGGGCCGCGTGCACCTCAGTGGTGCAGCAGTCGCCCGGCCTGGCGTGTGGGAGACCCTGGGTTCAACCCCCAGCACTGGAGGCAAAAAACAAAAACAAACCCATGAGGCCTGCACCTGGGGAGGACACCCTCTATGCAGCATCAGCGCCCTTTTCTGTCCTTCAGGGTCCCAGGTGCCTCTGACGGAAGCCAGTGGCCTTCCATGCTGTGTGTGTGGGTACCACGCACAACACAAGCCCACCTGCACACTGGGGAAGGGCAGGTGGGCTCTTCCAGGGAGCTTTGCATTGCTGATACTTTACAGGCTATCGTCTGTTTTCAGACAGGGCCTCACAGGCCTAGGCTGCCTGGAACTCCGGATTGTCCTGCCTCCCGAGGACTGGGAACCCAGGCATACCAGCCATGGCCATTTTCATATAAGGGTAAACGTCTATCACTCCCACCATCCGCGCTCTAAGGGCACCGGCCCTGGAAACACCAGCAGTGTCTGAGAGCCTGTGGCTGTCAGCTGGGGGAGCCCCTGGCATGGACCAGGTGGGAGCCAGGGGTGCCACTCAGCACCCTGCAGCGCCCAGGATGCCTACCCTAGAGGAAGAACTGGCCCAGGGTCCACAGCGTCAGGGTTGAGCCCTGCGTTACAGGGCCCGGAGGACGCAGCCCAGCTTTCTCAGTTTCCCTTTTGTTCCCCACCAGTCCCTGGACACCAACTTGCAGGTGGCCCTGGGAGCTTGTCATCTCAGCTGCTGAGGTGGGGACGTGTCTTCAGGTCCCACAGTTCCCCACTGTGCCCACACCCAGAAGGACCTGCACATGTCACCCCCGTGCCCTGAGGCTGCTGGGTCGGGTCACTCCCTGCGGACTGTTCTCTGGTGGGTGCTCTGGGCCCTGCCGGATGCTGAGCGGAGTCCCTGGCTTCCACGTGCTCCATGCCTGGAGCACTGAGTTGTGACCCCCGCCACAGAAACCCCCCATGTGGCCTAGCGTCCCTGGGGCCATGGGTAATGCCTTGAAGGGGAGAGAAAAACCTACAGGTCAGCTTTCTCAGGGCTCGTGGTCAGTGTGTGGTCCCTATTAATATGCAAACAGCACCAGGGGTCAGAGGACGGGAGAGGCCCAGGGCTTGGCCCTTCCCAGCCCAGGGAAGTTTCTGTGGGGGTCACAGGAGCACGAGATCCTGGTGCAAGACGCCCCCTCTGGCAGACCACAACTCCACACTTCTCCTGTCTCCATGGGCACGTCTCAAGGCCACCTTGAACCTCACCAGAGGTCAAGGCCTCCCCAGCCCATGCCAATCCTCTCATCCACCCAGCGCCGGGGAAAGCCTCCAAAGGGCTGGGCACCACCAGCCCTCCCACCCTGGGTCTGCCTGCACGTGCAGGTCACGCGGCATTGTGCTCAAGAGAAAACCGCTGACCAGCCCACGGATGGAGGCACCCACGCGGCGCGGTTCATCCATCCCACGCTGGGACACCACACAGCCGTGAACAGGAGACAGGCTCTGACGCCACGTGAGGGGCCCTGAGGACGCGGTGCGACGAGGCCCCCCAGTGTGCAACCCCACTGATGGGAAACGGGCAGAGCAGGTGAAGCCAGAGACGGGAAGTGGGTTCGTGGGTGCCTAAAGCAGGAGTGGGGAGCCGGGGGTCAGCTGAAGCAGGCAGAGCTTCCTTTTGAGATGAAAATGTCCTGAGATTGACTAGGTGGCTGGGCACCTCTCTAAGCAGACCTCAATCATCCAGCTCCCGCATGGGTTCACTGGGGGTACTGCTTGGAACGTGAGCCATATTGCAGGAAAGCTGTCATTTTTGTACAAAAGGAAAGCAAGGGCACACCACTTGGCAGCCTGAGGCAGGAGGATCACAAGTTCAAGGTCAGCCTGGGCTATGTAGTGAGACCCTGTCTCAAAACACTAAAGACAGCCGGGGGTGTAGCTAGGTGGCGCAGCACTTGCTTGGCATGCCTGCGTTTCATCACCAGCACCACAGAAAATAGACAAAACGCTAAGTTCAAGCCAGGCACCATGGCGCACACGTGGGATCCCAGCAACTCTGGA
>VMDO01001426.1:153604-171611 GCA_007922755.1 Pedetes capensis
GTCACCTTTTTTTTTTTTTTGTGGTACTGGGGGTTGAACCCAGGGCTTCGCGCCTGCATGCTTTGAAAGTGCTGGACCACTGGGCTGCACATCCAGCCCCCCCCCCCTTTTTTTAACTTTTTTAAGACAGGGTCTCACTAAGTTACACAGACTGACTCTGGTCTTGAACTTGCGATCCTCCCGCCTCTGCCTCTGCCTCCCGAGCCACTGGGATTATAGGCGTGCACCACTGCGCCCAGCTCGTCATTTTGAAAACAGGAAGTCATTGTCCCCAGTGTAGCTGACAGGGAAGCCAGCACGCAGAGAGCCACAGGCTCCTAGCACGGCCCCTCACACCCAGGACCTGGCTCCCCGGCACCCTTTCAGCAGCTGTGGATCCTGGGCCTGGTCGTTGTCTGGGTTGGGGCCCTGGCTTGCAGACCTCCATGCCACTTGCTCCCCCAACATGTACCCAAACAAGGCTCAAGTCCCCCAACCCCATGAGAACCACTGAATACAGAGGCCCTCACATATGCCCGAGGGACACAGACACTGTTGCTGATCTATGATCTTTGCAGTGTGACCTACCAGCGCCACCATAAACCTGTGATGTCAGGCAGGTGGTGGGAGAAGGAGCAAAACGTGGCCATCTCACAAAAAGCACATCACGCAGCCAAAGGGAGGATGTCAGGGTGATGAGGAAAAGTGCCAGGCAGGGACCCACGGGACAGTGGGGGGGGGGGGCGGCGATCACCCTGTGCCAAAACAGCGAAGTGATCACGAAGGTCCCTAGGAGGAAGCCAGGAGTCCCACACAGAGGACCCAGAAGGGAGACCGGGGCAGCAGCAAGAAGGCAGGAAGGATGCAGGGTAACAGGACAGGCAGTGGCCAGGAGGGGACCCGAGTCGCTGCAGGCAGCTCTCAGCAATGACCAGGCTCTGCCCATGTCAGGAGAGGTGGCAGAGAACACACTGTGGCTCACAGGCCGCGAGGATGTGTCTGGGGACAAACAAGGCCAGAGGTGGGCAGGGACAGGACTAGACAAGGTCAGGCTGGCTTGGAGCCGACTCCAGGATGTCCCTCACGACCCAGTCTGAATTGTCAAAGTTTAGTTTATAAAAGAGGCGCAGAGAGTCACAGTAACAAACCAGGACAGCAGGGGCTGGGTGCAGCCAAGTAACAGCTCTTGTCTGGCAGGCCAGATGCCCCAGGTTCCAGCCCCAGCACCACAAAATAAAATAAAAAACAGCTGGGCACCCTGGCTCACACCTGCAAATCCCAGCAACCTGGGAGGTGTAGGCAGGAGGGACAAGAGTTTGAGGCCAGAGGTAGACTGTGCAGCTTAGCAAAATTGTTTCAAAATAAAGAATACAAGGAGGGCCGGGGGTATGGCTCAGGGGTACAGCAGTTGGAAAGAACACCGAGGCCCTAGGTTCAATCCCCAGTACCAGAAATACGGGAAAAAAAAAAAAATACAGGTGAGTGTCATTCCACCATGGGGACCTTTTCTGCAAAGCGCAAGGTTAGGTGATGTCCTCCTGCAAACAGTGACTTCTACAAACCTCAGATGGTTCCGAGTCGCTAGGCCCCTAACCCGCAAGGGCACCACTCTGCAGCCTGTCGCAACCAAAGCATCACTGTGCCATGTGTGACTGTCCACAGATCTAACAACTAGGTAGGCCCACGTCCTTCGAGATCATTGTCACCATGGGGAAACGGTCACTGAGGAGGACGCGCACCCTAACTTACACATTACACAGTGCAAACCTGAACAGGCAGCACATGCTGCCCCTGAGCGTGCACGCTTTGCATCATCAGTTAAAACTTAGATTTATAAGAAGTGCAAAGAAAAAAAGGAAACTTAGAAGCTCGCCACACCTGCAGTTCTGGCCAAATTTCTACCTTGTGCCATCTGGGGATCGTTTCAGGGTTCCAGTGCCACCCCAAGGTCAGGACATAACGTCACCAGTGGCAGTTCTCCAGCAGGCTTAAAGACTGACTTTCAGGAGAGGTAGAGGGGGCGGGATCAGACGGCAGGACTCCAGGAGGGCCGTGGGCGCCATGGGCCCGCTGGGCACGGCGGTGCCCACCTGTCATCCTGCAGCTGGGAAGCAGAGCGGGGCTGCGAGTTCGAGACCAGCCTGTGCTACATCGGGAGATGCTGTCTCTCACCCACACACAGAAGCCAACCCAGCCGAGAACGGGGTCTCTGTGAGGAGTGCAAGATGCCTGTCGCTGGCTGACCCCACCATGCTGTGCTCGCTAAGGGGCAAAAGAGGCCGCGGGGGTTACGTGGCCAGGGCAGTGGCATATGTGCTCTGAGCGTGGACTCTTTCCTGGGGGGCATTCCTAACAGACTAGAGACCCTACTGGGCAAACCCCTGGCCCCAGAGCAGCAGCTGGGGACCTGTTCTAGCACATTCCACAGCAGTGCTGTCCCACAGTGAAATCTGGATATGCCAAGCAGAGCCTGGACAGGACAGGCGAGTCTCACAGGCCAACTCCAGCCCACGCCTGGTATGCTAAAGCTTCATCATTCATTTTTCAAGACAGGGTGTCACTGCATTGCCCAGGCTCGAGCAATCCTCTCCGAGCATCTGGGACGGCGAGCATCTGGGACGGCAAGCGTGCGCCCCTGTGCCAGGGGATAACGTTCCCAGGAACCCACCACGGCCCTTCCCTTCCGGGCCATCTCTAGCGGCCTTTGTATGATTCTGCCCCCAGGGACCCTTGGGCCTATCTGGGGACACGTGAGGCTATCACAACTGGAACATCCTGCCACCAAGCAGGTGGAGGCCAGGGACATCGCTTGGCACCCTACAGGGAGAAGGACCAGGTCCCGGTGGCCACAGGGGCAGAGAGGCTCCTGGGCTGACAGATTTCTGGCGTCTATCAGGAGCCAGGCCAGGGACTCAGGCCTGGGCAGTCACCATCTCACCCCAGGTTCACCAGGCTTTGTAAAATGGAAATGTGGGAGCTAAACGGTCACTGGCCAGAGGCTCAGGGATTTGGGGAAATTCCATCAAAGCCCTAGACGTTGTACCTAAGGATGGTAAAAGGACCCCACATGACTGCCATTGTGATTTTTATGGGCAGCTTTAAAGCTTTAAGAAAAAAAAAAAGGTGCCAAATATCTTGTGCGTTTGCCCAGGCTGGGCCTGCCGCCCACAGTCCCTGCGAGGCCCCCTTGCTACCTCAGCTCCTGCATTCCCATTTCCTCCAAGCAAGTGACATAATGACCACCTAGTTCAGCCCGGGAGGCCACGGCGCCGGGAACGTCCAGAGAGGCCCAGCTCTGGTCGCCTTTAAAGTCTCCATCGGCCTCGCTGCAGACAGGGCTGCCGAGCCCTGTTTCTTTAAACAAAAAAAAAAGAAAAGAAAAAGGAAAGAAAAGGCCACAGACGCTCTAGAACCTTCTGTCAGAACAGCCCAGCTGCACCCACTTCGAGGGGCTGGTTTCTGTCCCTATCAGCTGCAACCCATGCAGACCTTGGGCGGCCCGGCTGGCTGTGGGCGTCTCCACCCTCCTGCCTCCCACCCCCAGGCCCGCGACCTGGGGAAATTGCGTCACCGCTGAGGCTTGCCCAGGAAACCGGAAGCCGGGCACATTCCCTTACAAAGCCGCCACATGGGGGCGAGTCCTGGGGAAGGGGACCGGAGGCAGCTGCTGGGCTGCACATGACCCTGCGATCTTTCCCTCGCCAGGAAAGCCAAGCTGTGCCAAGAGACGCTGACCTGTCCTGGGATTCAAGGTTCGGGGTTCGAGTCCAGACCACGCCAGGCAATCTCTACCTGGGAGGGGAGCCAGGGCCAGGGCCAGGCTTCCTCCGGGCTGACATCCTGCAACTAAAGGCACAGCCAATGCCCGCCTACAAGGGACCTAAGTGTACCCGTTGCCACGCTTCAAACCTACAGTGCGGATCAAATATTCCATTAAGAACAGAGGGAGATGGGGTTCAACTTCCATAATGCCGACATTTGTCTAAATTCTCCAGGCTGGCTGCCTAGCACTTCCTGTGCTGCATCGAGTAGGGGAAACCCATAAGGTTAAGAGCTTGTTGATAGGTGCCATTAAGTCGGGTCCGACTCAGTGACCCTCACAGGGTTTCCAGTGGCTGTTTCTGGATTGCTTTGGGAGTGGATTGCCACATACTCCTCCCGTTTTGGCGGTGCTGGGGATGAAACTCAGTTCCTCAGCACAGAGCGGTGCTCTACCGACTGAGCTCAACCCCAGCCCAAAAGAGCTTGTAGGCCAGCGTGACCAGCCCTACGAGGCCTGTGAGCCGGTCGCCGACAGGCCTGGTGTATGCCTGGTGTATGCCGTGTTACTCCACTACATGCCAAGTTTACCTAAGGAATAAGTGAAGGGCAGGAACAGAACTAAGATGCTCAACTGCAGTGAACGCCAAGCATGCTGGAGGGCCTACGGAGGATGTGGACGCGTGTCGGCAACATACTGTGAAATGGAGGTGGAGGCAGCAGGATTGCAGCGGGATTTGAGGCCAGAGGCAACCTGCACGACTTCAGGACTTCAGCGAGACCTCATCTCAAGGTAAGAAATTTTAAGATGGCTGGGGGTGCAGCTCAGCGCTTGAGCACTTGCAAAGCATGTGTGAGGCCCTGGGTTCAACCCTCCAGCGCTACAAAAAAAAAAAAAAAAAAAAGATGGTGGCCAGACAGGAGGACAAAGAGGAAGCTATGTGACAGCCCATGTCCAGCCAGAGGTCAAGGGTAAAATCTGCCTGGTAGGTGCATTTACATTACGCTCTTCCAACTTTGCTGCGTGTCTGAGCTGTGAAAATGGCCATGTCAAAGGTGACTCCGTGCCTGACACACAGCAGGCATTCAATAAAGTGCCTTTGAACTTGAGAGTCCAGCCCGTCTTGAACTTGGCAGGTCAGCCAGTCTAAAGAAACTGTGCGAAAGTAAAGGCTGTGCCACACATATGTGCTGAGTGGCGAATCACGATTTATTTCGATGCCACAAACAGCAGCCACCGTGGGAGGAGGAAGAGAGCCTGCAGCAGGGGATGGCGACCCACCCTGGGCTTCTCCCCACCTCCCCCACACGCAGCTGCGCTCCACGTTCCCCCAAAGTCTGCAGCCCCTCCCCGGGGAGGGAGGGTTAACTCGGATTCCTAAGGCGCTGGAGTCATCCAATCTCTTCCGGGAAGGAGGCTGAGGTCTCCCAGGGCGCCGCCAGCCCAAGAAATTAATCATCACCACTGGTTTCCAGTACTCCCTCCCAGGCCCCCGAACCCCGTGCCAGGCATACCGCATCTGTTCTCCAACCTAGACGCCAGATGGCAGCAGTGCCCGGCTCGACAACGAAGTCAGGCACTGGCAACCCAACTGGCCACTTTTTATACGGCTAGAGGTCTCTGTGCCTCATCTCTACAGGCCACCAAGGCCCAGGGCAGCCCTAGCAGGCAACCCACCCTACACCTCCTCCCACCTGGGAACCCCTCCCCTCGAATGCCCAGGTTTCCCTGCAAGACACCAAAAAGCCCCAGGTGCCGAGGATAAAACGTCCCAAACTCGGGCAGCTGTTACACAAAAGATGGCCATTTTAAATGCTACCAGGGGCTCAGGCGGGGGGAGCAAACAGAAATACAAGGGAGACCTCAGAGAGACCACCTGGGTCAACCCAGAGTGGTGGAAATGCCTGGCCCACAAGCACCATCTCCAGGACCTTGAATAAACTAATCCAAATCTCAAATCACTCTATGGGTCTGAGGCTTAATGGGCACAGTCTGTGGCCAATCAGGATGTGTTTTAAAAGAAAAAACGTGCTCCCTTCTGTGTCCTAACTGCATGACGATTCCAGACCTTTCTTCCAAATTTCTCAGCCCTCCGTGGCCCACCTCCAACAACTTTCTCTAGAAATTATTCTGGGAGCTTTAAAACAAACAAACAAAAAAAACCCCAAGACTTTGAAAGGCCAGACGCTACAGATTAAAGTACCAGCTGCCCGCATGGCATGTCTACGGGCGAGTCCGGCCTTTGTTCCTGAACCTCCCCGACATTTGAGGTTTCTGTAAGACTTCTTTTTCCGGGAGACGTGAAGCCCGTGGCTGCCGAGAAGGGCTGCCTGGACCAGGCAAGAACAAAGGTGGCGGCGGGCAGCCCGCCGGGGAGGCCTTACCTGTTTGCCTCTGTAAAAGAGTCTCTGTAGACCCGGCTCCACGTGGAACAGCTCGTGAATCTTCCGCCTCAGCTCTTGCACTTTGGTCAGCCTGGACAGCGAGTTCACGGTGTGAGTCTCCTTCCCGTCCATGGTGCGCACCTGGACCCACATGGTGCCGGCGCTGAGAGCCAGGAGGGCAGAGAGAGAGAAAGAGAGAAAGACCCCCCAGGTCAGTGGGGCCAAAGCCACCAGGCCATGCTAGGCTATAGTGGGATCCTGGTTGCTTTTGTCCAGCTGGTGGACATTAGCAAATCCCCAGATTGCCCACCCAAGCCTCCTGATCCCCATATACCACCAGGCAGACTAAATTAGGGGTTTATTGCCTTTATTACCAGCGAATGGTAAGGACGGCGCAGGGAAGGAGAAGGGATCTCAACCCCCACCGGCCCCAGGGGAACCCACCAAGCCTTCACATGGGAAAGCAACGTCCAGGCAGGAGGGAGACTCCGGTCACGCCAAGCGTGGCCTCGGCGCTGGCTCGCTTGCTCATTCATTCACTCATTCATTCATTCACATTCATTCCCGGCGTTCATTTTTACACAGGAGGTACTCCCCAAAGTCCGGCGTGGGCCAGAACTTCATAAGTCCGGGAGGGAAACTCAACCAAGTATGACCGCGAGGGCGGGATCCCCGCAACCCGCGAACCCCGTGCGCCCCTCCGTTCTGCACCCGCACCCCACAGTGCGAGAGCTACGCGGACGGCCCCGCGGTGGCCATGGCAACCGGCCGCCCCGTCCCGGCCCGGCCGCCCAGTGCGCCCGAGGACTCACCTCCGGCCCCGCGGCCGCCCGAGCCCCGCGGACCTGCGCCCCTCGGCCCGGCGCCCAGGCCACACTCGCCAAAGCCCTAGCGGGTCGCGCCGAGGAGCCCACGCCCACCCCCGCCGCTGGGACTGTCCGAGGGGCCCCGCTCGCCGAGTCCCGCCCCCCTTCACTTGCGCGGCCTCTTATTGGCCGCCCGGCGCATGGCCGCCCCGCGCCTCTCGCTCGCGATTGGTCCAGGCGTGCCCGAGGAGCTAAGGGCGCGCGAAATCGGGCTCAGGCGCGACAATTGAATCGCGAGGCCCCCCGCGCGCAGGCGCGGAGCCTCACGGCCTCGCCCGCCGGGCCCGCGCGACCCTCGCGCCACTCCCGGGCGCGCCGTGCCGGGGGCTGGCACGGGCTGTGGACCCCGGGACCCGCTGCGAGGCGCAAGTGCGCTTGCGCTGGCGGTGCTGTCCCGGGCCACGCGAGGAAGTTCCCGCAAAGTCCCCACGCGCCCCGCGCCGCGATCGGCCCCGCCGCTCACCTCCGCGGCAGCCGTGATCCGCGCGCCCGGCCCGGCTGGAGACGGTGGGGCGGCCGTGTGCGTGGCGCGGACCCGCATAAGGCCCGCAGCGCCCGGTCCCGCCCCGCTGCCCGCCGCACCACCGGCCGCTCTGATTTTTTTCCCGCGAAAACTCGGCGTCTGGGAGTCGTGGGGCCGCTGGAGGCCGTGGCGGGGGCGGGCGCCCGCCTCCTGATTGGCCACTGCGGTGGCGGGAAGCGAGGAAGGGAATTGGGGCGCCCCTCCACCCCCAGCTCCTCCCAGCGGGCCACGGCCCCGCCCTGCCCGGCGCGCTCCACTGGGCGCGTCCAGCGCGCAAGGGGGGCCGGTGGCGGGACCTGGGCCCCCCGCCGCACAGGAACCCCGGGAGGACCCCCAACAGGGACCCCCGCTGGTGGAGACCCCCTGACCTCCTAAATCCGTTTCCGCAGCCCCCATCTCCTGAACACAGATTGAGCAGTAGGGCTAAGAAGGCCGAAACCCATGTCCATATACAACTAGACACTGGAGGGACCCCCCCGCCGGACAGCTCGCACCCCGATGTCTGGCCCGATCGCCCCCAACCCTGCTGCCTAGCGTCCCCACCCTACCCACCCGCAGGCCTTGCTCACTGGCTTTTCCCGCCTCGTTTTCCCGCCTTCTCAGGGCTGTCCAGGCGGGCAGGGCTGCCCTGCCCCCTCCGGCTGGCCTGCTCCATTCCGACCACTCTTGGCGGGCATTCCAGTGACCCGGGCTGGGCACCTACAAAGAAGCCGGACAGGGTGCCCGGAGTTGGGAAGCCCAACGGTGGGCAAGGCGTACTCCGCCCCACCCCACCCCGTTGGTGGTCTTTATCCCTGGAGGGTACATTTTTTGTCTGGGGACCGAGGCGAGATGTCATTAAATACAGCAGATGACTTAAGATGGTCTCAGAAGCGATGAAGACGGACAGTCCTGGAAAGCTGGGAAGTGACCGGTGGTCAAGTGGGGGCTGGGGAAAGGGGATATTCCGGCTAGGCGAATGCCTGGGCCTCACAGTAGATTCACCTGATCAGAGATCGGCAATCACTGTCCCCAAGGGTACATGGGTCCGGGAGGGAGGAGACTTAGGGGGTGGGGGATGAGGGCAGAGGGGTGACGGGTAAGACCTCAGTAGCCACCAGAACCACGTGGGTCTCTCTCAACAGCAGCAAGTAGGAATGGGTGAACGGAAAGATGTCAAGAGGCATCTCTTGGCTTTTACAAAGTTTCTCTAGCCTGTTGCTTGGCCCTTCTGTCTTTCCAACGCTGTTTCTGCTGTTACCCCAGGGCCCCCAAAGACAGCCAAGTCTTCATCCCCAATATCAGAGAATATGCTACTTTCAGAGGCAAAAAAGGCTTTGCCAGTGTTACTAAGGATTTCAAGATGGGAACTTTCGCCCAGATGAGCCAGGTGGACCCAATCCTATGACACAGTCCTAAGAAATGAAGAGGGAGGGCGGAAGGTCAAAGTTAACCAGCCAGGTGTGGCCATGGAAACAGAGGTTAGAATAATAAGGCCAAGAGGTAAGGGATACAGGCTGCTTCTGGAAGCTAGAAAAGGCAGGGACAGAATCCTGCCCTGGAACTTTCCTGCGGATTCCTTGATTTAGTACTAAGGTTGGCTTTAGACATCCGACCTCCAGAGCTAGAAGACAATAAACATGTTTTGTTACAAGCCAATTGTTACATCAGCCAAAGACAGCCCCCAGCTCAGACACCCAAACACCAGATGTTGCTGTTAATTGTCTCCAAATTCAAGACCCCATCAATGCCACCAAACATAATTCTGGACCCTCAGCCATCAGCCACGGATTGGCCACACCGGAGCTATGATTAGGAGTACAGTATGCCCACCTGTATTTGTGACCTCCCTGGCCTCTTCCAAAGGAACCTGGCCTGTTCCTATTTCTATCCTCTGTTAGTTCTAGCGGTTGCAAAAAAATCCACGTGGATGAAAGTGAAAATTTCCTAAATTTGCACAAGTTAATAATTGATTGTTTTAATAATTTTAAAACACAAAGCTGGGCGCAGTGGCACACGCCTATAATCTCAGCCACTCGGGAGGCGGAG
Organism: Pedetes capensis; assembly: GCA_007922755.1. Taxonomy (NCBI): domain Eukaryota; kingdom Metazoa; phylum Chordata; class Mammalia; order Rodentia; family Pedetidae; genus Pedetes; species Pedetes capensis. The sequence goes on from VMDO01001426.1 coordinate 163,145, forward strand.
ACAGGAGGATCTTGGCTTCAAGGCCAGAGGCAGCCTGTGCAATTTAGGGAGAACTTGTCTCAAGATAAAAGATTTAAAAATGGGCTGGGGTGCAGCGCAGTGGTAGAGCACTTTCACAGCATCTGTGAGGCCCAGCATTGAACCCCCTCATTACTGCAAAGTAAATAAATGAATAAATAAGACTACTCCAGGCATCTAGAAAGAAGTTTATAAGCCAGTCCGGGAGTCAGGACATCAATATCCACAAAAGCTATCATAAAATAAACTAAGATACAACAGAGAAAATGAGGCCTGTTGGTATGGACAATGGGTATCATCTAGCACCTTCTCTGCTTCAATGTCCATACCATAGGCACCAACCCACATATTAAAAGAAAAAGGGAAAAAAAAAAAAAAAACACCAAGTATAAGAAGCAAAGGGCCCCACATTCCCTTTTGCAAAATCATAGGCTCTTGGAGGTCATTAAGTCGTTCAACAAACTTTCATTGACACCACCACCACCACCCTTGTCTGAATTTGACCCTGGGTCAGGCAGGCATTGGTGAGCAGAAAAAGAAAAGCTCATAGATACAAAGTCTTAGCCTGGAGGTACTTCTCAAAGGGGAAGCCTGAGGCTTAAAGAGAGATGTCAATCATGCAGGGAAACAGGGCTCAGGTTAAGCACACAAAGCTTTGGGCATCCTCAGTCCACACCAGACGCCTCATCTATAATTTTTTCCTAACACAGACTGGTGTAACTGTTGGGTCATTACATTAACGTGGAAATGATTCCCAGTATGTGATACCAAACCTGGGAGGTGACCTGCCACGTTAGAGGGGGCCATCAAATAGGACAAAAAAGTACCTTTGGGCCCATCTTCTGGCGCTCTTTCTTCATCTGTCAAGGGAGCGGATGAGGTCTAACGCACCAGGGTGGTTGGAAGAACGCTTCCCAACCGGGCCCCCGCATCTCATTCCTAGCCAGAACGCTGGAGTCTTATTTGGGGGAAGGAGTTATTTATTTTTTTGTGACTTCCTGAGAAAAAAGTACTCAGGCTGCTGTGTCAAGACCCAGTGAGAATTTTGCAATTCTAAAGCAATCGCTGGCCTGAGCCACGTGATGTCACAGAGAGGTGAGGTCACCGCCGCCTAGGGATCCGGAATCTCAGCAGCATGGGGGAGGGGGAGGATACACATCCACCACCCAAGTCCCATGTCTGTGGTGAAGTCAATCGACATAGCGCTGCCCAAGGATGCCGTCTACCTGGCTGGCTCCAGCATAGACGGGCAGGTGATTCTAACCCTCAACAGCACCCTGGTGGACCCCATAGTTAAGGTGGAGCTCGTGGGCAGGGGTTACGTCGAGTGGAACGAAGAGGTCGGGGAGTCCCGCGATTATAGCAGAGATGTTATTTGCAACAACAAAGCCGATTATGTGCATAAAACAAAGACGTTCCCAGTGGAGGGTAAGGACGAGGCTGGCAGCCAACCGTAGCACTAATAGCAACCTGGGTCTGGAAGGTAAATACATCTGGTAGTCAATCAACGAACTCCCAGGGATCTCAGACATGGGCAGAGGCCGGGTTCTTCCCGGGGAGGGAAGCCACATGTAACCACGACCGGTAGATACATGTAACAGGAAAATAACAAGACACAAGGAGCCAACCACAATCTCAACATTAAAAATGAACTTTCCAAGTAGTCCCCTTGGGACATGATGTTGTTGTTAGGTGCCATCCAGTCGGTATCCGACTCATAGCGACCCTCATAGGGTTTTCAATGGCAGACTGTTTTGGGATTGCCTTGGGAGTGGATTGCCAGGTCCTTCTCCCATTGCTGGCAATTGGACTCGGGACCTCAGAGACTGCAGCACAGCACTCTACCAACTGAGCTAAATCCCAGCCCCCATGGGAAATGATAAATACGCTTAAATCAGCGATTGCCTTCCGTAGGCCCATAAGTAACCTTTGTTATTGTTTTATGGACAAATCTGCCCTTGCTAGTGATCCCCAAGGAGATGAAATAAGGAGTCCTGTGGCCACAGGGAAAGAGGGGAGGCCAAAGAGTTGGGGAGACCTTCCAGGGAAGGACTGACTAGTCCCCAGTCCCACTAACTCAGTTCTGAACAGACAGCAAGGACTCAGCGCTGCTGGGAAAGTAATGTACATTCTTTCTCTCTCCTCTTCCCTCACTTCCTCCCTCCCTCCCTCCCTCCCTTCCTTTCCCTCTTTCTCTTCCTTTCCCTCTTTCTCTCTCTTTCTTTCTTTCCTTTATTTATTCATTTTTATACGGGAGACTCAAAGCCACAACTTGCTTCTCGCATGCTTTGTGAGCATTCCACCACTGAGCAGCACCCCCAGCCTGCTTTTCGTTTTCTGTTTGAAGACAAGGTCTCGCCAAATTACATAAGCTGCCTCAAACTCGCGATCCCCCTGCCTCAGCCTCCTGAGTCTCTGGGATGACAGGCGCTGGCTGCCGCTCTCCTCATCCTTCCTAAACTGTCTTCTTCAGGATGTTTCCAGGTTTTCTGCAGTTAAGCAACACTTTTCTGAACAAAGTTGACTGATTTATTTATTTATTTATTTATTTATTTATTTATTTATTTTTGGAGCCAAGGTCTTGCTATGTAGTTTAGACTGGCCTCAAATTCACTATGTAGCCCAGGCTGGCTTGGAACTCACGAGTCTCCTCCCACTGCCTCCCAAATGCTGGAATTGCGGATGCGCCCTGATGCCTGGCTCCACGTTTTAATTTTACGCTTTAAATTTTAGATGGGAGCTGGGGGCAGTGGTTCACTCCTGTCATCCCCACCATTTGAGAGGCAGGGGCAGGAGGATCGCAGGTTCAAGACCAGAGGCAGCCTGTGCAATGGAGCGAGAACTTATCTCAAGATAAAAAATAAAGAAAAATGGGCTGGAGCTGCAGCCCAGTGATAGAGCACTTGCAAAGAATGTATGAGGCCATTGGCTCAAGTCCCAAGTAGAGAGAGAGATAGAGAGAGAGAGAGGAAGGAAGGAAACAGAAAATAAAGGAAGGAAAGAAAAAAAGAAAGAGAGAAAGAAAGAAAGAAAAGAAAGGAAGGAAAGAAAGAAAGAAAGAGAAAGGAAGAATAAATTAATAAATACATCTTAGGTGGAGGAGGCAGAGAAGATCTTTCTGTGGAGATTGCTGACCGTGCATATCTGAGCGATGGGAGGGACCCACCATGCAGGCATCCAGGGACAAGCAGCGCTGGGCCACCGCTCAACCCTCAGCAACTCTGTTCCCTCTGTGTCTTAACCCATCTGTAAAATGGGACTAGGAAGAGGCCCTGGGTCATGCGGTTGTTCTGAGGTGTCCATGGTTTAAAGGTTTAAAGGTACGGAAGGGATTTGAACAGTGTTGTTAGGTGCCATGAGTTGAGTCCGACTCGTAGCGACCCCCACAGGATTTTCAATGGCTGACTGTTTCGGGATTGCCTCAGGAGTGGATTGCCAGGCCCTTCTCCCATTTTTTCAGTGCATGGAGTCAAACTCGGGACCTCAGAGACTGCAAAGCAGTGGTCTACCAACTGAACCAAATCCCAGCCCCTGAATGGTGCCGGGCATACAGTAAGTGCTTGATAAATGTTAGCTCTTTCAGCCCAGCATCAAGGATAGCACTGCGCTTTGTGCAACTGATCCTCCCCTTCGGAAGCATCTGCCCGACACCTATATATTTATTTAACAGACCGTATTGAGAGCCTACTGTGTGCAAACCCATGCTCAGTGCTGGGGCGTGCAGCAATGAACAAAACAGCATTGCTACTGTCTTCAAAACTACATGTGCTCAGGAAGGTAGGCGATAAGTTGCGAGTTTTTGTCAAAACAAAAATAGGAAGTTCATAGAAACAGGGGCAGGGTGAGAAGGTCAGCCCGGTCATCTGCTGTCACTCAGTTGGGGCCTGAGGTGTCATAGATCACATGCTTAGCATGCATTAGGCCCTGGTTGAAGCCCAGCACCAAATTCCAAAGATATTAATCACCCACTGTATGCTACAAATATTTGTCGTTGTTTTTGGTGCCGTTGAGTTGGGTCTGACTCATCAGACCCTCAGAGGGTTTTCAAAGGCTGATTGTTCCGGGGTCGCCTTGGGAGCGAATTGTGGTGTCCTTCTTCTGACCACAAATATTAGGTACCTACTTCTATCATGGCCTGCAGCATAGCACTGTGGCGTCTGATCCCGTCAGATCTCGGATGCTAAACAGGGTTGGGCCTGGTTAGAACTTGGATGGGAGACCGCCTGGGAATACCAGGTGCTGTAGGCTTGGGAGACGGACCCGGCTACCTGCTCCCAAAAAACAGTCCACCATTGGAAACCCTATGAACAGCAGAGAAGCACTGACAATAGTGTTTCGCCTGTTGCACACAGGGTCTCTATGAGTCGGAACCAACAACAACAGCAACTCCGACTACCTGCTGGGGTTTTGCTCAGTTGGTAGGTTGCTCTGACTCAGGCCCTCAGTTGGATCCCCAGCACCACAAAAACTGGAGAAGGAAGTGGCAGTGCAATCCTGAAACCGGATGAGGGTTGTGATGCACTTGGGTCCATAGCACCTAACGAAAACAACTTACACTACAGCTATGAAGCACCTAATACACATCACAAATACCAAGCAGCTATTATATACCACAAATATTAGATTCTACTGTACACCACAAACATAAGCACTTACTGTATACTACAAATATTAAGCCTGCAGCAGTAGGCCTGTGGCATCTGATCCTGTCAGATCTTGGAAGCTAAGCAAGGTCAGGCCTGATTAGTCCTTGGATGGGAGACCGCCTGGCAACACCACGTGCTGTAGGCTTGGGAGACAGACCCAGCAGTCCACTCCCAAAAATCAACCCGCCATTGAAAATCTTATGAACAGGGCTGGGCCTGGTGGTGCACGCCTGTAATCCCAGCAGGCGAGCAGGAGGATCGCAAGTTCAAGACGAGAGGCAGTCTGCGTAACTTAGCGGGACCCTGTCTCAAAAAGTACAAAGTACAAAAAGTACAGGTGCAAAGTACAAAAAGTACAAAGAAGTTCAACTTCCAGTACCACAAAAAAAAAAAAAAAAAAAAAACAACTTATGAACAGCAGAGAAGAACAGCAGAGAAGCACTGATAAAGCACTGATAATAGTGTTTCGCCTGTTGTACGTAGGGTCGCTATGAGTCGGGTACTGACTGGATGGCACCTAACAACAACAACAACAACAAATATTAAGCAACCCCTGCCCCCAGACTGGAAGGCATTCAAGAGACAACTAGGAGCACTGGGCGCAATGCCGGCGCACACCTGTAATCCCAGTGGCTCAGGAGGCAGAGGCAAGAGAATTGCAAGTTCAACACCAGAGGTAGTCTGCTTAACTTAGCGAGACCCTGTCTCAAAAAGTAAAAAAATAGGCTGGGGGCGCAGCTAAGCAGCCCGGCACTTGCAGAGCGTGCAAGCACAAGGCCCTGAGCTCAACCCCCAGTACCGCAAAAAAAAAAAAAAAAAATAGAGGCAACCAGGGAAGACTAATCTCTTCAAAGTAGAGTCGACCTTATGTGGATGGAGTCAAGCCCCTGGGATCTCAAAATGAGAACAGACACAGTGGCTGCAACACTGGGCTCAAACACAAATCATGTACGTGGCAGTGTTGAGTGGTATTTCGTTCTGTTGTACGTAAGGTCAGTACAAGTCAGACCCAACTCGTGGCACATAACAACCCGTATACCACAAATAGTAAGCACCTTGTATACACTGCACAGGGGCTGGGATTTAGCTCAGTTACTAGAGTGCCAGGGCTGGGATTTGGCTCAGTTGGTAGAGCGTTGCACTGCAGTCTCTGAGGTCCCGAGTTCAATTCCCAGCACTGCAAAAGTGGGAGCAGGACCTGGCAATCCACTCCCAAGGCAATCCCAAACAGTCAGCCATTGAAAACCCTATGAGGGTCGCTATGAGTCGGATACTGACTCGACGGCACCTAACAACAACAGCTAGAGCACCACTCTGCAGTCTCTGAGGTCCTGAGTTCCATTCCCAGCATCCCAAAAAATGGGAGAAGGATGTGGCAACCCAGTCCCAAGGCTAATCCCGAAACAATCTGCCATTGAAAACCCTATGAGGGCCACTATGAGTCAAATACAACTGCACCTAACAACAACAACCACATCAACAATGTACTAGCCAGTGACGATGGTGCACGCCTGTAATCCCAGCGGCTCAGGAGGCGGAGGCAGGAGGATCGCAAATTCGAGACCAGAGGCGGTCTGTGTAATTTAGCAAGACCCTGTCTCAAAAAAAAAAAGTAAAAAATGTGCTGGGGGTGCAGCTCAGTGGTCCAGCACTTGCAGAGCATACAGGTGCGAGGCCCTGGGTTCAACCCCCAGTACCACCAAAAAAAAAAAAAAAACACAAACACAATGTACTACAAACTAAGTCCCCTGAAAGTAGGGAGTTTTGTCTGCCTTGCTCATTGCTATAAATCCTACTCAAATCCCTTTGGATTGGTACTAGTTGTTGGTTCACTTGGTGCAGTGCCGCTCCACAGTCTCTGAGGTCCCCGGTTCAATTTCCAGCACGGCAAAAATGGGAGAAGGATGCAGCAATCCACTCCCGAGGCAATCCCGAAACAACCAGCCATTGAAAACTCTGTGAGGGTCGCTATGAGTCGGACACGACTCGATGGCACAGAACGACAATCTCCGGCAGAGCAGGTTCTCAAGATGTACCCTGAGACCCCGACCACCATTCTCTCAGGCTCAGAGCCAGGACGGGCAAACCCGCATCAGCAGCTTGGGGTGAGCACCCCGGCCATCAACCATCACCGTTCTCCAGCCCAGCCGGGGACTGATATTTACGGACTGACCCAGCAGGCCCCTAGAAGTACAGACATCAGTTTAGTTTGGAGCCAGATAAACCCAACCCGTGGCATCGGTCAAGGGAGGAAGACCTGAGGAGAGGGGAGACGAGAGACTGTGGAGCTTCTCATGGCTTCCTTCGGTGTGTTTTGCTTCCAGATAATTGGTTAAGGGCAGGCAGCCACACCTTTGACTTCCATTTCAACTTACCTCCCAGGCTCCCGTCCACCTTCACCAGCAAGATCGGCCACGTATCCTACTTCCTGCAAGCCTCCTGCATGGGCCGGGAGCACATCCTGGGCAAGAAGAAGCTGTACCTGCTGGTTCAAGGCACTTCCGACTTCCGGGGACAACACCTAGCGCAGGTATGCTGGGGAGGGTGGGGGGCGTCCTTCGAGGTAATGGGCCAAGGGGAAGCGTCGCCGGCGGGCAGGGCAGGGCAGGGCAGGGTGCTGCCTTGGAAGCACTTGCAAGATGGGCGATTTCACCGAAGCGGAAGCGGGCACCAGGGCAGTTCTGCGCAGTGCTGTTGGTGGGAGGGACCCCAGGGGCAGCCGGTTGATAGAAGCCAGGAATGGCAGGGGACCGGCCCCCCAAATCCCAAAGTCAAAAGGGGCCCTTCAAGGAAAAGAGGAAGGTCTGCCAGGGGACCCGGGGTGATGTCTGGGGACCCGGGGTGATGTCTGCGGACACGTGTGGCAACCACAACTGGTAAGCTCCCAGCAGCGAGAGGGCGGAGGCCAGAGACCCCCATCAGGATCCTACAGGGCCCAAACGCCCGCCCCAGAGAACAATGAGGTCTGGTATCCACGTGGGCCGGTATCCACGTGGGCCGTATCCACGTGGGCCAGTATCCACGTGGACCGTATCCACGTGGCCCGGTACCGTGGCCCGGTATCCACATGGCCCAGTAGCCATGGTGCCCGCAAACATTAAAGCACTGTGTATACCATATATACTGTTGTTTTTGTTGTTAGGTGCCGTCCAGTCGAGTCCGACTCAGCAGCCCTATGTCCAGCAGATCAAAACACTTGCCGATTCTGTGCCAGGCAAATCATCTTATTTATGTTTAAGCCCATTGTTGCAGACACTGTGTCAACCCATCTGGTGGAGGGTTTTCCTCTTTTGCATTGACCTGCCACTCTCCCAAACATGATGTCCTTCTCCAGGGATTGATCTCTCCTGACTACATGTCCAAAATATGTAACACGTAGTCTGGCCAGTCTTGCTTCCAAGGAGCACTCTGGTTGCACTTCTTCTAGGACAGATCTGTTGGTTCTTTTGCAGTCCATGGTACAGTCAACAGACGTCTCCAGCACCACAATTCAAAAGCATCAATTCTTTTTCTGTCTCTGTCATTCAATATCCAGCTTTCACAACCATATGATGCCACTGAAAATACCATGGCATGAGTCAGACGCACCTTCATTCTTCAATGTGACATCTTTGCTTTTCAATACTCTAAAGAGATCTTTTGCCACAGCTTTTCCTAGAGCAATGCGTCTTTGGATTTCTTGACTGCTGCTTCCACGGGTGTTGATTATAGAGCCAAGCAAAGCAAAATCTTGGACAACCTCAATCTTTTCTCCATTTATTGTGAAGTTATGTGGTGACCCAGTCGTAAGGATTTTTGTTTTA
>VMDO01001426.1:171711-191490 GCA_007922755.1 Pedetes capensis
AGTAAATGTTTTAAATCCTCTTCACTTTCAGCAAGCAGAGTGGTGTCATCTGCATAACGCAGGTTGTTAATGAGTCTTCCTCCAATCTTGATGCCACGTTCTTCCTCATAAAGTCCAGCTTCTCGGATTATTTGCTCAGCGTATAAATTGAAGAGATAGGGTGAAAGTATACAGCCCTGACGCACACCTTTCTCAACTTCAAACCACTCAGTGTTTCCTTGTTCTATTTGAACAACTGCCTCCTGGTTCATGTACAGATTTCTCATGAGCACAATTAGGTGTTCTGGTATTCCCATTTTCCTAAGTATTATCCATAATTTGTTATGAGCCACACAATCAAATGCCTTTGCATAGTCAATAAAACATAGATAGACATCGTTCTGATATTCTCTGCTTTCAGCTAATATCCACCTGACATCAGCAATGATGTCTCTGGTTCCCTGCCCTCTTCTGAATCCCACTTCATTTTCTGGTAATTCCCTGTCTATATACTGCTGCAGTTGCTTCTGAATGATCTTTAGTAGAATTTTGCTTGTGTGCGATATTAATGATATTGTCCGATAGTTTGGTCTCCCATCCAAGTACTAACCAGGCCGACTCTGCTTAGCTTCCTAGATCTGATGGGATCAGATGCCACAGGACTAGCACCCACGTGGCCCCCTGCAAAAAAAGAGCCACGGTCGGGTCTGTGGCGCCAAAGGGAAGTTCCCAATGGTGACACTCTGGGTGCGACCAAGGACTGGACAGGCAGCAGATCCCCAGGGTCTCTGAGCCATGAGGAGCCATCCGGCAGCCATTCTGCGCCCCTTCGGGGTCAGTAGAGTGACCTTAGCCAAGGTCGCTCACCTCCCCAGGGGACATTTCTCTTCAGAGAATTAGGATAACAAAGGCAGAGGCTGGCGCTTCGTTCCCCAGATCCTTCTGCCTGCCATGTGACCTCCCGAAATGTGGCCTCTCCCTGCCTCCACCTCTGCCTCTGGAAATTGGCAGAGGCACAGGCAGGCAGCAGGGGCAGCCAAGGAGCAAGGGCCCGGGCCGGGGCTAGAGCCGCAGCTCAGTCGTAGGGTGCCTACAAAGCATTCACAAGGCCCTGGGTTCAACCTCCAAGTATGTGAGCGGGGCAGGGTGCGGAGAAGCTGCCACGAATGATGGACTTTTTGCAAGTCTAAGGCTTTGGACAGAGCTGTGCCCCGTAACTCCTGCCCCACACACTGCTGGTATTATTTGTGTAGCGAAGACCTTTTGGAGCCCAGGACTCTTCCAGGCAGGGTAGACACTCAGAGGAGGGAACCAGCAGCGGCCTCAGTAACTCAGTGAGACCTTGTCTGAAAATAAAAATAAAAAGGGGGGCGGGATCCAGGCACCGTGGTGCACACCTGTCGTCCCAGCCGCTCGGGAGGCGGAGACAGGAGGATCACAAGTTTGAGACCAGAGGCAGTCTGCGTAACTCAGTGAGACCCTGTCTCAAAAAGTACAAAAATGTAGATCTCCGTGATGAAGATCACCTTCTTGCCAGGGACGAACATGTCCTTGTACGAATGTGTCCTCGTCCATCCTGACCTGTAGTCGGACCAGGCCCCGGCTGCAGCAATTGTAGGAAACTTTCTTCACCGACTCCAAGAACAGGGGGCTCTGCAGGAAGAAGAGGGGTGGAGAAAAATGGGCTCGGGATGTAGCTCAGGAGCCCAGCACTTGCAGAGCATGCTCTGCAAGGCCCTGGGTTCAAACCCCCAGTACTGCCAAAAAAAAGGGGGGGGGGAGCAGGGTTGTGCAGTGACTCATGCCTGTCATCCCAACAACTTGGGAGGCATGTGCAGGAGCATCACAGGTTCAAGGCCAGAGGAAGCCTGCGTAACTTAGTGAGACCCTGTTTCAAAATAATAACAATAATGAGTAGAGTCAGTAAAACAGAAAATAATGGGAAAAATAACCCAAAAGGTTGCAGCAAACATTTTGCAAATAAATGAAATACGCACAATAGAGCCTCGTGTCTGTGCTCAAAAAGTTTTGGATTTCAAGCCAGCCACAGGGGCACACGCCTGCCATCCCTGCAACTCTGGAGGCGGAGGCAGGAGGATCGCAGGCTTGAGGCCAGAGGCAGCCTGCACACCTTAGTGAGACCCTGTCTCAAAAAACAAAGTAAAAAATGGGCTGGGGGTGCAGCTCAGTGGTCCAGCACTTGCAAAGCATGCAAGTGTGAGGCCCTGGGTTCAACCCCCAATACTGTAAGAGAAAGAAAGAAAAAGAAAAAAAGAAGAATGAAAGAAAGAAAGAAAGAGAGAGAGAGAGAGGAAGGAAGGAAGAAAGGAAGGAAGGAAGGAGAAAAAGATAATTCAAATATGTTATCTACTGAATGCATATGGCTGAAATATTTGGAAAAGTGCTTGGTCTTGATCTTAGACTGTGAGATTACATTCTCTGTCTTCCAGAAAAAGGAAGCTCAGACAAGTCAAGGCACTTGCCCGAGGTCACACAGCAAGAGAATAATAGAGCGGAAGGGGGTGGGATGGGTAGGATCTCGTAGACTTCTTAGATCTATTTTGCTGACAAGGCAATTGATATTCAGAATGGCAAATAGCTTTAATTAAAGAAAGCTGGGAGATTAAGCCCAAGCTTTTAGTTTTTTTGTTTTGTGGGATGTGCTAGGTAGCTCAGGCTGGCCTTGAACTTTCAATCCTCTTGCCTCTGCCTCCTCAGTGCTGGGATGGCAGACGCGAGCCACCAGGCCTGGTTGATGCCAAGCTTTTGTGAGCAAAATCCCTAGAGCTACAGATTCGGATCCCTCTCAATGCCTGTTCACTGGGTGGTCCCCAAGGCCCCAGAAATCTGGAGGAGCGCTCCGGCTGGCCCGTCAGGCAGGGGCGTGTGCAGCCGCAATCGCTCAAGGCCCTCCACCTCCCCTCTTCCTGCAGAGCCCCCTGTTGGTGGAGTCGGTGAAGAAAGTTTCCTACAATTGCTGCAGCCGCGGCCTGGTCCGCCTGCAGGTGCGGATGGACAAGGACACGTTCGTCCCCGGGGAGAAGGTCATCTTCACCACGGAGATCTACAACCAGACCGGCAAGTGCATCCGGACCGTCACCTTCGCGCTCTACTCGCACGTCCAGTACGAGGGCTTCACGCCCAGCGCCGAGCGCCGCTGGCGGAAGGACAGCCGGGAGCTGCTGCGCCGCGAGGCCGAAACGCAGATCCCGGCCTTCACCACCACCAACGTGGTCAGCACCTTCAACCTGCCCCTGGTGCTGTCCGTGAGCGACAACCCGCAGGACAACCAGATCATGAGCACGCAGTACGAGCTGCTGGTCACCGTCCAGCTGCCCTGGTCGCTGACGAGCGTCAAGGCCAAGGTGCCCATCATCATCACCAGCGCCCCCGTGGACTCAGCCACCTCCCCGCCGCTGGCAGGGGCAGCGCTCGCTGGCAGCCAGGATCGCCTGGACTGAGCGCCAAACTTCTACATAGTAAAAGCTTATTCTCACTCTACCTGAAGGCCTTGGTCTCCCAGGACTTCTCTTTGATGAGTTTTGGGGGGCCCTGCATTGTCCGAGGCTTGCCCCAGCTGCAGCAGTTGAAGCCTTCACCTTTTTTATCTATCTATTTATTTATTTATTTATTTTTATTTTATTTATTATTATTATTTTTTTGCGGTACTGGGGGTTAAGGGTTCTGGGATTTAGCTCAGTTGGTAGAGTGCTGTTCTGCATTCTCTGAGGTCCCAAGTTCGATTCCCAGCACCACAGAAATGGGAGAAGGATGTGGCAATCCACTCCCAAGGCAATCCCAAAACAATCTGCCATTGAAAACCCTATGAGGGTCACTATGAGTCAGACAGGACTCAACGGCACCTAACAACAACTGGGGGTTGAACGCAGAGCCTCGTGCTTGCATGCTCTGCAAGTGCTGGACCACTGAGCTGCACTCCCAGCCCATTTTTTTACTTTTTGAGACAGGGTCTCTCTAAATTTCACAGACTGCCTCTGATCTCAAACTTGCGATCCTCCTGCCTCCGCCTCCCAAGCCGCTGGGATGACAAGTGTGCACCACCGTTCCAGGCTCTTCTATTTATTTTTTAATTTTCTTTTCCTTCTGATTTCTGGTACTTGGGGGTTAAACCTAGCGCCTCGCACATCCTTACAGGCGCTTTACCACGGGGCTGCACACCTGGACTTATTTATTTATTGTTATCATGAGGCCGGGTCTTGCTAAGTCACAGAGGCTGCCTCTGGCCTCTAATTCAAAATTCTCCTGCCTCCACCCACCTCCTAGATTGCTAGGATCACAGGTGTGAGCTCTGGGCCCAGGTACCATTCAGCTTTCAGGCAAAGATCATTAAGAGTTCCTCATAAGCCTGGTGCCCTGGCATCCGCCTGTCACTCCAGTGATCGGGAGGCAGAGGCGAGAGAATGGCGAGTTTGAGGCCAGAGGCAGCCTTCATACCTGAGTGAGACCCTGTCTCAAGACAAAAATTTTAAAAAAGGCTGGCAGGGTGGCCCAGTGATAGAGCACTTGCAAAGCACGTTTGAGGCCATATGTTCACCACCCCAAAAGCACCACAAAAAATAATAATAGTAAAATCTCCATCAAGTCGGCCATGGTGGCCACATGTGGGATCCCAGAACTTGGGAGGCTGAGGCAGGAGGGTGGTGAGTTCCAGGCCAGCCAGGGCCTCCTGAGATCCTGGCTCCACCCCACGAGATCTCCTCTCCAGGTGAGGCAGAGCCTGGTGCAGTGGCCAGGACACCCCGGGGATCCCAGCTACTGGGGAGGCTGGGGCAGGAGGATCCCAAGTTTGAGGTCTCTTGGGCTACAGATTGGATTCCAGGCCAACCTGGGCAACCTAGCGAGACACGGCCTCAAAACAAACATTTTATAAAGGGGTTGTGTGTGGCTCGGTGTGGAGAGCGCTTGCTTAGGGCAAAGCCCTGGGGTTCAACTGGGTTCAAGCCCTGGCACCAAGAACAAAACAAAACAAAAACAAAAACCACCACCCATGGCCTTCAGAATGAAGTCCTGCCGGCTTGCCTTGGCTAGGGAGGTCCTGGCGTGCGTGGAGATGGAGGAGCCGGTGGAAGGCTGGGCGTCTTGTCCTTGTGACTGAGCAATTTCGCCACCCAGCTCCAGGCAGCAGCAAACCACACCCACCTCACCCCAGCCGCAGGGTCTCTGAGGAGAAAAATGCACTTTGAACGCTGGCCCTGCGGCGGTCCGGAAAATTGTAGAAGACACAGCTGGCGCTGCCAGTGGAGACACTTATCTGTCTCTCCAGTTGGGGCTTGGTGGAGAGTTGGTGTCGTGTTCCACCATCTTTGCTTTGCAATGGATGAAACATTCTGAACCCCAGAGCCAGCACCCCACGGCCACCACGATGGCTCACATCTTCCAGACTAGGTCCCCAAGGGGTGTATTCACTGCATTTGGGCTCTGCTTCCTTCAAAGTTGCACAGAAACGCTGCTGCCTCCCAGAAGCCTCCCAGGCTTGCCCCTCACCCTCCACTGGAGTTGCAGGCCTGTTCCTTTCTGCCCTCTGGCTTGGACCACAAGCACTGTGAAAGCCTATTCCCCGCTCTGCTCCAAATTGGGGGGATCTGTGGTGGCTCCTTCTTTGGCCCCCAGCCCTGCCACGGCCCCCCAAGTGTCTGTGGAATAAACCTATAACCACAGCAGCTGGGGCCCTGCTTGTCCTGTTTGGGTGCCAGGAAGCAGCGTTTCCAGAATATCAGAAGCAGAGCTAAGGGCTCCGGCGGGGGAGCCAGGCCTGTGACGCCAGCCACTCTGGAGGCCGAGGCAGGAGAATCACAAGTTCAAGGCCACAGGCAGCCTGCACACCTTAGGTCTCAAGCTAAAAGAGAAAACGAGGTTGGGGTACAGCCCAGTGTTAGAGCGTTCGCCGAGCATGTGCGAAGCCCTGGGCTCCACCCATAGCACCACAGAAATCTTCTGTTTTAAAGTATAGTATAGTAAATACTCTCACACGTGTGTGTCAGCCTGTCACGCTGTGGAGGCTTGGGTGTTGCTGTGACTCTAAAAGCATTGCCATGGGGATTTCAGATACCAATAGGGCCATCAACATGTTGGACAGGGTTCAGCTGAGCTGCCAGACTAAGACAGACTAGGGAGAAGGACCCAGCAGCCCACTCCGGAAACAGCCACTGAAACCTCTATGAATACTAGAGAAGCACTGTCAAACATAGTGCAGGAAAATGAGGTCCCCATGCGGAAGGTATTCAAGAAATGACTAGGGAAGAGTTGCCTCCTCAAAGTAGAGTCGACTTTAATGACGGGGATGGACTAAAGCCATGGGGACCTCCAGTTCCTAATGTGGCACAACTCAAAATGGGAAGAAACACAGTGATTACAACGTTGGGCTCAAACATAAAAAGATCACAGGCATGGCACAGTATAGGGTAGTGTTTTTATCTGTTGTACATTGGATTACTATGAGTCGGACCTGACTCTGCAATATCCAACAATAGTAAGTACTGGGAAGGGGGGCAAAAAATGTATACACATTTCTAGACGATTTAATTGAATTACAGTAGCATATGTAGCATGACAGTGTTCCTCAGATGAATGGTAGCGCCACCATGCAGCCGGCAGGACAGTCAAAGAAAATGCGGGAAGAATGGTTGTTGGAGGAGCCAAAGGCCATTTTGAAGTGGTGTATTTGAAACTGGAGAACACTGTGGAAGGACAGCGACCATGGAGGCACAAGTGTGCAACAGAACCTCCAACATGCCTAATAACTGCCCGCATTGGTGATAACTCTGAGACTCACAGTGCTGGGTGTGGCGTGTGCAGGGGAAGGCCCAGGAGGCCTTGCGCCCCCGCAAGTCCCACTGCTCTGCTGCAGGATCCACATTGAGCACCTCTCATAATTGCAGAAGCCAAGTGGGTCTTGGATTCATCTCTTGCCGTTGGTATATACTGAGTAATATGATTTTAATACAGTTTTTTTCCTTTCTTAAATTATGTATATCTATTTTGGGGCACCATCTATGTATAAATCTGTAGCAGTCATTTTTTATCATAATCACGTAGTGGGTACTGTCCAGAATGGATCCACCATGCCTTTATGTGACCAGCAGCAGCGCAGTGGGGTGTCACCACAGCCACGAGGAAGGGATCGTGTTACAGTGTAGGACAGCTGACGTGACCCTAGCTGATAGGAATCTCCCGGTTCTTCTATTTATTTATTTATTTATTTATTTATTTATTTATTTATTTATGCACTACTGAGGGTTGAACCCAGGGCCTTGCGCCTGCATGCTTGCCAAGTGCTGTACCACTGAGCTGCACTCCCAGCCCATTTTTTTACTTTTTGAGACAGGGTCTCGCTAAGTTACGCAGACTGCCTCTGGTCTCAGACTTGTGATCCTCCTGCCTTTGCCCAAGCCGCTGGAATTACAGGTGTGCACCACTGCGCCTGGCTCCCAGCCTTGTTATTGTACCACAGGACTGGTGCCACGCATGAGGGCTTTCATGGACTGAAGCAGCCTTATGTGGTACATGGTTATCTTTTTGGCTGGCGAGGGTGAGACAGGATCTCACGATGCAGCCCAGGCTGGCCTGGAACTCCCCTGAGTGCTGGGATCACAAGCGTGGCCTCCACGCCTGTCCCACACGTGGCCCTTTGATAATGACAGTCCCCACCTCTGCATGGCTGTCAATTTGGCATTGAAGTGCTGTCTCTGGGGCATCCTGGGCACTGTCTGTGTGGTGCTAACCAGCGTCTCTGGCCTCCACCCGATCCATGCCAGGAATTCCCATCTATCACAGAACCACAGGCCAGCCACACATCACCAAGTGTCCTGTGGAGGTGGAGCCACCCGGGTTGGGACCCACTATCCAAGTTGCAGGGCTGGAGGTCTGAGCAGAGTTACTCTGTCTGGCGGTAAGTGCCGAATGTGGGACTTCCACGTCTGTCCCCTCGCTGGGTGACTTTGTGCCCGTTCTCTCTGTACCAACGCCTCAGTTTCCCCACGTGTGGCTCTGGGATCCATCCATCCTGCCTCCCTCCTGCAGACGCTGGACTAAATGAATCCACGTAGGTCAACAGTGTCAGTCAAGCGAGTGCCTGCTCCGCAGGTGCCATGGTGGCCCCAGCCCAAGGCTTCTGCAAGATTCGCACCAGCTCTGTGGCTCCCACCTCGGGTCCCCCTTCCTCCCCACCCAGACTCTGTGGCCCACCCGGGCGGACGTTGGCGAGGCTTCCTGTGCGGTGGTCGGTGGCACCCACGGCGCCAGGTGGGCCAACGGGAGAACCCAGCTGGTGCCGCCCGACTTCCTGTCCCTGCTGGAGGGGCCCCTCATTCTGCCTTGCCCCCCGCCCCCAAAATAACCTCACTCCCTGGGACCCAAAGCCGCCCACGTGGCTGTAGCCTCTGCTTAGTCTCAGGAGACGGGGGCAGCAGCTGGCGCCCCCACCTGCTGCCCCTCTGGGAGCCCCCAGTGGCCACCGGGCTCCCCACCACCCACCCCACCCCCAGGAACATGAACCCCGATAGGCAGGTGCTCTGCCATTTTGGGTGAGCCAGGGACCTTCTGCGGCCAGAATGCCCCAACCCGAGGGACCCCCGCTCCCCATCTTCCCCTTGAGTCCCTGCCTTGGGAGGGGAAGATGCTGGTTGCCATGTCAACAGACCCCCACCTCTCCCCCCCCAAACAAAAGGGGAGGCCTGGCTGGCCAAGAACGGCCTGTTCTGTGCCCGCCAACGTGACCGGCACATCCTGGCAGCTGGCACTCGGGGACAAGGCAGCTCCTGTGGGGGAGGCGGGGAGGCTGCGCGGCAGGGATGGGGTTACAAGGCCCCGGGCGCAGTTCCTGGACAGCTGCCTCTGGGGCTTTGTCCTGGCAGGACGCTCTCCCAAGGACGTGGGGGGGACAAGGGACAAAGGCCAGGTTGGCCGCCCAGCTGGGAGGTGCCTCGGTGGGGGACACCCTCCCAGGCCTTGGGATAGGGGACCTGGGTCTCCCTGCCGCGCCCCTCCCCCAACCAGCCACCACCACCGCCTCACCTCGCAGGGGGCAGCGGGCAGCTGGCGCCACCAGGCCTGGGAGGGCGGGCCGGGCCAGGACATGCATGTGAAAACCCCGGCTTCCCGCAGCGAGCAGAGACAAAACCCTCCGTCCTCAGGCCCTGGGGCCACAGAGGGCCAGGTGTCCACCTCCCCACCGGGGCCACCCGTGAGGGAGGCGTGGATGCCCCGAGGTTGCGCTTGTGGTAGGAGCGGGTCTCTTGCAGCAGCGGGATAGGCACGTGCACAGAACGAGCCACTGTGCACCTGAATTTCAAAGTTAACTCTGGATTTTCTGCTTTTTGGGTTTTCATTTTTGTTTTGTGTTTTTGAGACAAGGTCTCCATATGTAGCCCAGGCCGGCCTGGAACTCGTGATCGAGACTCCTGCTCAGTCTTGTGAGCCCTGGGATCCCAGACAGGGCCACCGCTCCAGGCTCCGCCCCCCCCCCCCCCCCCCCCCCCCCCCCCCCCCCCCCCCCCCGCCTGGATATGAGAGCTCTCCACGTTGAGACAGGGTCTCGCGAGGCCCAGAACAGCCTGGAATTCATGATCCTCCCGCCTCAGCCTCCAGAGTGCTGGGATCATAGGCGTGGCCACAGCGTCTTGCCCCCAATAGTCTTAAGGCTACCCAGTGGACTCTTGAGTTTTGTGAAAACTCAGGTCCAAATGGGGTCTCCAGGGCTGCCTAGCACGAACCTATCATACAGCAGGTGCTTAATAACTGTACGTTGAATGGCTGAATAGCCCGTGAATCACTGGCCTGGCTTACACATAATAGGACGTGCCTGGTAAACCCTTCCTGATGGACAGAAGGAGCCTCAGAGGCCAAATCTGAGGAGCAGCCAGACCCGGAGGGCGCGATCTGGGACCAGCGCCACCTTGTGGCACAATAGCCACCTGCCTGTCTCCTCCATCCTGGCGGAAGAGAGGTGGGGGTTTTCAGGGCCTGCCTAGTGGCAATGGGTTTGGTGAGGAGAAAAAAAGAGCAGGAGGCAACCTTAGAAGCAAAGAGAGACAGGTCCTCAAAGGCAGACAACCCGGGGTTCAAACACCGTGGCTGACAATTTCTAGCTGTGTGGCCCCTGACAAGTTACTCAGTCTCTCTGGTCCTCCGTTTCGTCATAAAGAAAATGGGAGGAATCAGGCCCTGAATGAAGCAATTACATAGCTCAGACAACAGTAGCTGTCTTTTCCCTCCCCCCCTGGGCCTGCAGGAGATGACCGTGATGGTCCCAGATAGGAACTTTGTAAGGCTGCAAGGGGACTAAGTCTCCTTTGAGAGAATGAGGCTGGAGCAGGGGGGTGACATTGCCCTGACACAGGGTTGTTAGATTTAGCACAAAGTAAAAAGGACCCCCAACTAAATTTGAATTTTATTTCAAGCATGAATGGTCTTTGTAAGTATACCCCAAGTATCTCATGGGATATACTCATAACAACAACAAAAAGGTACTCATTGTTCACCTGAAGTTCAAATTTAACTGGGCATCCTATATTTTCTCTGCCAGTCCCAGTCTAGGGGAGTCTAGGGGTAAGCAAGGAGGGCTTCCAGGAGGAGGAGGCGGTAGGGCTGGAAAAGGAAGGTGGCCCAGGCAAGAAGTTCAGCAAAGACCTGAGTGGAGTTGCTGAGAACTGGTTATTCCCACAGACATTCCCACATATGCAGTGACAAAGGCCCTTGCGGTTTTCCACAAGGGACGGGAGGGGGGCGGAGGTGTCACCATGTACACCTGGGAGGGGCGTGAGCCTAGTGTTCTACTCCCTGCCATCCTTGACTCAGGTGGCCTGCCTTGCTCCACCTGTCCCCTCTCTACCTCTTTCTCATGACCTGACATCCAATGGCTCCTCTGCCCCTTTGTTCTCAAGGTCTTATTTTCCAAGTCACCATTGGGTTATACCCTGGAGATCAGAGAGATGTTAGCACTTGAAGGCTCCTAGTGTTTATCCCATTGACCTCTGAGCTGTGTGACATTGGGTAAGTCACTTCGCCTCTCTGAGCCATCTGTCATCCCCTCTTCCCTCTCTCCATGGAGATCTTTCTGCCCCAGTCACATAGGCCACCTCACTGCTCCTCGAACATGCCAGTCTCCATCCTGCCCCAGGGCCTTTGCATGTGTTGTGCCCTCTGCTTGGAGGACTTTTCTTCTCTGTGTCTCTACCTGATTCCCTCCTTCCTAGCTGTGCTCAGATGTCACTCAGAAAGGCTTCCCCTGACCACTTCACTAAAAATCTCAACCCCATAACTGGGCACAGTGGCGCATACCAGTGATCCCAGTGATTAGGGAGGCAGGGGCAGGAGGATCAGAGTCGAGGCCAGAAGTAGCCTGTGTAACTTAGCAACAAGACCTTGTCTCAAAATAAAAAATTTAAAAAATGGGTTGGGAGTGCAGCTCAGTGGTGGAGCATTTGCAAAGTATGTACAAGGTCCCGGGTTCAACCCCTAATACCTCCACATTTATGACCCTGTCTCTTATTTGACTTTCTTACAACCACCGAACTCCTGATAAAGTTCACTCACTCACTTATCTTGTTTACTGCCTGTCTCACCCACAATGGCTGGGATTTTTTTCTGTTTTGCTCATTGCTGTGCCTGGGGCAACCAGCACAGGCATTCAACAAATGTGGGTGAAGAGAAGGCAAAGTGCAAGCCATCATCCCAGTGAGTCTGAGGCAGGACGATCACGCCTTAGAGGCCAGAGACAGACTCAGCGAGACCCTGTGTCAAGACAAAAAATAAACAAGGGGCTGGAGGTGCAGCTCGGTGGTAGAGCACTTGCCTAGCACACGCAAGGCTCTGGGTTCGACTCCCTAAAGGCTCGCAAAAATAAATAAATATATAAATAATGTATGTATTTATGTATGCACGTAAATACGTATTTATGTAAATACATAATACAATACATCATAAATACATAAATACATACATAAACACATTAATAAATACATAAATACAATAACAGGTGCACTGGCGCATGCCTGCAATCCAGTGACTCGGACGCAGAAGCACAAGGATCGCAGGTTCCAGGCCAGAGGCAGCCTGCACAACTTCACAAGACCCTGTCTCGGAATAAAAAGGAAAAACTGAGCTGGGGGTGTAGCTCAGTGGTCGAGCGCTGGCAAAGCATGTGTGAGGCTCTGGGTTCAACCCCTAGGACCTCAAACATCAATCAATCAATCAATCAATCAACCAAACAAGGGCTAGGGGTGCAGCTCAGCGGCGGAGCCCTTGCCAAGCATGCGCAGCTCTGGATGCATGGCCTGGCAAGGAGCATCCTCACTGCTAGCTGAGGGGACAGAGGAGCCAGGCCCTGAGCACAGGCCCCACATCTCAAGGGCAGCCCCAGCCCCAGAGCCCCAAAGGCCCAGGGCCTTGATCCTGCAACCCTGAATGAGTGTGAGCGACATCCTTCCTCTGCAGAGGGCAGCCTGGGCTGTCAGGCCCACATGCTGGTCTGTCCACCAGTTTCAGGACCACGTGTGGCCCTCGAGGCGGCAACCACGCCTTGGATCCCCTAGGCTACCAATACCCAAAGAACCCCACAGACTAGCCATGGCAACTCAGCAGCACCCAGGGGCGAAGGTGACCCCAGAGGTCAGGGTGTCCAGGTGTCAGGGCAGGTGAAAGGGGAGAGTCCTGCTCATGTCCTCCTGGGGCCAAAAGGCCGGAAATCATGAAGCCAAAGTAAAGGAGGGAAGGACCTGGGCGTGGTGGCTCAGGACGCTGAAGTGGGAGGATGGTGAGTTCTGGGTGGGCCTGGGCCTCGCGAAACCCTGTCTCAATCTCTCAAGATTGCGCCTCCAGATGGGGGCGGAGCCCGGTGCGCTGACCACCCCTCTGAGCCCAAGGCTCACAAGGCTGAGGAGGGAGGATTGCGAGTTTCAGGCCAGTCTGGGCCTCGTGAGACTCTGTCGCAACCTCGCGTGATCTCATCTCTAGGTTGGGGAGGAGCCTGGAGCAGTGGCCACGCGGCAGCATGCGGGAGGCTTATGACTTCTCGCGAGACCTTGTCTCCACCTCGCGAGATCTCATTTCCAGGAGAGGGCGGAGCCGGGTGAGGTGGCCACGTCTGGGATCCCAGCCTCGGGAGGCCAAGGCGGGAGGATGGCGAGTTCTCGCGACACCCTGTCTCCACCTCGAGATCTCATCTCCAGGTGGGGGCGGAGCCGGGAGCAGTGGCCACGCCTGGGACCCCAGTGCTGGGAAGGCTGAAGTGGGAGGATGGCGAGTTCTAGTCCAGCCTGGGCTGCATAGTGAGCTCGTGTCTCATCAAAACAAAACACAAACTAAAAAAGTCATCTTCCAGCCCAGGCGTGCATAGAAAGGGCTGTTCATGAAAGAAATTTCCGATGCCGTCCTACGGCATAAAACTCAGCCCACATGCTCTCTGGATCTCAATCTGCCCTGGATTATTGATTGATTGATATTTTTTCAGCGCTGGGGTTTGAACTCAGGGCCTGATGAATGCTAGTCACGTGCTCTGCCGTGGAGCCACACCCCTCTTTTTAAATTTTTATTTATTTGCAGTATTTGGGACATGAACTCAGGGCCTCGCACAGAACTTTGCAAGTGCTCTACCTACCACTGGGCCCACCAGCCCGTCCTTTTTAAAAATTTTCTGTTTTGAGACAGGCCTTGCTGCCTGTGGCCTTCAACTCTTGACCCTCCTGCCTCAGTTTCTTGAGCAGCTTGGATGACAGGCGTGTGGCATGGTGCCCAGCCCGCCCTGGGTTTAATCACTGATTGCATGTGACATCTTTGACATTGACCTCACCACGGTGAAGGCCTGGTTCATAAGCTGACGAACTATCTGGCCCTCTGAGGGCAGGTTGAGACGTTTTTTCTGCTTCCTGACTAGAAGAAGCAGCATGGGTTATGAATGTCCTGGTGACACGGAGCTTTTGTTGGAGAACAAAGGCCCTTTCAAGGGGCCATGATGGCTTCCCAGGAAGCCCAAACTCACTAACGACCTAGGGTTTTTGCTTATGTCTGGTTTGCAGTGCAAGACACTGGCAGGAGCTTTGCCCTCCTGCTGCTCCACCCTGGAGGCCCCAGGGAACCCCAAACACTGGGATAACTGTGCTTGGACACATTTAAGATTCTCTGGTGGATTTTCTCCCTCAGTCCTGCCACTCTTTAACAACTGCTGGAAATAAAAATAAAATTACAAAGCATTTTTTCCTCTTAAAAACAGCAACCCACGCGGGGCACAGTGATACACACCTGTAATCTCAGCAACTCAGGAGGCCGAGGCAGGAGGATCATGAGTTTGAGGCCAGAGGCAACCTGCATAATTTAGCGAGACCCTGACACAAAATAAAAGGTGAAAAATGGACTGGAGGTGCAGCTCAGGGGCACAGTGTTTGCAAAGCACGCGTGAGGCTCTAGGTTCAACCCCCAGTACTTCAAACAAACAAACGAAAACAAAACCCAGTTATTAGTGTTCAACAGCCACATGATGCTTAGTGTCACTACATTGGATGATGCAGAATTCTAGAACATTCCATTCCCAACAGCACAGAAAGTTCTATTGGATGGTGCTAGGCTTTATCAAACAAATACAGTCAGTCACAGATGCCCAGTTTTTTCCACATTCTTTCTAAAGGATCTGGAAACCCCATCCCAGTCTGCATAATTTAGCAGAGGTAGCAAATGGGCTGGGGCTGGCTGGATATGGCCCTAGCTGGATATTGTTTAATATATATTGTTTAATAATATAATAATTTTCTTTTTGGGCTGGGATTTAGCTCAGTTGGTAGAGCGCTGAGCTGCAGTCTCTGAGGTCACAAGTTCAACCCCCAGCACCGCAAAAATGGAAGAAGGGCCTGGCAATCCACTCCCACGGCAATCCCGAAGCACTCAGCCATTGAAAACCCTATGAGGGTCGCTATGAGTCGAATACCGACTCGACGGCACCTAACAACAACAACAATTTTCTTTTCAGTACTGGGGTTGAACCCAGGAGCTCACACCTGCTAGGCAAGGGCTCCACCACTGAGCTGCACCCCAGCCCCTAGTTTACTTTTTATTCTGAAATGGGTTCTCACTAAACTGTGCAAGTTGCCTCTGGCCTCCAACTCACACCCGTCCTGCCTCAGCCTTCCAAATCCCTGGGTTTATAGGCATGCATCATGGCACCTGGCTAGTCTAATACTTTTCTAAGAGGCAGGATATTTCTTCAGCCTGAAATGCCCATGGATCTTTGAAACTCCAGGTGGTGTTCCACAGGGTCGGTCCTTCCAGGTAGGACACCCTGCCACCCCCTCAGCAGAGATATTTACTGCCTGCCTAGCGCTTGGGACCATGTGAGATTAAGGCTTTGCTCTATAGACCAAGAGTATAAAGAATATTTGTTGGCGCGGACGGGGTGGAGGGAATCTAAGCAGGGACAGCTTCAGGAAGAGATTGATCCAGGAGCCAGGGAGCGGGCCTTGGCTGACCTTCGCTGGGCCTCAGTTCCCTCGTCTGCAAAATGGGGGTATAAAGGGACAACAGGACACAGGGAGGATGATGAGGCTAGATATGGGGCTGAGCAGGCGGAAAGGTTGCAGACGTGGTCATTATGGTGGATGAAGTTGCTCAGATGGCTGGGTCGGGCTGGGCTGGGTCACGCGGGCACCCCGGGTGGAGGGCGGGGCCCCCATCCACTGAGGGCCTCAGCCTGGTTACTGCAGAATTGAGGGAGTCCCAGGTACCCCAGCACCCGCGCGGCCGCCCTGATCCCATTTACTCTCCAGCCCTGAGTTCACGGAGCCTCCAGGGGCGGAGGGGACGCCGTCCAAAGGCCCGCCATGGCCTCCAGGGCCTGCGCGCGGGTCCCGCCCCGATCCCACTCACTGATCACCACAGCCCAGGTCCCTGGGGGGGCGGGGCCGGGGCGGTGGGCAGCCCCTCCTCTGATTGGTCCGCCGGTCCGTCACTACCGGGACCCGCGCCTGGGGTAACCACCCCGCCCCGCCCCGCCCCGGCCCCGCCAGTTCGGAGCTGGCCTTGGCCTGGAGCGTGCCGTGCCCGGACGTCCCGCGGATCGCGGTGAGAAACTGGGGGTTGGGGGGTCCCAGGTCGAATTCCTGGGCCGAGTCCTGGGCGCCCCAGAAGCGGAGGGCGCCGTGGCTTCCGGGGGCAGAGGCCTGGGATGGGGCCCTGCGCCGTCCAACTTCTGCAGCGTTTCAAACTCTGTCTGCGCCCCCCCCCCGCCCCCGCCTTTGGAGCCAGGAAGACGCCCGAGTGTCCAGGGATGCGCGCCTGCCTGCCCCGCGCCCCATCCTCTCGCCCTGACTTTGAGACACGTTTCCAGCAAGTTTACTGGCACCAGAACTTCGCTCTCCTTTCCCGTGTCCCCGGGGAAACTGGTCACCCAGGGCAGTCAGGCCACCGGCCTCGCAGGGCCCCCGGCCTCGTACATGGCCCTGGCTCCCCCTGACCCTGGGGACCCCTCAGGCAAAGCCTGGCTCCTTCCCTTGGGAGGCTGTGGCCGCGGGATTGTGGGGAGGCCGTTTTCTGTTGTGGGGCTCTTGTCCCTGCTCGGCTTGGCCTGGGTGGGACCTCCATCTCTTGGAATTTCCTAAGTCCAGGGTCTTTCTGCCTGTCTGTCTGCCTCTCTCTGGACAGGATCTTGGCTGGTAGCCGAGGTTGTCCTGGAACTCTCGATCCTTCTGCCTCAGCCTCCCAAGTGCTGGGATCACAGGTGTGCAACATCGCACCTGGCTTGCAAAGTCTTTTTTTTTTTTTTTCCATACTGAGGTTTAGAACAACCCAGGGTGCTGGACCACTGAGCTGCATCCCCAGCCCCTTTTTAATTTTTTATTCTGAGACAGGGTGTCACTAAGTTCTGCAAGTGGCCTCTAGCCTTGAACTCAGGATCCTCCCGTCTCTGCCTCTTGAGTCACTGGGATGACAGGCGAGAGCCACAGTGCCCAGATGTAAAGCCCATTCTCAAGCACCCCTGGGTTGCTGCTGGGCACTGTGTGTCTGTGGACCAGGGCTCCCCCTCTTTGAGCCCCACCCAGGTTTTGAGATGAGAAAATGGACCGCGGGAGGAGGGGTAGGTGACAGAAGGGTCGCATCAGCTGAAGCAAGTTCTCCCTCTGGCAGCTGGAGCCTGCTGGGGGGCAGGTCACAGGCCCAGAGGACTTGAATGGGGCGGGCATCCGTGGTCCCATCCTCAGCTGCACCCACTGCAGGAAGGGCGGGGGGACACAGAGGGTGGCATGAAGCGGCCTGAGTTCTAGGAGACCAGGGCTAGGATGCCCGCTGGCCGCTGCCCAGATGTGTTCCTACGCCAAGGCAGACACCACGGCGGGCGTTAGGTAATGATCGTCAGGGTTGGGGGGGCATTTCACATCCTGACTTCATACTCCGGGGCCTTTGTAGCAAGGAGGAAGCTCTTTCCTCACTTGCTTTGCGTCATTGCACTTGCAAGCCAGAGTGGAGTGAGCTAGATCTGTTTCCTGTGTACATACTACGTGCTGGCCACGAGGTGAGTGTCCCACCCTCCCCTGCCAGCCCACGCAGACTCTGAGCTACTGTATAGAAAGTCTCAGTTCTGCCCATTTCTCAGATGGGGCAAATGAGGCTCCCAGGCAGTGCCACCTTCCCGAGCTCCCACTGGCCATGAGTTGCAAAGTCAGGATTAGAACCAGATCCAGACTCCTGAGCTTCAGATCTGCTCACAAAACATGCAGCTGGAGTCCAGGGGCTCGGGAGGCTGAGGCGGGAGGATCTGTGATCCTGGAGGCCAGAGGCAGCCTGTGCATCTCAAAAAGACTATGTGTCAAGATAAAAAAATAAAAGGGGCTGAGGGCGAGGCCTTGGGTTCAACTCCTAGGATTGCAAAACAAAAACAACAATCCAAAGAAAACACACTCTGGAGTGACAAAGCTGTGTTCTGCTTTGTCACTCCAGAATTTCCTGGGGAACCGGTCTCTGAGGCACGGGCTACGTTTAGCCCCATTCTTCAGGTAAGCCAACTGAGGTTAGGGAGAGGCTGCACCTTGCCTGTGGCAGCATTTCACATGCAGAACAGAGATTCTTGGCTTCCCCAAGACACGATCTCTCTCTCTCTCGTTTTTCAAAAGTTTAAATGTTTGGTTTGGTTTCGTGGCTGGGGATGGAACCCAGGGACTTGTTCTTGGTAGGCAAGTGCTCTGCCACTGAGCTGCACTCCAACCCTCAACTTTTTTGAACAGGCAATGTTTTCTACCTGGCTTAAAGTCAGAACCCTGCCTCCCATCCCTGCCTCCCATTCCCGATCTCCCTCCCTGAAAGGCAGCCACGGTTAACTAAGTTCCCTGTGTCTCTAACACCTGTACAAAGGCAAGCAAAAACATTTGCAGTAGTCAATACTTTTTTTGTGTGTGTGTGGTACTGGGGATTGAACCCAGGACTTCGCGCCTGCATGCTCTGCAAGTGCTGGACCACTGAGCTGCACCCTCAGCCCATATTTTACTTTTTGAGACAGTGTCTCGCTAAGTTACACAGACTGAGTCTGGTCTCGAACCAGCGATCCTCCTGCCTCTGCCTCCCAAGCTGCTGAGATTACAGGCGTGGACCACCACGCTCGGGAACTTTTTTTTTTTTTTTTTTCCTTCACCACTGGGAGGTTGGACGCAGGGCCTCGTGCGTGCTGAGCTGCACCCTCAGCCCCATTTTCTTTTTTTTTTTTTTAATTCTTTTTAGCCAGGTGCTGTGATGCACACCTGTCATGTGAGCGACTCTGGAGGCTGAGGCAGGAGGATTGCAAAATCAAGGCCAGAGGCAGCTTGTGTAACTTCTACAGGCGCTGTCTCAAGCTAAGAAATGAAAGAGGCTGGGGGTATGGCTTAGGGGTGGAGTGGTTACAAAGTATGCATGAAGCCTTGGATTCAGCATCCCCAGTCCTGCAATCAATACATAAAAAAATAAATAGATTCATTTGAAGACAGGGTCTCGCTAAGTTTTGCAGCTGCCTCTGGCCTTGAACCCATGATCTTCCTGCCTCAGTCTCCAAAGTCGCTGGGATGACAGGCCAGGAACCCAGTTTGTCCTGCACCTTTTGTCTCTTAACAGTATGTCGGCCATGTCAGTTACCTGTCCGTGTCGCTCTAGCTACTGCTAATGGGATGCGTGTTATTTTCTTTAATCCCCTTCGGCTGGGCATCTAGGTTGTTTCTGGTGTTGTGTTCTGGCTCACGTAGGTGCACCCCCACCTCTGCCCACGTGGCAGAACAAGTGTGAGCGCTCCCTGAAGTGAGGTTTCCAGGTCAAAGGGAAGAGGGCTGTTGGAAGCTGGCCACCACTGGCACATTTCCCGCTTCAGAGGGACCTGATCTGTCTCCCTGGACTATATAGGTGGCAGGGGAACCGTGAAGGGGCTGCTGTTTCAGGTGTGGCCTGGGCCCTGCTGCCTCACCACCACTTGGGAGCTGTTAGTAATGCAGAGCACATGGCTGGGGCCGCAGCTCAGTGGTGAGCGCAAGGTCCTGGGTTCCCTCCCGAGAAGAAGAAGAAAAAAAAACACAGCCAGAGTCAGGCTGGCCTCACCTTGGACCTTCTGAATTAGCACGCGCTGCTTCACAAGGCCCACGGTGACCCTTGTGCCTGCCGAGGGCTGAGAGAGGGCTCTGGGGAGTGACACGGGGCCAGGGGGAACCCTGTTTGTCCAGTCTCCTCGTGAACCTGGGACTGGCCCCTGGGGGAGGGGCAGCCTTGGGCTGTCCCCTCAGGGTCCCTCCATTCACAGTGACTGCTGCTGAAGCCATGTCTGCCAACGGGACCGAGGCTGAGCCG
>VMDO01001426.1:191590-209400 GCA_007922755.1 Pedetes capensis
TTTTCTCTTTCCCTCCCCCCTCCTTCCTTCCTTCTTTCTCTCTTTCTTTCTTTCTTTTTTCTTTCATTCTTTCTTTCTTTCTCCTCCTTTTCTTTCTTTTCTTTCTTTTTTTCCTTTTTTTTTTTTTTTGGTGGTACTGAGGGTTGGACCCAGGGTCTCCTGCCTGCATGCTCTGCAAGTGCTGGACCACTGAGCTGCGCCCCAGCCCATTTTTTACTTTTGGAGACAGGGTCTCACTAAGTTACGCAGGCTGCCTCTGGTCTCAAACTTGCGATCCTCCTGCCTCCACCTCCCGAGCCACTGGGATGACAGGCCTGCACCACCGTGCCCGGTTTTTTTCCTTTCTTTACTTACTTATTTCTTTTTCTTCTCTTTCTTTCCTTCTTTCTTTCTTTCTTTCTTTCTTTCTTTTCTCTTTTCCTTTCTTTCCCTCCCTCCCTCCCTCTCTCTCTCTCTCTCTCTCTCTCTCTCTCTCTCTCTCTCTCTCTCTCTCTTTCTCTCTTTCTCTCTTTCTTTCTTTCTTTCTTCTCTATCTTTCTTTTCCCAGTACTGGGGCTTGAACCCAGGACCTCACATATGCTTTGCAAACACTCTACCACTGAGCTGCACTCCCAGCCCCTTTTAATTTATTTATATTTTTATTTATTATTATTAGAAAGAAAGTAAAAAGCAATGCGGACTAAGAGAATTCAGAAACAGATTCGTTGCAGCAAGGGTCGGGAGGGAAGGGGCATGGGGAGTGAGCACCAACAGGGATACAGTCTCCTTTGGGGTAATGAGAAGGTTATGGGGGCACAGGCTTAGCATGCACGAGGCCCTGGGTTCCATTCCCAGCAACAAGGAAGGAAGGAAGGAAAGAGGGAAAGAAGGAAGGAAGGAAGGAGGGAGAAAGGAAGAGAAAGTTCCGAGCCAGGCACTCTGCCTGTAATCCCAGCAACTTGGGAGGCTGAAGCAGGAGGATTGTGAGTTCAAGGCCAGAGGCAGCCTGTGTAACTTACCTCAAAATAAAAAACTTTTTTAAAAGGCCGGGGGTGTGGCTCAGTGCTGGAGTGCTTGCCTAGCCCACGGGAAGCCCTGGGTTCAACTCCTAGTACTGAAAAAAAGAGAGAAAGTTCAAGTTCTCAAATTAGTGGTGCTTACAAAACTTTGTGAACAAATTTACAAACCACAGAGTAGTAGACTTCTGAAGGGCAGAATTTCTGGCGTGTGATTTCCATCTCGATAAAAGTACTAGGAAAATATAAATAACAATAAAAAAAATCAGACGGCTGGCTGGACTTTACAGATCTCCTTTTCAGATGCTGCTCTGTGGGAGTGGGGTCCTGGGTCTCCTCACTGCCTGGCATGTAGTTGGGGACCAAATCCAAGCTCAAATAAAGAATTCATGGAAGCCCTGGTGGGGCCTAGAAGCGGGAAATGGGAGCAAATCCATAGGGCACCCCAGGTTGCACACAGCCCCCCTCCCCAGCCCCACTGAGCCACCTCTCCCCGCAGCCCAGCGTGGTGGACCGTGTGATCGGAATGCCCCTCATCAGTTCCACCTGCGACATGGTGTCGGCAGCCTACACCTCCACCAAGGACAGCCACCCCCATGTCAAGACCGTGTGCGACGCGGCGGAGAAGGGCGTCAGGACCCTGGCGGCGGCGGCGGCCAGCGGGGCTCAGCCCATCTTGGCCAAACTGGAGCCCCAGAGTGAGTGAGGGTCCAGGGCATGGAGCATGGCCCTCCCAGCCACGTCTCTGTCCCTCAGCCCCCAACCCACCCTCGGTG
The DNA here is from genome assembly GCA_007922755.1 of Pedetes capensis. Lineage (NCBI taxonomy): Eukaryota > Metazoa > Chordata > Mammalia > Rodentia > Pedetidae > Pedetes > Pedetes capensis. The sequence goes on from VMDO01001426.1 coordinate 193,362, forward strand.
ACTGTCCCCAGACTCCTAAGGGACAGTGACAGCCTGATTTCTGCTTTCTTCCATCTGCAGTTGCGTCGGCCAGCGAATTCGCCCACCAAGGGCTGGACAAACTGGAGGAGAAGCTGCCGATACTGCAACAGCCCTCGGACAAGGTAACGGTGGTGTCGCCCCTGGGGCTCAGTGGAGACCCCAACCCACCCAGGGGTGGAGTCCGCAGGTCGCAGCTTAACTAGAATACGCAAGCAAACACTTCCTCCCAGACCCCTCTCCCAGCTGGTGCCACCCGCCTCAAATCCACTCCCCGCTGGACAGCTGGAAGAATATTCTCAACGCCAGCTGGACCCTGTCCAAACCTGCTGTGGCTCCCACTGCACCAGAGCCAGAGCCACAAGGGCCGGGTCACCTCCCTCCTCATCACCCACCTCGCCATCTTCCCTTCCAACCACGCTGGCCCCTGTCCACGCTTGGCACTTTTAGTGCTCCTATGTATCAGGCTTCATGTCGATTTTGGGGACACACTGATGGGAATAGAGTCCTCATCCTCGTGGTGGAAGGAACCTTGATTCAGAGGAGGCGGGGGAGGCAAATAGAATGAACACGCCCATCCGAGTCCCGCCCCAGGACCTTGGCACATGCTGTTCTTCCTTCATAGACCCATCTTTCAAGAACCTGGGCCTTCCTTTCCCATTTAGAGAACTCCTCCTAGCTCACCACTGTTGAGTAGAAATGTCTTCAATATATGCAGTTGCTGTCTGTGGACACCACTGACCACGTGGCCCCCTTGCTCACGTGACTGAGCAAATGAATTCCTAATTTTCATTACGTTAGGTTTAAATAGTCACATGTGGCTACCGGCCCCCACGGTAGCACTGTTCCGCTACACCGTGAGCATTTCTGTGGAACAGCTTCGCTGGGGTACGATTCACACAAAGCAGCATAGCTGGGCGCAGTGGCCACAGACCACGTGCTGCTCATCCGTTCATCAGTTGATGACTCTCGAGACTGTTTCCCGCCTTGGCTCTTTCCCTACCACGCCTGGGAACGTTTGCATCCAAGTTACATCTGTTTGGTTTTGTTTTTCATTTTTTTTATTTTGTTTTCTGGGCCATACTTGAGGCGGAACCCAGGGCCTCATGCGGGCTTTGCAGGCGCTCTGGCACTGAGCAGCACCCGCCGCCCCTCTGTTATGTTTTATTTTGAGACAGGGTCTTGCTACATTACCCAGGCGCCTCTGGCCTCACTCATAATCACGATCTTCCTGCCTCCGCTTCCCAAGTCCCTGGGATGACAGGTGTGGCCGCCACGCCCGGCTGCCTCTTCCTTTTCTTTTCCTTTTTTCGCTTTTTGCGCTGCTGGAGATGGAAGCCAGGGCCGCACACATGCCAAGCGGCGCTCACCACCCGGCTGCACCCCCTGCCCCATCTGCTCCCTCCTGAAGCCCTGCTGTGTGCTAGAGGCGCTGCTGTGCCCTCGCCTAGTCCTCACAGGGGCCTGCATGGCCCTCCTATTTATCCAGAAACAGTGTCAGACAGGACACAGAGGCGATGGCAGGCTCCTGCCTTCTCTGCACAGGCCAGGGCTGCTCAGCTCCCAGAAACCTGGTGGATGCCAGGTTAGGCCCTGGTTGGGGCCAAGCACTTCACCCTCGCACTGACACCACCTTGCTGTCAGACCAGCGTTCCTTCCCTTTATAGAAGGCAGGAAGGAGCCCAGGGTCGCGCTCTCCGAGGTCATCCAAGTGAGTAGCAGCTCTGAGCTCTGGCGACGGGCTCACTTTGGGCGCTGCGAGGTGGGTTTTCTTCCAGGAAGGGGCAATTTTTCCATGCCTGCAGGGACAGGAGTGTGGCCAGTTGGGATCTGAACCCAGGCTAGTGTGAGAACCTGTCACGCCTGTCATCCCAGCGACTCGGGAGGCTGAGGCAGGAGGATCGCAAGTTCGGGGCCAGAGGCAGTCTGCATAACTTAGCGAGGCCTTGTCTAAAAATAAAAAAATAAAAAATGGGCTGGGGCTGCAGCTCCGTGGTAGAGCACTTGCAAAGTGTGGGTGAAGCCCGGGGTTCAGTCTCCACAGGGACTGACTGCAAAGTAATAACAACAACAACAACAAGTAGGTATAATAGCTGGGCGTAGCCTCACACATTTAATTCCAGTCCTCAAGAGGCTGAGGCAGGAGGATAGTGAGTTCCAAGCCATCCTGGGCTACATAGGCATACTCTGTGTCAAAAAATAAGGGTAACAGGTTTTCTTCTTTTGTTTTTTTCTTTTTCTTTTCTTTCTTTTTTCTTTTCTTTTCTTTTATTTTGTGGTACTGGGGTTGAACCTGGGACCTCACAGCTTTGCAAGTGCTCTACCATTAGGCTACACCCCCAGCCCATTTTAATTTTTTATCTTGAGATAGGGTCTTGCTAAGTTACTCAGGCGGCCTCTGGCCTTGAACCTGTAACCCTCCTGCCTCGGCCTCCCGAGTCCCAGGGATGGCAGGTGTGGCCACTGCACCCTGCTCAACAACTGCTTTAAAGACTGTTTCTGGATGCGGCCGCACTTGGATATACCGGAAGTTAAGGAGACACCCTCAGAATTTAGGTGGGGGACACAGTTCAGCCCATACCCCCCTGAGATGGAGACACAGAGGCACAGAGAGGTAGAGTGACTGCCCTAAGGCCACACAGCTTAGGGAGTGTCAAGCCAGGGGTTTGACTCGTGGTTTGAAGCGCACAGGGGCATGGCCTGGGCTATCCCTGGCCTTCCTGGGGCTTGAGAGGGCAGCTTTGGAGGGAGCTGGAGAGGCTGACGTCATCCTGTCTCCCAGGTCCTGGCAGACACCAAGGAGCTCATGTCATCCAAGGTGTCTGGGGCCCGGGAGATGGTGTCCAGCACGGTGTCCAGCGCCAAGGACACGGTGGCCACCCGAGTGACAGGGGCAGTGGACGTGACCCGCGGGGCCGTGCAGAGCGGCGTGGACATGACCAAGGCGGCAGTGGCCAGCGGCGTGCACTCAGTCATGGGCTCCCGCGTGGGCCAGATGGTGCTAAGTGGGTTCGACACGGTGCTGGGCAAGTCGGAAGCATGGATGGACAACCGCCTGCCCATGACAGACGCCGAGCTGGGTGAGTGCGGCCCCCCGGGCCTCGGGCCTCCTCCTCCTGACCTGCGGCCTGGCACTTCCTGTCATCTTTCCTCAACTGCCATAGCCTCCAATCTTGGCTCACCTGGGCCCGTGTTCACCTCCACACCTGTCCTCCCCACATCAACCACCAGAGGGCGCTTGGGAGCAACAAATCAGCTTCCTCCCAGCTCTACCCACAGCACTCCACGGCTCATCACTCCCTCGGGGTCAAAGCCCAAGTTCTCCCTGCAGCCCATAAGGCCCTGCCCACCCTGCCTCATCCCCTCCCTCTCTGCCTCTTGCCTCCTCTGTTGCCGCCACATGGGCCTCCTTGCTGCTCCTCCAACATGCCAGGCTCCACCCTGCCCCAGGGCCTTTGCATGTTCTGTGCACTTTGCCTGGAATTCTCTTTCTCCAGCATTTCTCACCTGAACTTGCCCTACAGGTTTCTGTTTTCTCTGCTTTGCTTTGACCTGACTCAGGCTCCTCTCTATGTTCATTTGGTTCCAATCAAGTATCACCTCCTCAGAGGTGTCTATATAACCCCCAGCTACACTTTTTTTTTTCCTTTAACATGATTTTGTACACGGAGATTGGGACTTCTAGGAAGGCAAAAATTTTGGTCACTGATATATTCCTAGAACCTGCCATCCAGCAGGTACTTGGTGAACTTTTTTTTTTCCTTTTCTTTTTCCTTTCTTTTTTTTTTTGGCAGTACTGGGGGTTGAACCTGGGGCCTCGCACTTGCATGCTCTGCAAGTGCTGGACCACTGAGCTGTGCCCCCAGCCCTTTTTTTTTTTTTTTTTTACTTTTTGAGACAAGGTCTCACTAAATTACGCACACTGCCTCTGTTCTCAAACTTGCCATCCTCCCACCTCCACCTCTGGAGCCGCTGGGATTACAGGTGTGCACTACCATGCCCAGCTGTTTTTTCTTTCTCTCTCTCTCTCTCTCTCTCTCTCTTTCTCTCTCTTTTTCAGTACTGAGGAGCCTCACACATGATTTTTGCAAGCATTCAACCACTAAGTCACACCCTCAGCCCATTTTTTACTTTGTATTTTGAGACAGGGAGTTGCGAAGTTATAAAGGCTGCCTCTGGCCTCAAAGTTGTGATCCTCCGGCCTCTGCCTCCCAAGTTGCTGGGATTAAAGGCGGGTGCCACTGTGCCTGGCTTTTTCCTCTCTCTCTTTTTTCCTCTCTCTTCTATTTTTTCGCAGTGGTAGGGATGGAACCCAGGGCCTTGTGCATGGCAGGCGAGTACTCTGCCACTGAGGTGCACCCTAGCCCTTGGTTTTTTGAGACAGGATCTATCTATGTAGCCCAGGCTGCCATTGAACTTGGCAATCCTTTCACCTCCTGAGTGCTGGAATATAGAATTGGCCATCACAGCTGGCACTAAGTGATTTTATTAAAAGATTTGAGCAGCTGCTGAGCTCCAGGCCTTATTTTAGACACAGGGGACACAGCAACTCCCAAACTTCTGCTTTTTGGAACTTACAGTGCCGAGGGGGAAAAATAAGATTATAGCAGGGTGGGGTGGGCAGTGTGAGGATGGAGGAGGAAGGTGGAAAATTTAGACAGCTGAGGCCTCACTGGGAAGGGGGCATTTGGGCACAGCTGGAGACAGGAGCTAGAGGTAGAAGCAGCCATTGGACACCTGGGGGGAAATGTTCCTGGTAGAGGAAACAGGCAGTACAAAGGTCCTGGGGTAGGAGGTTGTTCAAGGATCAGCAAGGAAACCGATATGGTCTGGGGCAGGGTGGATGTCTGAGTAGAATCCTGCAGTTCCCTTGTGTCACGATTGGCGCGTGGTCACCGCCCCATCTCTTTGGGATCCCAGGAGGTCATTTTGTGTATCACTTCTTTGGCTGTTAGTTCCTTTGAGAAAGTTCCCTGCAGTCTCGCCTCTCTCAAGGCCTATCAGTAGAGGCAGATCTAGGGTACAGAGTGAACTTTCGCACTTTATTTTAGAATCAGGACCTGGTTCCCCAGCCTCTCTGCAGTCAGTGATGACGTTTTGCACGTTTTGCACGCTGCATGTGGCATGTGAATCAGTGTGCCATAATCCAACAGACTGTATGGGCTTTATCCACTCTTTTTCTTTTCTTCTCCCCCCCCCTCCGCCCCCCAGTTAGTAGGGATGGAGCCTAGGGATGGAGCCTAGGGTCTCGCACATGCTGGGCAAGTGCTTTACCCCTGCGCTGCACCCCATCCTTTGTCCTGTTTTTTTAAGCCAGTGCATTCTGCCTAGAGTTGACTCTGCCCCCTACATTTTTTTTCTTTTTTTATTTTCTGGTACTTCCAGGCTGAACCTAGGGCCTCGCACATGCTTTGCAAGCGTTCTGCACTGTGCTGCAACCCAGCCAACTTTTTCACTTTTTATCTTGAGACGGGGTCTAAATTACACAGGCTGCCTCTGGCCTCGAACCTGTGATCCTCCTGCCTCTGCCTCCCGAGTTGCTGGCTCCTTACTTTTATTTTGTTTTGTTTTGTTTTTTTGGAGTACAGGGGGTTGGACCTGGGCCTCACGCCTGCATGCTCTCCAAGTGCTGGACCACTGAGCTGCAGGCCCAGCCCACTTTTTTTTCACTTTTTTGAGACAGGGTCTCGCTAAATTACACAGACTGCCTCTGGTCTAGAACTTGCCATCCTCCCACCTCCACCTCTGGAGCCGCTGGGATTATAGGTGTGCGCCACCGCACCCGGCTTTACAAATTTTTTGAGACACGGTCTTGCTCTGTAGCCCAGGCCGGCCTGGAACTCATAGCTCTCCAGCCTCAGCCTCCCCAGCGCTGGGAACCCAGGCCTGGCCTCCACGCCCAGCTCTCCCCCACCTGGAGACAAACTCTCCCGAGGCTGAGACAGGATCTCGCGAGACCCAGGCCGGCCTGGAACTCTCCACCCTCCTGCCTTAGCCTCCCAAGCCCAGGATCCCGGGCGTAGTGGCTCCGTCCCCACCCAGAGAGGTGATGTCACGAGGTGAGACAGACTCTCGTGAGATCCTCCTGCCTCAGCCTCCCGAGCCCTGGGATCGCAGGCGTGGCCACTGCGCCCAGCTCCGCTCCAATCCAGAGGCGCGATCTCGCGACGTGGAGACAGGGTCTCGCGAGACCCGGGCGCCAGAACCTGGCCGCGTGACGGGAGCGGGCTCCCTCGCATTCCGGCCTCTTGAGCACCCGCTTCCTCCCCGCAGCCCTCCTCGCCATGCCCCTGGAGGGCACCGACACGGACACGGTCTCTGTGCAGCAGCAGCTGCAGGAGCAGAGCTATTTCGTGCGCCTGGGCTCGCTGTCCGGGAGGCTGCGGCAGCGCGCATTGGAGCACTCCCGGGCCAAGCTGCAGAGCACGCGGCGGAGCGCGGGAGAGGCCCTGCAGCAGCTGGCGCATGCGCTCAGCCTGGTGAGCGCCGTCCCCAGGGCGGGGCCTCGTGGTGGGTGGGCGGGGCCCTGGCTCCAGGGATCCGGTTGTCCATCAAGCTACTTGCCTGGGGTACGTAACAAAGGGCACATGGGGGCCTGTGGAGCAGCTGACCCAGAGGCTGCAAGGCCAAGGTCAGGGTGCGGCAGGGTTGGTTTCTCCTGTGCCCTCCCTCCTGGGCTCGCAGATGGCCGCCTTTTCCTTTTGTCCCTATAGTGTCGTCCCTCTGTATGTCTGTGTCCTGATCTCTCCCCCCCACCCCCGTACTGGGGGTTGAACCCAGGGCCTGGTGCTTGCATGCTCTGCAAGTGCTGGACCACTGAGCTGCACCCCCAACCCATTTTTTACTTTCGGAGACAGGATCTTGCTAAATTATGCAGGCTGCCCCCAGCCCCACCTTACCCATCTATGAGATGAACGTTAAGCACATTCCCTTGGCTGTGCAAGACATCCCCACCATCCATCTCCAGAACTTTCTCATCTCCCTAAACCAAAGCTCTGACCCCATGACACAGGAACTCCCATCCCCTCCCCCGCCATGGCACCCATCATTCTACTTCCTATATCAGTGGATCTAGGGACCTCCTGTAGGTAGGATCCTGCTGTGTGTGTCCTTCTGTGTCTGACTGATCTCACTGAGCATCATGTCCACAAGGGCTGTGCATGTTGCAGCAGGTGTCAGAACATCCTGCTTTTTCAGGGCTGAATAGTATTCCATTACAAGTGCTCTGTAAGCCAATAGTCACGTCCCATCAGCCAAAGCCAACCTACAGCCAGGCCTGATTACAAGGGGAAAAGTAGAGTAGCTGGGAGGAGCTGCAGAGAACGTGAGGCCACTTACTTTGCTGCCACTGACCACACAAGGCATGAGCGAATTGGTGTTCAAACTGAAGCCCACGTAACCACTGTGTCCCATAGCCATAGACACCACATGTAACACCGACAGTGTGTCGTGTTCCCCCGTTTCCTACACTATCTCTCAAGTCAGATAGGAAGGGAATGGCTGGCAAGGGGTGTGGGAACCCGCTCCTATGGGGTGTGTGCAATGCTCCCCTTCCCCTGGCTTTTGCCCAGCGCCATGAGCACCGCTTTCCCTCACCTCCCTCTCCCTCCGCTGCAGATGGAAACCATCAAGCAGGGTGTGGACCAGAAGCTCAGTGAGGCTCAGGAGAAGCTGCACCAAATGTGGCTCAGCTGGAATCAGAAGGCACAGCAGGGCACAGAGAAGGACCCAGCCAAGCCAGAGGTACTGAAGGGCCAGCCTGGGATCCTGGGGCTCCCATGTCACTCTGCACACTCTGTTTGATGGGCCTGCTTGCTTTCCCCAGCCTCCTCTCCCATGAATTGCTTTTAGGCACCATGCTGCCCCCTCCAGGGAGCCCGCGGTGATTTCTCCTCTCCAGTGCGGATCTTTCTTCCCACCCATAGGATACTTGATGGGGATGAGACACAACCTGCTAAGTGCTCAGCTTGTGTCGGTCACCTTGGGTCTCACATCCCTTCCATTGTCCCTTGAGTCCTTGGTGTTCACCCACCTGGGTCCTGGAAGTAATTTGTATCTAATGCTCTCTGATTGCCTCCATTCTGTCCCAAATTTGGGCAGTTTCTTGCCACCTGGGCCGCCCCTCTCTGAAGCTGTCCTAAAATCCACGCCTTATGCGCTCCTCAGGCCTCATTGTGCGCGATGCTCTCCCAGCCTGAGGTTTGTAGCTCTGAAAGATCCCACCTAGGCCTTGGTTTCCCCACTGGGGAGCCCAGGTTGGCTTCAAACTTGAGATCTTCCTGCCTCGGCACCCCCAAATGCTGGGATTCCTGGCCTACGGCAGCACTCCTGGCTCCTCCTGGGCCAGATGTGCCTTTCAAACAAGCAGAGAGGGCCGGGCGTGGTGGCGCACGCCTGTAATCCCAGTGGCTTGGGAGGCGGAGGCAGGAGGATCGCAAGTTCGAGACCAGAGGCAGTCTGCATAACTTAGCGAGACCCTGTCTCAAAAAGTAAAAAAAAAAAAAAAGGGCTGAGGGTGCAGCTCAGTGGTCCAGCACTTGCAGAGCATGCAAGCGGGAGGCCCTGGGTTCAACCCCCAGTACCGCAAAAAAAAAAACAAAAAACAAGCAGAGAGGGTCTCTTAGGTGTCCCGCCTTCCTGCCACGTCAGGTCCACGTCCACAGTCCCAGCTGCTGTGGCTGTGGGCGGAGTTCTCTTCCCGCCCATTCTCTCCTCATGCCCAGCCAGGACAATTCTCGATGCCCTATTTAAACTTCATTCTCTCTCAAATACCTACAACTTTCTGCCTGAAAAATTCCTCCAGACTTTCTCTGCCTGGCTTTAAAAGAAAACCAAAACAGAACAAAAAAAAACCCCAGGCTAATTGGAATCACCTCATAGGGCGCTCCTGTTTCGTGTGTGCAATCAGGGCTAGAGTGCAGCTCCGTGGGGAGTGCTTGCCTAGCATGCATGAGGTCCTGGGTTCATCCCAAGAAAAGAAAAGAAGGAAGGAAGAAAGGAAGAGGAGGAGGGATAAAGAAAGAACGGATCATCATAATCGAATTCTGGAACATTCACCTCACCCCAAAAGAAACCCTACCCTTGTAAGCAGCCACCCCAACCCTGCCCCAGCCTCTGGCACCCACAAACCCGCTTCTTATCCTCAAGATCCTTCCACATTGTAGCAAGTGTCTGGCCTGGCTCATTCCTGTTCAGGGCTGAGTGATGTTCCGGTGTGGAAACAGCCCCTGCTGGCCATGTCCATTCTCTGGCTGATAGAAGTTGGACGTGTTTCCACTTTGCTTTCTGCCCTGTGCGAGTCTTTGTGGGGGCCGTTTGTTTCATGAGTCTTGGTCATATACAGTTGCCCTTCCATATCTACAGGTGACTGGTGCCAGGACCCTATCACGGATGCTTAATCCTTTCTACACATGCAGTATTTCCATAGAATTTGTGCGATCTGTCCATAGACTTTTTATTTTATTCTGTGGTTCTTGGGGGTTGAACCCAGAGCCTCACACACACTCTGCAAGCGCTCTGCCACTGGGCTGTGCCCCAGCCCATTTTTTATTTTTTGAATCAGGGTCTCGCTAAGTTGCACAGGCCGCCTCTGGCTTCCACATTGCCATCCTTCTGCCTCTGCCTCCTGAGTCGCTGGGATGACAGATGTGGACCACTAGGTGCCTCCCCTGTAGACTTTAAATCATTTCTAGATGACTTAACCTGATACTGTATAAACGTATACAAATTGTTAATACTCCTTCCTTCCTTCCTTCCTTCCTTCCTTCCTTCCTTCCTTCCTTCCTTCCATCTTGCTTTCTTTATACTCGGGGGTTGAATCCAGGTGCTCGCCCGTGCTTTTGCTCCACCACTGGGCTGCAGCCCCAGGCCCCTTGTTATTTTTTTTATCTTGAGACAGGACCTCACTAAGTTGTGCAGGCTGCCTCTGGCCTCAAGCTCGCGATCCTCTTTTTTGTTTTTTGGGGTTTTTTTTGGCGGTGCTGGGATGGAACTCGGGGTGTCTTGCATGCTGGGCAAACGCCGCATCACGGAGCTGCGTCCCCAGCCCACAGAGCAAGCATTCCCAGCCACAGTGCTGGAGTCGCGCCCTGGGAGAGGCCTTTCCGAGAGGGCAGCGGGAGGACCCCTTTCCCTGTCCCCCGCTTCCTGTGGCAGGCAGACGGCCCCACCCATCCCCACACGTGTCCTCTCAGCAGGTGGAGTCCCGCGCGCTCGCCATGTTCCGGGACATCGCGCAGCAGCTGCAGGCCACCTGTGCCTCCCTCGGGGCCAGCATCCAGGGGCTGCCCGCCCACGTGGGGGACCAGGTGCAGCAGGCCCGCCGCCAGCTGGACGACCTCCAGGCCACCTTTTCCGGCATCCGCTCCTTCCAGGACCTGTCCAGCAGTGTCCTGACCCGGAGCCACGAGCAAGTGGCCAAAGTCCGGGAGGCCCTAGACCACATGGTAGAGTACGTGGCTCAGAACGCACCCATCATGTGGCTCGTGGGGCCCTTTGCTCCCGGGATCACCGACATAGTCCTGGAAGGGAGGTAGAGTAGTGAGGTCAGAGGATGGGGCGTCGGGGCTTTGGCCACCTCATTCTTCGGCCACCCGCTGGTTTCAACCCAGTTTTTTCTAGCTGTCTCTCTGAGGTGCTCTCAGCTGCCACTTGAGCAGATTGCAGCTTCCAAACAGAGGTGTCGCCAAACCGAACAGCCCCTCACCCCTTTGGGTATGGAGGAAGTGTGGGCTCAGCCTCCCTGTATCACTCATGCGGTAGAAGTTGCCAGAATTTTTCTTTTCTAGAATGTTCCAAGTATAAACATTCTCTTTTCTTCTTCTCAAGGAGGGGTACATAGTTGTTATACACTACCTCCTTTTCTGCATCAAAGCCTGGGGTATCAAGTTTGTGCTGATGGGAGTTGGGTGCCTGGTCCGAGAAGCCGGCCTCCTGGGGTGGAGAGAGGGTTGAGCCCGGAAGACAGGTTCTGGAACAGAAAGGGGCAGAGGCCTGAGGAGTTAGCTTGTTCAGATACCCTGGCATTCAGCACTGCCTTAAATAAACTTTACTTGCTGCTAAGAATGGGCGTCTGTGGATGTATGTGTGTGTGTGTTAGTCCCACCCTGCTGCTATAACAAAAGGACCTTAGGCTGAATCATTTACAGACACCAGAAGGTTATTGCTCACAGTTGTGGAGACCAGAAGCCCTAGATTGGGGCCAGCAGATTTGGTGTCGACCAAGGGCCCCAGGGCCTTGTACATGAGGCCTTCATGCTGCCTTTCATCTCTCCCTCTTTTTTTTTTTTTTTTAGCTTTTTATTTTTCCTTTATTTTGAAACAAAGTCTCACTATAAAGCCAAGGCTGGCCTTGGTCTTGCGATCTTCCTGTCTCCGCCTCCTGAGTGCCCAGATCCCAGGTGCGACCACCACTCTCGGTTGAGTTGCCACCTTTTAATACTATCCCATTGGATATTAGGTTCTGACATAGGAAATTTGGGCAGACAGATGCATTCAGTCCAGAGAGGTGTGAATTATTTTTTTTTTTTTTCGTAGCATCTGAGGGACTGCAGGGTTCATGGGTCCCTTCTCAGTTCCTCCTTGTTCTTCTTTCTCCCCCTGGTGCTTGGGGTGAACCCAGGGCATCACGCATACTTTGCAAGCGCTCTGCCACTGAGCTGCGCCTCCAGCCCCTTTTTGTTTTTTATCTTGAGACAGAGTCTCACAAAGTTACACAGGCCGCCTGTGGCTCCTCCTGCCTCAGCCTCCCCAGTTGCTGGGGTAACGGGCGCAGGCCACCCCACCCCAGGCTCCTTCCTTGGCGCACAAGGGTGTGAATGCACGAGGCCAGAGCTGCTGCCGGCCTTGAGGCCTGCCTCCTCACACGTCGTGTGAGGCCCGTCGTGGCTGCCGCGCTCTCTGGCTCTCGCGTGGGATCCTGCCCTCTCTTGAATCTGGGCCTGGCCATTGCTGGGAAGAACAGGCATCCGTGTATCTTCCCGTGGCATGTTCTAGAAACGGCTGCCAGTGTCGAGGTGGGGTCGGCAGGAGCAAGCAGGTGGCCCCCGGGCCTCCACTTCACCCTTTGTGGGGTACATACGGGGCCAGCGTGGCCGGCAGGAGATGTCCATGAGCTGTTCCCGAGGACGTGGCTACGTCGCCTCGTGGCAAAGGGGACTCTGCGGATGGGATTAAGTTAAAGGTTGCCAAATAGGGGATCTTCTGGTTTACCCAGGAGGGTCAGGATCACCACGAGGTCCTCATGAGAGAGGCCAGAGTAGGGCGCAGTGGCCATGCCTAAGAATCCAGGGCTCAGGAGGCTGAGGAGGGAGGATGGTGAGTTCCAGACCGGCCTGAGCCTCACAAGACCCTGTCTTGGCCTCGAGATCTCGTCTCTAGGTGGAGGTAGAGTTGGTGCGGTGGGTGGCCACGCCTGGAATCCCGGCGTTGGGGAGGCTGAGGCTGGGGAATGGGGAGCTCCAGGCTGGCCTGAGCCTCTTAAGACCCTGTCTCAACCTCACAAGGTTTCATGTCACCTCTTGGGAGGCTGAGGGAGGTGGATCGTAATCTCCAAGCCAGCCTGTGCTACATACCAAGACCCTGTGTTAAAGTGGGAGGCAGGAGGGTCAGAGTCCCAAGAGCGACGGGGAGTGCTCTGTGGTGCCAGCGCAGAGGGAGGAAGGGCACTTAAGCCATGGGGTTGTGAGGCCTCTAGAGGCTGGGACAGGAAGGCTGTAGTGTATTATCTGGGAATATTATACAGCAATGAAAAAGGATAAGGGCTGGGTATGACGGTGTGTGCCTCTACTACTGTTATTGGGAAGATGTGGGGAGTACAGGTAGGTGGGTCCAGAACACAGGTCTGGGAAGCTGGCAGCAAAACCTCAGTCTTTGTATTTGGTGTATAAAAGAATTTATACCCAATGCAGAAGTTATAGTAAAACATATGACAAGATTTATTAAAGATAGGACACCTTTAAGGACTAGTTACAGGGAAAACTGAGGCACCTGGAGAAGCTTAAGTAAACCCAGAAAGGAAATTGGGAAAACCTGTGGTCCCTGGATGACCTGGCGTAAGGATATTTCTGTTCCCCAAGGAAAGATGGGCTGGGATTTACCTTAGTTGGTAGAGCACTGCGCTGCAGTCTCTGAGGTCCCGAGTTCAATTCCCAGCCCTGCAAAAATGGGAGAAGGGCCTGGCAATCCACTCCCAAGGCAATCCCGAAACAGTCAACCATTGAAAACCCTATGAGGGTTGCTATGAGTCGGATACCGACTCGACGGCACCTAACAACAACAACAACAAGGAAAGATAATGAAGCCAGAAAGCTAGAGTTAAGTGGACTTTTAGAGGGCAGGTGCCCTGGATAGGCGGGAAGATGGCAGCCCGAGAGAAGGGAGAGGTGAGGGCGTGGTTGCTGGAGAGAGAAGAGCGAGGAGCGGAGAGGATGAGGGAAGGAGTGAAGAAGAGGAGGCTGTGGAGGAAGAGAGCGAGCACGCCACGCCGCCACGCCGCCACGCCGACCGCCAGGTTTGTTCAAACTAGGGCCGCCCAGTGTGACCTCAGCCCTGGCCCCCTAGCACTGGGCGCCTCCTGGGACGCGGGCCTGGGGTGGTTTGTTCTGTAAATGGCTCAAAGGCTTAGGTAGGGTGTGGGACCCATTTGAAAATGTCCTTCCAATGTCCCCGGAGATGGCCTGGCTTCTTCAGCGGGGCAGGAGGGCAGGAGCCGTTTTCAATTCCCTTTTCCTCCATGTTGCTAGCTACTGCCTGAGAGCGAAGCACCCAACGGTCGCAGCTGGCCAGGAGGCTGGGCGGGAGGGCTGAGTGAGCTCAGGGGCTGAGGGCAGGAAAGCGGCCTGGGTAAGGGAGAGACCCTGCCTCAAAAAAAGAAAAAAAAAAGATTAACTCCTGGTAACTCCGGATAACACAGAGAAGGCGGTTCCTCATCGCAGCCTCGTGGGTGAAGGCAGCCTGACAGAAGACAGTCCCCTGGCCTGACATTTAAAACAGGTGAGACTAGACTATCAGGACCGGAGATGGCAGAGCAGTTTCCTGGCGGGTCATGCAAGAGAAGCGGAAGAAGAATTTCAGGGCCTGGCAAGGGGCTGGATCTTTGTGGTTGCTTTGGGTGCTAGGGGTTGAGCCCAACATTTCCCATATTCTAGACAAGTGTCTGCCACTGAGCCACACCCCCAGCCCACGATACATACTCAGTGTCTTCCTACCAGCCTGGGGAGCCCAAAGGGAAAGGCTGCCCCCTTGTCCGTCCCTGACAGAGTCCCAGGCCCTAGAGGTGCCAGGCGCACAGTAGCTGGTCAAGAAAATCCCTCACTGTGAAGAGGGGCTAATTCAGCAGAATTGGGGGGGTTAACATCTACATGCCTTCCATTGGCACCCCTCTCCCAAGGACCTCCAGGTGACCTTCAGCTGGGGGTTCCTGGGCCTCTAGGGGGCTCCTGATAACCCAGGGTCCCTGTGAACTCTGACGGGGGCGGGGGAATGTCAGGTCTCTCTTTTCACAAACTCCACCTAATGTGCGCCATTTGCTCAACTATGAATGAAGACAGCATGCAGAGCCGTGACTCAGTCTGTAGTAGAAGCCACGGAACTTCCACATCAGATTGCTTTGTGGCAGAGAACTCAAAATGGGGCTGCTACTCCACCACATGGGCAGGGGCTTAGCTCAGCTGGTAGGGTGGTGCCCTGTGCTCTCCATGGCCCTGGGTTCAATCCCCAGCACTGCAAAAGTGGGAGAAGGACCTGGGTGCTCACTCCTGGAAAAATCAGCCACCAAAAACCCTATGAGTAGCAAATAAGCACTGTCAAATATAGTGCTGGAAAAATGAGCCCCCCAGGCTGGAAAACATTCAAGAAACAACTGGGGGGCCGGGCGCGGTGGCGCACGCCTGTAATCCCAGCGGCTCGGGAGGCGGAGGTGGGAGGATCGCAAATTCGAGACCAGAGGCTGTCTGCGTAATTTAGCGAGACCCTGTCTCAAAAAGTAAAAAAAATGGGCTGAGGGCGCAGCTCAGTGGTCCAGCACTTGTAGAGCATGCAATGGGGAGGCCCTGGGTTCAACCCCCAGTACCGCAAAAAAAAAAAAAAAAAAGAAAGAAAGAAAAAAAAAAAAGAAACAACTGAGGAAGAATTGCCTCCTCAAGGTAGAGTCAACTTTAGTGATGAGAATGGAGTGAAGCCCCTGGAACCTCCTTTTGCTGATGTAACATGACTCAAAATGAGAAGAAACACAGTGGCTGCAACATTGGGCTCAAACATAAAAAGATCGTGTGCCTTGGCACAGTGTTGGGGAGTCACTGGTTCTGCTGCACTTAGGGCCACCATGAGTTGGATCCAACTCCACGGCAGCCAACAGTAATATTCCATTGTGTAGACAAAGCCCAGGTTGTGTACCCATGCATCAGACAATATATCACTACGTCACTTAAAGAAAATGCTTTCATAAATGAGGCAGGTGCCATGGCCATGCCTGTGATCCCAGCAACTCCGGAGGCTGAGGCAGGAGGATCGCAGGTCGAGGCCAGAGGCGGCCTGTGTAATTTAGTGAGACCCTGTCTCAATATAAAAAATTAAAAAAGAGCTCAGTGGTGCAGCACTTGCAAAATGCATGTATGAGGCCCTGGGTTCAGCCCCCAGAATAAAGAAATAAGTAAAGTGAAAGCAGACTGGGGGCGGTGGCACAGGGCTGTAATCCCAGGTGTTCAGGGCACAGAGGCATGAGGGTGGCAAGTTCAAGGTGCCAGAGGCAGCCTGCGGGAGGTAATGAGACCTGGCCTCAGGATTAAGAGTAAAAATGGGGCTGGGGGTGCAGCTCCGGGTGGAGCACTCGCCAAGTATGTTGGAGGCCCTGGGTTCAACCCCCAAGCACCCCAAAATAAATACAGTGGAAACAGTTTGGGGTTCCCTAAAGGTGCGGGGATCACCAAACCTTTGTGTCATGGCTCCTAGTGGCCGTGTCTGCCTGGCCTGGGGCTTCTCAAAGTTTTTGGGGTCTCTGTGAAGTTAGGCACTTGGGTTTCCC